>SJYT01054229.1:320109-467757 GCA_006410635.1 Cephalophus harveyi
GCAGCCACAGACCACGGGCGGGGGGGCGGGGGGTGAGGGGCAGGCCCCACGGGGCGCACCACACTCCCCTGCCTCGGGGAGCATTCCAGTTCCCGTTGGGCCAAAGGCAGGGGCAGCTATCCCTGCCCGTGGGGAAAGGCCTCTCGCTCCAGCCTCTGTGTGTTTACTTAGCCAGGAGCATTTATTGAGCACCTGCTGTATGCAGTGGGCAGGTTCTCTGGCTTGCGTTGCTGGGGACCAGGGTCCTGGGAGCAGCTCCCGGCCGGCCCACACAGCACCCCGTTGCCGTGATGTCGCCCTGTAAGAGTAGGCGCCCGCTGGCTCCTCCCTTCTCATCTCACCCCGCCTCCCTCCCGCCTGCCCGCCCAATCAGTTTTTTCTATTCCAGTCCCCGCCTCAGGGTCCGCTTCTGGGGACCCCACACTATCGATAAGACGAAAAGCCTGCTCTACCAGTTGCCAAGTATTTGAGTATCAACCTGAGGCTGCAGAAGAACCGGGAGGTTCTAGAAAGCTGGGAAAGGGGGGCGCTGGCTGCGTGGCGAGGAGGCCAGCACCTGCAGAGCCCTGGCAGAGGCACCGGCAAGGTTTGCAGTGGGTCGGGGACCGGTGTCTGAGCGGGCAGGACACCACGAGACAGGGTGCCCCGCCAGGCCCCTTGGGAGAGCCTGCACTCTGCAAGCAGAACAGGGGCCTTTTTTTGCCTGGGTTTTGGCCACCCCAGAAGACTGGGGGTTGACCGGCACCCTGTGCCTCCGTTTTCTCATCTGCAGAATGGGGCAGTGTCTGGCGGGGCTGACTGCATGGTGTCCAGTGGAAGCAGGCACAACAGGGGTGGGCACGGGGCACACCGGAGAACCAGGGCTGCTGTCAGGGTCCACGCTGCTGGGTGGCGGAGGCTGTAGGGCGGCTGCTGGACCAAACCGCCAGCAAGGATGTGGCTTCGTAACCTAGGTGTCCATCAGCAGACGAATGGATAAGAAAGCTGTGATACATATACACGGTGGAATATTACTCAGCTATTAAAAAGAATGCATTTGAATCAGTTCTAATGAGGTGGATGAAACTGGAGCCTATTATACAGAGCAAAGTAAGTCACAAAGAAAAACACCAATATGGTATATTAACACATATATATGGAATTTAGAAAGATGGTAATGATGACCCTATATGTGATACAGCAAAAGAGACACAGATGTAAAGAGCAGACTTTTGGACTTTGTGGGAGAAGGCAAGGGTGGGATGATTTGAGAGAATAGCATTGAAACACGTATATTATCATATGTGAAACAGATCACCAGTCCAGATTCCATGCATGAGACAGGGTGCTCGGGGCTGGTGCACTGGGATGACCCTGAGGGTGGGATGGGAGGGAGGTGGGTGAGGGGTTCAGGATGGGGAACACATGTACACCCATGGCTGATTCATGTCAATGTATGGCAAAAAAACACTACAATATTGTAAAGTAATTAGCCTCCAATTAAAATTTTTTAAAACAGATGTGGCTTCGGGCTCCTCCCTCCCGAACACCCACTCTGCCTCCCCCCAGCTGGTGCCGGAGACACAGGGCAGGGGCGAGGGACTCCTGGAACTGTCGGTCCTTGAGCCTCCTTAGCTGCTGACTGAAGCCCTTGTGTTGAACTGTCATTAAGTGACCTTGGACCGGAATGCCCTCACTTCTGAAGTGGCCCCTCTGCTTCATCAACATGACTGATGAGTGGCTTGTAAGTAGGGCAGCGTTCTTAGGGGTCCAGCCAGGCCCGGCCCCAGCGCTCAGATGGCCCGTGGCCCAGTGTCTGGGTGCCGAGTCCTTGGCTGGAAAAGTTTCCAGGGTGGCTCAGAAGGATGGAGCGAGGGCAATGTCCGACATGGAACCCTGGGGCCTGGCGCATAGTAGGCGCTCAAAACATCCCATGTCTCTCCTCTCTTCCTCTTCTACCCCAACATGGAGACAAATGCCCAGGGCTGGCTGGGGTCTCAAAGCCAATGAAGACAGCAGCTCCCCCCACCCCAGGGGCTGGAAATCTGTGCAGGACGTGCTGAAGAAGCAGGCACGTGACCGAGGCCTGTGGTCAGTGTCTGAGAGCCGGTGACAGCGTCGCCGGACTCCTTCCAGAAGCTTCTAGGTCGAATGACTTCGTCACGGGCCGCAGCAGTGGCGTGTGGGAGTGCCTCTCCCGGGCCTCATCTCAGGGAGTGTCCGGCTCCCCTGGGTCCAGCCAGGTGGGGTGGGGCGGGGTGGGGCGCATCCTGGGACGAGCTGCACGTCCCAAGGGAGCTCTGTGGTCAAGCAAGGGCGGGGCGGCCTCCTCACAGCCGCGTCTCACGGGAGCCAGCGGCGCCTCCGCTCCCAATGCGCAGCACACGTGAGCCAGCGCCCAGGGCCTCCAAGGCCAGACGCGGTGTTAATTTCACTTCACGTTTGCGCAGCGCCCCGTGACCTCTCAGAGGCCTGTCCCCCCCCACACTCTGGCCTGATACCCCAGCTCCTGGCCGGCCTCAGAGTGTACTCTTGCCTCACCTTCCTGGAAGACCTTCTTTGCACAGATGGGACGCACTCAGTCAAACAACGTCCGAGTCGAGGCTGCACCGTGAGGGCACCCAGTGCCTGGCAGGCACGAGGACGGTGGGTGGCCTCCCCCCTGCATCCCCGGCTCCATCACCTCGTCCTAGGGCCCACGGCTGGCAGACCGTGTGGCTGACAGACCCGGCTGACTCACTTCTCCTTCGGGGCTGTGTTCTCTTAAAAAAAAATTACAGGTTCTCAGATGCATAATGAAAGGTTCTCGCTTTTCAGAGGGGAAACTCTGTCTGGGAATCTTTAAATAAGGCAACGGGGAGAACCAAGTGGGGCCGGTGAGTCCATTTTATTGTGCAGGCCTCTGGAAGGCAGGGCCCTGCCCACCCTTCTGCTCAGGTGACCATGGGCCACGCGAGGTTTTTCTTTCTCTTCCCCAGAATGCTGGGCCCATTAGCTTCCTCTGAGGCTAGGAGCCTGGTACGGGGGGCCATGTGATGTCACCTCAGCCTTCTAAATGCCAGGCAGTTCATGCCATGCTCCCCTTCCATGTCCGTGTTGACCCCCATCTCACCCCAAATGAAAGCAAAGTCCCTCCCTGGGTGTTTGGTGTCTGGGGGCTGCCATGCCACGTGACCACACACTGGGGGCCTGAGCAACGGGAGTGCGTTCTCTCACGGTCCAGAAGCCGGAAGCCAAAAATGAAGATGTGGGCAGGGCCGGGGTCCCACCTAGGGCTCCAGGGGTTCCCAGAGCTCCTTCACCTGTGGCCGAATCTCTCCAGCCTCTGCCTGGCTTTCCCCTCTGCGTCAGTGTCCTCTCCTCTTTTTATAAAAAGACCTTTTCTGGATTTTAGCCCTGCCCCGGTGCAGCATGACCTCACGTTAACTCACATGTGTCTGCAAAGACTGTATATGCAGATGTGGTGTGGTCCTGAGGTTCCTGGAGGACGTGAATCGGTGCTGTGCGCTTGGCCAGCCAGGGTGGGATCTGACCCCTTAGCCGGCTCTCCACCTCCTTTCTTCCCACTCTCCTTGGCTGCCTCCACCACTTGGGCCTTCCTGCTCTTCCTCCAAAGCCCCGCGGGAGCTCGTGCCTCAGGGCCTTTGCACCTGCCCCCCTCCCACCTGGAGACGCAGAGAGTTCCCCGCCTCGCTTCCCTGTGGGTCCCCCCATGAGGGCCTCCTTCATCCTCAGTCCTCCTTCTGGGGTTCTAGTTCCCTTCATTCCATTCACCCTCTGCATATTGCGTGTTTTGGTTTTTTGTCTCACTGCCTCCAGGAGCCTGGAAGATGAGGGGCCTCATCTTTCTTGTTCACAGCTGGGTCCCTGGCCCCTTGACTAGTTTGTGTCACATAGTAGGTGCTCAGCCATTCTGTGGCCTGAGTGCTCATGGGTTTTAAGGATACCATGGTGTCCTTAAGATAATGATGTGTTCAGCGGTGGGGCCGCAGAGGCCTCAGGATGGAGAAGAAAGCCGGGGGTGACAGAGGGTCCGTGCGCACCCCACTGTCTCGCCAACCCTGGGCTGTTCTGCTGTTACCTGTTTTACTTACTCCTCATTTAAAAGGAGAATGGGGAGAATCCTGCGGCCTGCAGCCGATGGAGCCTCCAGGCTAGACTGACAGCCCCTGTACAGATGAGGATGCAGTGGCCCAGGCGGCGGCCAGGCTCCTGAGCCCTTTGGGGTAGAGCGAGCCCCAGAATCTGCTCTCTGACCCAGGGTGGTGTCCCCACCCCGGCCCTGACCGCCTCCGCTCCCTCTCCAGGCAGCCGTGGGACCCGTTGCTCTGGGCCGGCCCTGGGCTTTCGTGGGAGGCGCCTGGGTCTCTGCACCCAGCAATGTGCAGTTCAGACAGAGCACCGGGTCACTTTCCAAGTTCAACAGCGCTGGCTGCCAGTCACGTGACGCATGTTCCAAGAAACAGCGCGTCCTCTGCCATCCCCGGCGGCCAGTCCTGCTCTGATAGCACCTGATGGGGGGGTCAGCGTCCTGAAAGCCGGGGGTGAGGGGGCAGGTGGGGGCAGCCCACCCAGAGCCGAGGGAACTCCCGGAGCCTTCTGGAAACACTGTAAGTGGCCACACTGTTTGCGTTTCCACACCCTATTGCACAGAAAAATACACACACAAACCTAATCAGAGGTGAGTTTGCTGCGTGTGCTGACCAGGGGCTGTTTATCCTGCCGCTGTGCCAGCCGCCGCTGCCCGTGGGGCCTGCTGGTCTGGATCCTGAGGACAGGGCTCCGACCAGGACGGCCCTGCGGGCAAGGGCTGCCATCTCCAGGTTACCCTCAAGGAGGCCGAGGCTCTGATGGCCCCGGGGGGGCCCTGGTCTAGGGCCAAGGTCACACTGTTCCTATGGCCTCCAGCCCCCCGAATCGCCCCAGGCACTGTGGCCTATTGTGTCTGAGCATTTGCGGCTCCTGAGGGAGACAGACCTTGGGAGGTGGCCTGAAAGCCCATTTCAGGTAGGCCTGGGCCCCAAGACCGCAGTCTCCATACCACACATGAGCTCACGTGCGCCCGCGGGCGTTTCTGAACCATCTCTGAGCCGGAGATGTCCCAGGGAGAGTGCTTGGTGCCAGAGGCTCAGCATTTTCTGGAACCTTCTGTGGGTGGGTAGTGACCACACATTATGAGACCCCTCGCCTCAGTGGCCCTTAGAAAGGTTGAAAGGTTGGGGACCCGGGGCACTGATCAGCCAGAGCTGTGAAAGTGAAATTCCTAGGAGGCTCTCAAATTGAGCCCATTCTGGAAGAGCAGGAGAACTTTCTAGAAGCAGGGAGTCTGGGAGGGAGGGTGGTGCTTGGAGACGGGCTGGCCCCTTGTGGAGAGCAGGGGTGTGTACATGAGACCTGTAATGGATGGAGGGGGCAGTCCCCGGGCCTTTGTGAGTAGCACCTGCCAGAACTCCCAGAGGCACTGCCCAGTGGGTCCACACTTATCCCGGGTCCTGCCAGGCTGAGCCGAGGGCAGACGCCTGGAGGGGAGCCCTTGCCCAAGTGCCAACCACATATCCAGGGCCCTCCACCCAGTTTAATGCGGTTGCCGTCTTGATGCTCTTAATCACTGTTGATCAAAAACCCGTCTCCCCGTTTTTATTTCGTGCTGGGCCCCACCAATGATGTGGGCCTGTGTGTCTGTCACACGCTTGCCTCTCGTTTGCATTATGAGGTCCGTTGACACAGTGAGGCTGGTTCCTTGGCTTGGGGCCCACAGCTGGCATGTCCAGTAATAGCTTCACCCCGAATCTGTCCTGAGCCCAGGAGAATTTTCTGTGAAATGCCTGTGTCCCCCGATCTCTTTTTTGCATGAAAACTCAACCTCCGTGAGACGGCATGTCACCCCACTAGCAACGGCTAGAATCACAGATGGGCAATACCAGGTGTCGGTGGGGATATGGGGAGATCGGAGCCCTCGACCACGGCTGGCGGGCGTGTGAGACGGGTCACTGCTGGGGAGGCAGTTTGGGGGCTCCTCAGACAACTGGACACCGAGTCACTGCACAGCCCTGCAGGCCCACTCCCCCTCCCACAAATATCGAAAACACACATCCACAACACACTCTTGTCGCAAGTGCTCGTAACAGCAGCTGGCACAATAAACAAAAAGCGGAAACAAGCCAAACGCCCCTCCACCGGTGAGTGGATAAACAAAAACGTGGTCCATCCAGACGGTGGAATATTATTTGACTCTCAAAAGGAACAAAGTGCTGATTTGCACTATCACACAGATGAGAAACCTTGAAAACTCGCAGCCAGACACAAAAGGCTGTGCGTCACACGACGTCATTGAGTGAAATGTCCAGGGGAGAGACATCACAGAGCCAGAAAGCAGATGAGTGTCTGGGAGCCGTAGGGGGCGATGAGCAGGGAGGGAGGGGAAGACGACTCTGGGGGGGACGAGGTTGTGTCTGGGGCGGCGGCACTGTCCTGGATGAAGTAGTGCTGATGGGTGAGCATGTTAGCAGCCACTGGGTTGTGTGCTTTGAATGGTGCCTTGCACGGTACGTGAATTACATCTCTGTTTTTGAAGAAGGCTTAGTGGCCAGAGCGTGCTTTGGCCCTGGGCTGCACATTTTATTTCTTTGCATCCCAGATCACTTTGACCCCTAGGGCCTTATTATTGCCCCTCTTGAGAGGTCACTCTATCACGATCATGATATTCAAGCAAAACCTGGGTCCTAGGATCTGATGCGTACATGGATGCTAAGTCGCTCCAGGTGTGTCTGACTCTTCAACCCCGTGGACTGTAGCCTGCCAGGCTCCTCCGTACATGGGATTCTCCAGGCGAGAACACTGGAGTGGGCTGCCATTTCCTCCTCTAGGGGATCTTCCCTGCTGCTGCTGCTAAGTCGCTTCAGCAGTGTCCGACTCTGTGCGACCCCATAGACAGCAGCCCACCAGGCTCCCCCCATCCCTGGGATTCTCCAGACAAGAACACTGGAGTAGGTTGCTATTTCCTTCTCCAATGCATGAAAGTGAAAAGTGAAAGTGAAGTCGCTCAGTCGTATCTGACTCTTGGCGACCTCATGGACTGCAGCCCACCAGGCTCCTCCATCCATGGGATTTTCCAGGCAAGAGTATTCTGTAAAGAATTCTGAGCCACCACCTGGGAAGCCCTGTGATCTGATAAAGCATATTTTTTAAATTGATTTTTAAATACTTTCGCATGAAAAAATTTACGACGACAGAAAAGTGGCTTGAGAGTTTGTACTTAACAACATCATTTCATTGGAAAAGACGCAGTGTTTGGAATCAGGTCCCTCCTGGTTTTTTCAGGACCATCACAACCCGTGGGAAGGGGCAGTAAAACCTAAAGGTTAGTGGGGAGGACTCTGGAACCTCTGGTCCAGTTTGAATCCCAGCTTTACCACTTCCTGGCTGTGTGACCTCAGCAGAGTTCCTTAACCTCTCTGTGCTTTGATTTCCTCCTGTGTAACATGCGAATGAATGCTGTTAGGATAAAATGAGTTAGATGCTTAGAACAGTGCCTGCCTGGCCCTTGGAAAATCCTTACCGTCTAGATTTATCTCAGTTTTAGAGCTGATTGTCAAGACCTTGTGGGGGCCTGGTACGTACTGAGTGCTATGGGGTCCCAGTCGGGAGGCGGAGGGGCTTCAGCGCCTGCCTGGAGAGGCTTCTCCCAATAGTCATCTGTTGCTGACCAACAGCTCCCAAACTCAGAGCAGAAGAGAACCCCCAGGTTGCTGATGCTCACAGATCTACAGTTTGGATCATGTCTGATGGGGAGGGCTGGTTTCTTCCCCCACCCCTACCCCCAGGGCAGGTGTTGGAGTTGGCGTTGGTTCCCCGCGTGGCTTGGGCTCCACTCAGCACCCTCAAGCTGTGTCTTGCACCCCAGCACCAAGCGCCCAGGGACAGAGAGCTGGGCAGGAGCCCCAGCACCCTTGCCGGGCCCCCCCACACCCGGTCACCGGGCACCACCCCCACCAGACTCGTCAGTGGCAGCTGTCCCCAGGCCCCTGCCCATCCAGTCCAAGGGAAGGGAGCAGAACTGGAAGGTTCTGGAAGAGCTGTGGGGTGGGGAGGACCACTGTGGCCCTTTTGGAAAACAGAACCTGTTCTTGCGATATGAAGGGTCAGGGCTGGACGGGTTCGTGCAGGTCACTGGGCCCCACGGCACACCCGCCTTCACAGATGGGAAAACAGAGGCTCTGAGAGAGAGTAAAGCAGAAGAAGCTCAAGGTCACAGACTTTCCCTGCTGGGGAGGAGGGGCTGTGTCACCTTTGTCACCGTACCCCCCGCTGTGTCCCCCCCCCCCCCCCCCCCCCCCCCCCCCTCCCCCCCCCCCCCCCCCCCCCCCCCCCCCCCCCCCCCCCCCCCCCCCCCCCCCCCCCCCCCCCCCCCCCCCCCCCCCCCCCCCCCCCCCCCCCCCCCCCCCCCCAGAGGAGGGGCTGTGTCACCTTTGTCACCGTACCCCCCGCTGTGCCCCGCCCCCCCCCCCCCATCAGATTCCTGGCCAGCTGCCTCTCCTGACCCCCAGGCCAGGACCTAGAGAGCCGCTCGGCCTGCGGTGTCTCTCTCCCCTGCTGACCTTACAGTGAGCGCTCAGTCACTGCTTGACCGGCTGCCCATGCCTGACCCACGCCTGCCAGGCCGGGGACCGGGGCTCAGCGGTGCCTCCTCTTCCCAGCCCAGCCCTGGCCCCACAGGAGTGGAAAGCCCTGGGGGTGCCGGCTGCCTGGGCCCCACCCCACCCCAGAGGGGACAGGAGGCCTGGAGGGCTGGCTTCCTGAGCACCCCCACCCGCTGGAGATGGCTCCGCGGCTCCGGGGAAGAGCCGGATAAAGGCCCAGCGGGGGCCCTTTCCCCACAAAGGAGGCCTGCGGAGGCCTCTCCTCTCCCGCCCAAACACTCCAAACGCCTTTCAAGCTCCCGGCAGACGGCAGACTATTCAGAGGCAAGGGAGGAGGTAACCACCGCACGGAATGGGGTGGGAGGCGCCTCCGCCTTCTTCCAGCAACCCCGAGGCACGTCCATTCACTTTAGGAAAACTAAACAAAAATCCCCACGTTCTAGAATATTCTTGCTCAGAGTGGGGTGGGGCGGGGCCCTTCCTGGGCCCTGCAGGGTGTGCGTTGGGGAGGGGACCAGAGAGAGGCGATGGGGCTCCCCACCAGCCGTGCCCACGCCGGCCTCCCCACCCTACCCCGGGGGTCCCGTGGGCCCCGCCCACCTCTCCTGTGGTTTACGAGGCTGCCCCTCTAGGCGCACAGCTGCCTGTTCCTTCTGGGGATCCAGCCCTGTCCCAGGCCTCCTGCTGCTGACCTGACCGGGTGGATGGGCACCAGGGAGACTGTCCCCTGCTGCCCACCCCCGCCCCTGCCCCCAGCTGCACAGAGGAGACGCTGGGCCTCCAGGATCCTGACCTCCGCATGGGACAGGCATTTGGTGATGGCCTAAGCCGGGCGGAGGGGTGTCATCGTCCCAGCCCCTCATGGGGGCCAGAGGCTCGGGCGGCACCGCTGTTTTAACACTTGAACCCTGCCCTCTGCCCCTGCTCCCCACCCCCACCCAGCTCCCTGGATCCCTGGAAAGAGCTGCCGCTGGAATCAGACCAACCCTAGCTGAAGTCCCAGCGCGTCCCTTCGGTTGCCAGCAAAGGCTGTTCTGCACCGTGGTTTGCTCATCTGTAAAGTGGAGGTCAATCCTGCCGGCCTCCAGGGCCAGTGAGTGAGATTAATGCGGGAGGTGTCTGCCCAGGTCCCTGGGAATGCAGGTCTCAGCTCCCCTGGGCGTCCCCAGGGCCCACGGATCACACAGGACGACAGTAGGGTTGGGGTCAGGGTGCCGCCACTGCACGGGGCGGGCCTCAGCCTGGGCTCCTGGTCGGTGCTGAGGCAGGGGCCCCCCGGCCTGAGGTCACAGAGTGGCCCGTGGGCGGGGCTGCCCAGTCCAGGCATGAGCTGGCCCCCCGGGCCTCAGTCCCCCTGGGCTGCCGGGGCATCTCTCGACAGGGCAGAAGCCGCTCTGTAACGAGCCCCAGGGGCGGTGCGGGGCGCCTGGGGGAGGGCAGGCCCTGGTTCACTGGTGCCAAGGCTCATTAAGCCTGCTGTTCAGATGGGGATTAGGCGGGAGCCAGCCCTCGATTCCTTGGGTTTGGTTATTAAAGGCTCCTTGCAAGGTAAACACCAGGCGCTTCCTTTCAAAGCCGCACCTGCTAATTAGAGGGCAAGGAACTCATTAAAACTGTAACTCGGGGCTGCCTGGGAAGAAGGGCTGGGGGAGGGGAGGCTGGGCGGTGTGTGGGCAGGACCCAGGGCGTAGCATCCTTCCCGGGGAAAGGGGACAGAGGCCTCTCTCCATCGTGGGCTCAAAACGCAGGTGCCAGGCCCCCTTCTCCAAGGGGCTTCACTCAAGAGCCCAAGCCTGGCCCCTGGGACCCCCAGCTATCATTCCTTCGCTTTTGCCCCCACCTGCTGGAGCTCTGCTGTCTCCTGGGAGTCCGCGTGTTCTTCCTGTGACAGTGAGGGGTGGGAAATAACAGGGGCAAAGCCACATTTGGGGATTTGGGGGTTTTTTGGTGGGGGCGGCTTGGTTTTTTTGGCCACACTGTGGGGCATACAGAATCCTGGTTCCCTGATCAGAGGTCAAACTCATGCCCCTGCAGTGGAAGCATGGAGCCTTAACCACTGGACCACCAGGGAAGGCCCAGGCCTTTTTTTTTTTTCATCAAATGCCTGCTGTGCCAGGCCGAACGACAGCCCCACCATGCCCGTGCCCATCCACAGAGCCCTGTGTATGTGATCTGACAGGGCACAAGGGACATCCTGGGTGTGATTCCGTTAAGGACCTGGCAGTGGGAATCCTGGGTTATCCAGCTGGGGCCAGTGTCACCCTGGGGTCCTCGTAAGAGGCGGTGGGGGAGGATTTCACAGGGAAGGAAGTAGGACGTGTGATGNGTGTATGTGATCTGACAGGGCACAAGGGACATCCTGGGTGTGATTCCGTTAAGGACCTGGCAGTGGGAATCCTGGGTTATCCAGCTGGGGCCAGTGTCACCCTGGGGTCCTCGTAAGAGGCGGTGGGGGAGGATTTCACAGGGAAGGAAGTAGGACGTGTGATGGCACAAGGCAGAGTTGGGGTGACGTAAGGAAGGGGCCCCGAGCCAAAGGATGCGGGCGCAGGTGGAAACTAGACTACGGAGAAGACGGATTCTCCCCGGAGGAGCCAGGCTGCCCACACCTGATTTTAGCCCCAGAAGCCCCGTGTCAGATGTCCGCCCTCAGACTATAAGAGAATGAAGTGGCGATGTTGGAAGGACTGAGTTTGTGGTCACTGTTGCCAATGCCTCTGTCGAGTGGCCAGCGCCCTGCTCGGGAGGTCCCTCCCCTCCAGTCCTTGAGGGAGGCCTAGCCAGCACTGCTGACGGGCAGGCCCGGTCAGGGCTCTCAAAGCTCTCAGGCACGGATGCTGGCTGCACAGTGGCGTCCATCTCTGCTGGACTGGGGAGGGGTTACATGTGGGCAAGAGGTGGGCGCCTGTGTGCTTGCTACATTATTTTCTATGTCTGAGATGTTTCATTATTTAAAATGTTCGTAAGGTACATATGCCTGGTTCCGAATTCTGAACTCTTTCTCAGACTCCTCCTGTCCCTCTTTGGCCAGTCTCAGCAGCAGTGTATGAGCCCTGGGGGCCCGGGGCCACCCCTTCCCTTGCTTGGATCAGGCCCTTAGGGAGGCTGAGCCAGAGCAGGGAGTTGGATCACCCAGGGCACCAGAGAGCCGTCAACCACTCACATTTCCCAGCCTGGTTGCAGAGCAGGGGTCACGCCAGCCAATCAGATGGCAGTCGAGAGACCAAGTTCCCAGCCTACTCTGTGACCTTTGACCGAGCACCTAACCTTTCTGAGCTCAGGCTTCTCTCGCAGAAAACAAGGACAGGCCTCTGGTGTTTGCATCTCTCGAGGTTGTGAGGCATGCGAAGTATAAACTCGGGGTCTCCCTGTCAGGTAGACACCTGGGGTTTAACGAGCGTGTGTGTCAGGCCCCAGGACCTCGGGATGAAAGGGGTGCGGCCACTTGAGTCACCTTGACTCTCTGGGTACCCCCCGGGTGCCTCCTGCCTTGACATGGAGCCTCAAGACTGGACCAGTTTGGCTGCCTCTGCAGTCTCTCAGCTGCGCTGCTCCGGGTTCTGGGGGTCGAGTGAGGACCACTACAACCCCTTTCCTGGACTTGTGGACCTGGTCGTAGGGAGATCCAGACTCTCAGTCACATCTGGCTGGTGGGGCAGGTGGCAGACAGGACACTGACCTAGAGGTGGAAAAAAACAACCCCGCCACACGCTGTCTTCTGGGGGCCGCATCTCCATGGGCCACAAGATGGACCTGCTGCTCCATGCACCCCATGTCTGTGTAACTCCTTCTCCAACTTCCAAATAATGTTTAAACTAGCCCGAGTGTGTGATGAGTACACGCTGTGCGCTCACTTAGTCAAGTCTGACCCTCTGCGACCCCACAGACTGTAGCCTGCCAGGATCCTCTGTCCACAGGATTTTCCGGCAAGAATACTGGAATGGGTTGCCATTCCCTTCTCCAGGGGATCTTCCCGACCCAGGGATGGAGCCCGCAGCTCCTGCAGCTCCTGTATGGGCAGGCGGATTCTTTACTACTGCGCCACCTAGGAAGCTGTGTATTTTGTACCTAACTCACGGAATCCTCCAGCGTCTCTGCAAAACAAGGGCGACCCTTGGCCCCACTTTCCAGATGGGGCAGCAGAGGCTCGAGAGGTGGAGAGACTTGCTGCAGGTCTCACAGGAGGATTCTCAGCGGCGGCTCTGTTGGGTTCGGAAGCCAGAGCTCTCGGCATGCCTCCCCTCCGCTCCCACCCCATCCTCTCCCATTCCTCCCCTCTGCTCCCACCCCATCCTCTCCCGGGAGCCTGGGCAGAGCTCCCTGGGGGCTGCAGCAGTCACTGCCCTGCTGCCTCCAGCCCCTCCTGCAGGGCTAGTCGCTATTCTCGTCCCTGGCTGGGTCCCTCGCTATTCACTGCCTCCCCTACCCCTGGCTGGGTGGCTCCCTGCCTGTGAGCGCGACCCCTCTTCTCAGTCTCCCTCCCCGGGCGTCCCTTCCTCCTGTCTCCGCTCCTCCCAGGAGGCTGAGCTGGAGGGTGAGCTTCGATGGGCAGGGGTTTTGCCTGGGTGGGCAGAGGGAGGGCTCGTAGGCGGAGGCCAGGCTGTCTTAGCTTTGTTTCTGAGGGAGGGAAGCAGACAAGTTCAATCCACTTTTTTAATAAACAAGGCCTTTGATCTGCAAAAATGAGTAATTAGCAGGGAGCCAGTGAGTTGGCACCTTGGCAGCTGTGGGCTGGCTGAGCACACCAAGCAGGGCCTCTCCAGAGGCGGCTCCTGTGCAGACCACGCTCCTGAAGATGCTGGGGTGCCTGTTTTTTTTGGGGGGGATGTGTCACCAGGGACAGGGAGCCACGAGCCCCAGGGGAGTACCTGGCTCCTCTGCCCCCACCTGGAGCCAGGAGACCTTGGAAGCCACCTTACTCTCCAGCCTCAACTTCCCCATCTGTAGAGTGGGTGTATTTGCCCTTCACTCAGGAGGCCAGTGTGAGATATGGCCTGTGGGGTGAACAGAGCAAGGTGAAGTCCCTCTGGTCCCCACGCTTGCTCCGGATGCTCACCCAGGGCCCTGCTCGTCAGCGGGGTGACCTTGCGGCTGCAGGAGAAGGCGGCCCCTGGGCAGCGCGTCCGCTGCTTCATACTGTCCAGAGCTGCCCGCACACTCCGTTCCAGGACACCCGGGAGCCTCCTCCTGCTGGTCAGGCCTGGTTTCCGAGGGCGGCTTCTCCATCTTCAGGCCCCCCTCTAGTGAGCTACAGAGTCAAGGGGAGGCTCTGGGGCTATTAGTTTGTCTTCTTCTCCATCAGCCCCACCAGGCATCCTAAATAATCTGAGTGTGAAGTTTAAAAGCTCAACTTTCAGGCGGCACCCTCTCCAGTGGGCGGGTCCCCCCTTAGGGACGTGTGGAGCCCCCCCGCTGCCGGGTGGCTGTCCGTTCTGAAGGACAGCTACAGTAATGACAGCTCTGCCATTACTGGAGGAAGGGGAGAAAGGACCACCCCCAGCTTAGGGTCGGAAACCCCAAGGCCCATGGAAGACAGAGGCTGAGTGTGAGCCCCAGGCCGCGCTGGGCACTGGTGGGCACTTCCTTCCACCCCCACGGCCAGGGAGTGCTTGGGTGGAGTTCTCCGCTCCCCTCAGGGCTCCCATCAACAGCCCCCACCTGCTCCCCGGCCAGCGTGGGGAGATTCTGGGGCTGGCCTTGCCCCCGACTAGGCGGCACTGGGAGGACGGCCAGGGTGGGGCTCACGGGCTGGACAAGGAAAGACCGAGGTCTTCCTGGGACCCCAGTGTCTCGGGGCTGTGTCAGAACGGGGCACTGGGACTGCTCCTGACTCATGTGTGGCCTGGGGTCCTTCTAGAAGTCTCTGGGCTATGCCTCGAGCCTTGGTGAGCCACTGGGGTGTTTGGGGTCGTCCATGAACCTTTATCCCGCTCTGTGGGACTCCATGGTGCCTGGGGCTGGGCCGCTGGGTTTTGAGCCTGTGTTTCTTCACATTCTCATTCAACTAGTTTACGAAGCCTGGCTCTCGAGCTGGGAGGTTGACAAAGGTTCACTCAGGGCACTTCAAGATTGAGTGTCTGACTTCGAAGACGGAACATCCAAGGTGCCAGTGGTAAGGGAGGCCCCAGGGAGGACAGACGTGTGCAGCAAGGTCAGTGCGCCCACCCCCTTGGTGAATCGGGGTGGACCAGGCGGCCCCCTCCAGCTGCTGGACTGTGCGCTGCTGAACACGGGCAGTGCATGACACGTGCACTCCCACACACGCCCACACGTGTGCACAGGAGCACACTACATGCTCACATACCAGGTACATGGGCGCACACAACCCCACACCAGAGCCACACATTTGGTTCGCATGTACACACATACATATATGCACACATGTGTGTGCACACCTGCATGCTTACACAATGCAGTTCGTGTGTATACGCATGCTTAGTGGCACGTGCATGTACACGTGTGCACACATACATGCCCACATAGACACAGGCATGCACACAGAGATGCATGCCTCTACCTGCACACCCACACGTGTACATGTACACATGCATGCACACACGCGCTAGGTCTGCCCCCAGCACCTGGGGGTTGGGGACAGTAGACAGAGACTCGTGCCCATCCCGTCTTCTGTCTGGCACTGTGGCCCGCAGGACACGAGGCTCCCACACATGGACACCCAGCCTGCTGGCCCAAGTTTCAGCCCTGCTGCCCTTTGATGGCCCTTCTGGGGGGCTCGCTCACGGGGTGGTCCTCTCAGGAGGTGCACTGGAGGGAGGCCTGCACAGCTCTGAGTGTGGACTCGGGCGCACAAGCAGGGACCCCGGGGTCCCGGAATGGGGGGGCAGGGTCGGAGGGCAGAGTGGCGGTGGGGTGTGGCCCGTGGAGCCTCCTGGGGGCAGGGCCAGAAGAAGGGTGGGCTCTACATACAGGGTGTGGGGGTCCTCGGTGCCCGGGTCCCAGGTGACGCTGAAGTACGTCAGTGCCTGAAACCTGTTTCACAAAATGGTATTTTTACTACATATGGTGCATGCCAATATTTTTTTTTTCCTATTCCATTCCCTTTAAAAAAAAAATTGCTCTTATGTGGGACACATCCCGAGTTTGAGAAGCAGGAGGCAGACGATATTTCAGGTTCCTCTCCCCTCGGAGATTTGAGGGTGCTGGAGACTTCCCCAAGCTCCCATTCATCTCTGCAGTGAGACAGAGATTATGCAAACAAAGCCAGCTCCTGTGCACCTTCCCAGCCCTTCCCGATCATGCCAGCCCCTCCGCTCGCGAGGTGCTGGTGGTGGTTTTCCTTTTTCATAATGATCAAAAGGAACGCAGCATCAAAATAAAGATCTGGAAAGCGGGTGCGGGACTGAGGAAGGGCCCCTCCTGCTCCCGGAGCCTCCCGCTCCCAAGCTCCCCGTCCTTCCCCCGTCCCGGGAGTCAGGGCCCTTTGCCTCCCACAGAAGGGGTGACGCACCCTCACCCCCGCACCCCAGCCCATCTTACGCTGGCTTTTTTCTCCTTCTGATCGTCACACTATTAGATCTTCACCCCTCTGCGTCTCCAGACTTGCCTTCATCTCTTGCCTCACCTCTAACCAGCTGTTTGTATGAAGTTGCTTAATGTCGTTTGTACTGTGGGGGTCCCTGAGCGCCCTCTGAACTTCCCGGGGTGTTCTGGGGGACAGTGTTGTGAGAAGGTTAATGGTAGAGACCAAGGATGACGGCAAGCGTGACAGTATCTGGGTGCAGAGCTGGTGCTGTGTGACCTGGGGCAGCTGACTTACCAGCTCTGTGCCTTGGTCTCCTCATCCATAAAGTGGGCATGTGATACAGTAGAACCTGCCTCATAGGCATGTTAGGAGGATCAAGCCAGTCAAGATGTATCAAGTGTTTGAACAGTGCTTGGTACCTAAGTCAAATGACATTAAGTAGTTATCTCAAGGAAAATAAAATCATCCGGGCTTTCCTGAGCAACTCCTGAGGGCCAGGTGGTGTTCTGAGTACCTGTGTCTCTTTTTTTCCTTTCTTATGAAGCTGGTACTGTCATTATGACCATTTTACAGGTGAGGAAGCTGGGACCCAGAGAGGTTTAGTAACTTCCCTGGGCCACACAGCCCACAGGGAAGGAGTTACCGCCTGACTCGAGGCAAGCTTTAATAGGTGGAGGCTACTGTCGATTGCTACTGATACGGTGGCTTAAGAATGAAATAAGGTGACGCGCAGAGTGCTGCCAGGCATGTGGTGGGCTGGGTCACAGCTCTTCCCACTGGCATCCCACTCTGATCCTTCAGGCAGGGGCCCCGTGAGGTCAGCACGGGGGTGCCTATGCCCCCAGGTGACTGGGGCTAACCCAGGTGGCTGCTGTGGCCCGAGTGAACGTCGTGCGGGGTCACGGAGGTCGCTTGCAGCCGCTTCCTCTCCCGGCTCGGACTTCACGTCGCCTCCCGCAGACTGGCCAGGAGTCGTCCGGTGCTCCTCACCGTGGTTGCAGTCACTCCCCGCCCCCACCCGATGATGTGCTGGGGGTCGACCTGGGTGTGACGCCAGGCTAGTAGTCCTGTCACTTCCATCCTTGGGCTTCGTTCTCTCCTGGGAGAGGAGCGTGCATGTCTGTGCCGGCTGGGGTCTGCTCCCATGTCTCCCGAGATTTCTCTGGACCAACCATGGGCAGAGCTGACCCGGCCTCGCAGGACTTGCCCGTGCGCCGTGCCCTTTCTGGAAGCTCCTGTCTGCATTTCCCACGTTTACTTTTCCCCTTTTCCACCTCAATCAGGACTCACTCCAGTCAATTATTCCCTCCAGATCTTTTCAGGGAAGACAGCAGTGCAAAGCTACGAAAATCGCTCTTCTCGAGGTTTCTCCCATTATTAGATTTCTCTCCCTGGAAATGGTGTGTGTGTGTGTATACACGCACACGCTCAGGGAGAGAGAGAGAAAATGAGAGATTCCTTCTAATCTTTCCCTTTATTCTTTTTAAAAGAGTAAGCTTAGAATCCTTTGCAGGTCAGATTCTTAGATTTTTGACTTGTGTCTTTCCATCATAAGATGGTGTTTGGATTTTCATTTTTGGTGGCTTCTGTCTTTGCCTGTGGACCTGGAATGAGTGGCTCTGTAATTATTTCTTCCAACCTTTTCAAACGTCAGCAGCAAGAGGCCTGGAACTTTCCTCATTGTGCTATGAATCTCCAGTGCCTAGAACAGTGCCTGGCATTTACTGGGGCAAGGGCCCAATAATTATTCCAAAATTAATTGTTAAGTCTGTTTTTTTCTTTACCCCCCCACCCCCAACCAATGCATAATACCCAGCACAGTTTTAATTTGTTGGAAGCTATAGGAAGCTTAAGTGAATTCTCAACCTCGGTAAAGGTGAAGCCAAAATAGAAGTAAATTGCACAAGCCATGTGAAAATAAGTATGTGTTACCACACGCGGGTTTTTGCATGCAGCACGCAAGTGAGATCAAACAATACCGAACCATCCGAGTTTGGAGCAGAAAAAGGTTTATTGCAGGGCCGTGCAAGGAGACGGGTGGCTCATGCCCTCCAAACCCCAAATTCCCCAAAGGGTCTCAGCAAAGTCATTTTCAAGTCAAAGTGGGAAATTCCCCGGCAGTTCAGTGGTTCAGACTTGGCTTTCACTGCAGGCTGTACGAGTTCAGCCCTAGTCAGGGAGCTGGGACCCTGCATGCCACTCGGTGTGGCAAAAAAATGAGAGTAAAATAAATGAATAAGTAAAGTCAAGATGAGGGAAGGGCATGGCTTGTTGTTGCAAACCTCTTGGTGTCGGAATCCTTTGTTCTTGCACGTCCTGTCCACGGAGGTCAGCTCATGATGTTCCTGTAAAGCTCCAACAGGGCAAGTGCTGTTCTCTGTTCTGCAGCTGCTCGTCTCTATAGGAAAGGAAGAGCATTAGGCCCTTAGAGGCCAGAGCTTTGAGAATGGACCATCCTGTCTATTTCAGGCTACCGGGAACATTCTTAACTGGAAGCCAGAGTGATAGACCACGAAGGTGAAAGCCGAGTAAGCAGGCGTGATATGGAGTCTGGTTTTCCTGTTTCGTGCGTGTGCAGGGCATGCACTGACGCCGCTGCCGGTGCCACGTTCTGAGGGCGGCTCCTCCAGAGACCTGCCGGCCGGGGCCCCGTCCTCTGCTGGGCTCAGGGGCCCTGGGCAGGGGGCTTCGGAGGCCAGCCTAGAGGGGGCCGAGTGACTGTCCCTGCAGGTGGGCTACACAGCCTGTCTGGGCCTCCAGACGCACTTCCTCGTCTGGAACGCAATGATGATAATGACCGTGTTTGCCTCACCGGTTGTGTTGAGGATTAAGTGAATTAAAACATGTGGAAAGTACTTGAAACAGTGTGATGTGCCGAGCAGATGCTCTGCCTGTGATTATTAGTATTTTATCGCCATTATATTTATCATGCTTTCACGCGCTGCACTGAAGCCCCTTGGCTGCCGGGGGACGCTTCACTGCTGAGACCAGAGCACGCAGGCTCCGTCTGATGGGCCAGGGCCTCCATGATGAACACGTTCTCATGGGCGAGTTTCATGTTGGCCTCCAGCGTTCTGGAGGCCGTGGTGCTGGAGCGCCGTCCTGGCTTGCTGAGGGCCCGGCCCTCTCTGCTCCCGGGTGGGCTGCAGCACCCCAGGACACCCAGGGCTTCCCAAAGTGGCCCTGGCTGCATCCTGCCAGCTGCCCCTCAGCAGGGGCTGGGTGGCGAGCGAGGCCACAGCTGCCAGCCCCCACCCGACCCCCCGCCCGGGCGCCGGCCTCCAGCCAGCCCCGCCGCCCCCCAAAATTTTTATTTTTGTCACCCTGAAGAATTTCCCTGCGGTTAAGCTGCCATTTTTCACTGTAATACCCCTGGCAAGGGCTGGGGAAAAAAATTAATAGTCTAGTGATCACTTAGCTAATGCACTGTCAGCGCTTGATAAACTGACTGCCCGGGTGAGACAGCACGGTTCCCCCCGCAGGGATTATGTCTCGTTTACCTACAGCCTCCAAGGCCCTCTCAGTGGAGGCACGGGGTCGAGCTGAGCCCCCACAGAGTCCAGGGCAGCCCTCGTACCACCCCGCTCCCTCACCCTGTCCTCGGAACCCATCTCTGATGCAACTGAAGCATGCGGGGTGGGCCTCGGCCCGTTTTCCAGCTGTGCAGCGTTTGTCAGGTTGCTAAACATCTCTGATCCGCATCTGAACCAGGAGCGCTCCAGAATCCTTGGGTTGACAGGGCCCCTGACCTCCCCAGTTTGGGGCATCTAAAGAGGCTGTGTGGGGTGGTGTAGGGGCACATCATACCTGATGAGCAGGGTGCTGGTTCCCAGATGGAGGGGGCAGGCCCCGGACAGGGAGCTGGCAGGTAAATCAGGAGCAGATTCTGAAGATGGGAGGAGGGGCGGGGCCGTGGTGGGACGTGAGCCTGGGATGGGACAGAAGAAGCCCCTCAACCTGCANCTGATGAGCAGGGTGCTGGTTCCCAGATGGAGGGGGCAGGCCCCGGACAGGGAGCTGGCAGGTAAATCAGGAGCAGATTCTGAAGATGGGAGGAGGGGCGGGGCCGTGGTGGGACGTGAGCCTGGGATGGGACAGAAGAAGCCCCTCAACCTGCAGGGAACCGGCTTCTCTCTACTGAAACCAGGCAACAGGCCCCCAAGACGAGGGATGGCCACGCTGTGGATGATGACTTCCGTAATAAAAAGGAACAAACCACCAAAATGCCCGCCAACCTCGTGAACCTCCAGGGAGCCGTGCTGAGCGGGAACAGTCCCAAAGGGTTACAGACTGTGATTGCATTTACATAACATGCCTGGAACGGCAGAACGTAGAAATGGAGAACAGATCAGCGGCTGGCGGGGCTGGGCGTCTGGGGCAGGAAGGAGGGGGGTGTGCTTATCAGGGAGCGTCCCAGGGGATGCTGAGGGTGGGACTGCTGCCTGTCCCTGTGGTGGAGGTGTTTGTAGGAGCCGATGCTGGAGATAACACTCCGGAGAACAGAATGCACATGCCCGTGCAAGTCCAGGTCCCACTGGAGAGGCGTGCACGATAGAGGCAAGTTGTCCTGCTAGTTCCTTCCTGTGACCTTGGCTCTGGTTTTGTAAGATGTTACCTTTGGGGAAACTGAGCCGAGGGTACGCAGGCTCTCTGGGTATCGTTTCTTATGACTGCATGTGAATCTAGAAGCATCTCATCGTCAAAAGTTAAAGCAAAAGTCAGATCACATCTGTCCTTGACTTGGAACCCTCCTGGCTTCCCTCTTACTCTGAATGAGAGCCCGAGTCCGTCAGGGGCCCAGCCACGTGGTCCCCATTGCTGACCCTCAGTCACACCAGCCACTCTCCTGCCTCAGGGCCTTTGCACGGCTGTTCCCTGTGCCTGAAACGCGGTTCCCCACACCACCACGTAGCTCTTTCCACAACTTAGATGTCTCCTCTTTGTGTTGTGTTGGGGATGCTGCCAGGCCTTGGAGTTACCAAGTGCTGTTCAGGGCGGGGACAATCTTGAGGGGCCAGAAGCATAACCCCTGAATCAGTGGTTCTCAGATGAGGGCTCTACTGGAGGCGGTCCAGCGGAGGGTCTGCCTCTGCCTGGGAAGGGGTGCCGGGGAGAGTCCGGGGAGGGGGGCAGACTCTTGGCTGGAAAGGAGGCTGGGACTTGGGGAGGAGCAGAGGGCATTTTGGGGTGAGAGGGGGACTCATGGACATGACAGTGGCTTGTGAGCAGACCCCTGTGTTGTGCTCGCCCTGAACCTCGAACCTAGGGAGCCCTTGCCATTTTACAAATGGGGAAGCCAAAGCCCAGGGAGGTGGAGTGAGCGCACCAAGGCACTCAGCTCCCAGGCCCTGCGGGACGCCTGCAGGGGACCGGAAGGGAGCGAGCCCATACCGGCTGGCCTTTTCACGAAAGGTCTGCACACATGCTCCCCACCTCGGACCGTCTGTTTGCTGTTCCTTCTTCCTGGAACGTTGATGTCCTGAAGAACTGATGCTTTTGAACTGCAGTGTTGGAGAAGACTCTTGAGAGTCCCTTGGACTGCAAGGAGATCCAACCAGTCCATCCTAAAGGAGATCAGTCCTGAATATTCATTGGAAGGACTGATGCTGAAGCTGAAACACCAATACTTTGGCCACCTGATGTGAAGAACTGATTCATTGGAAAATACCCTGATGCTGGGAAAGATTGAAGTTGGGAGGAGAAGGGGACGACAGAGGATGAGATGGTTGGATGGCCTCACTGACTCGATGGACATGAGTTTGAGTAAGTTCTGGGAGTTGGTGATGGACAGGGAGGCCTAGCGTACTGCAGTCTGTGGAGTCACAAAGAGTCGGACACGACTGAGCGACTGAACTGACTGACCTCCTGGAACACTCTTCCTGCAGATATCTATCTCCCTGGCTAGCCTTCTTGTTTCCTTCAAGTCTTTGCACAATGTCCCTTCTCAATGGGGCCAGCCTATGGAAAGTTCTAACTCTGGCCACGCTCCCCCTCCCTGTCCCCTTCTCCTGTTGGTCCTTCTGGTACCTCCTACCAACTGACACATCAGTATGGATTTATTGAGTCTGTCTTCCCCAACCAGAATGTCACCTTCTTTTTTTTTTTTTTAAGTTAAAAAAAAAGTCTACAGAAGGGGGGAGAATATTGTAATGAACCCACCTGTACTTTTTTTTAAAAAATGCATTTATTTGGCTGTATTGGGTCTTCGTTGCAGCACATTGGATCCCGGTTGTGCCCTGCGGGGTCTTTTTCGTTGCAGTGCATGGACCCTCTAGCTGTGGCACTAGACAGAGCTCTGTGGAGCCTCCAGGGCAGGCGGGCTCAGTCGTTGCCTCACACAGGCTTAGTTGGCCTGCAGCATGTGCGATCTTAGTTCCCTGACCCAGGGATCAAACCCACGCCCCCAGCGTTGCAAGGCTGGTTCTTAACCACTGGACCACTGGAGAAGTCCCCAGAATGTCACCTACTTAAGGGCAGGGATGGTTACCTGTTCTGTTGGCTGTTGTATCTCAGGTACAATGCCTGGCAATAGTAGGTGCCTAATAAATATTTATTAGATGGATGGATGGTTGACTGGATGATTAGATAGATAGATAGAAGGATTGATGGACGGTTGGATGGATAGATGGATGGATAGTCAGATAGACAAGTGGAAGGATGGATGGATGGTGGCAGGGTTGGTCAGGTGGTTAGGTGGACGTGAGGCATAACGTGTGAGAAGCTAAGCTGGCCCAAATCACATGGCTCTCAGCTGTCCCGTGGAGGGGTCAGGAAGGATTTTGTGCAGGCCAGTTGAGTGTGGTATTCTGGAAAGTTGGCTCAGGCTCAGGCGTGGTTGGGCTGAAGTGAGGAGGGCTGTGTGCCCAGAAACTGGTGGGACACTCTTTCCCTGGGAGGCAGGAGGAAGTGAGAGAGCACCACAGGAGTAGGAGGGGGAGCCCCGGAGAGCCGGGGGTTGGGCAGTCATTGGTCTGAGATCATCCTGCTCCCCCTGCTGACTTCCAGGGGCCCCCAGACCCTGGAGGGCCTCGTCCCTGACCTTGGACCTGAGCTGCATCCCCCAGCATCACCACCCGCACGCCCTGCAGCCTGGCAGTCAGGGGGCAGCAAGCTCGCCTCTGGAAACTGCATTCCTCCCTGCAGACCCCTGCCCTGCCCCTGGCCAGACAAAGGCGTCAGCTGGCCCAGAGGCCTCCCTTGAGCAAGGGGCCGGGCTCAGGCCTTCCAAAGGTCCCATTCAGCCACAGAAGCAGCGTAAGCTGGGCTTCCCCGCCTCTGGCCTGCTCCAGTCTCCCTGGGGTCCTGTGCACCCAGCTGCACCTGCCCCACCCAGGTGTGTCTCTCGACGCTCTGGGTGCTGTTAGCAACAGACTCCGGTTTGCTTTCCTGCCTTCTTTTCTTAATATTTATTGACTTATTTGGCCACATCAGTTCTTAGCTGTGGCATGCAGGATCTTTGTGGCGTCCTGCTGTATCTTTCATTGTGGCACACGGATTCTCTAGCTGTGACGCACGGGCTCAGTTGCTCCACAGCACGTGGGATCTTAGTTCCCTGAACCAGGGATCAAACCCATATCCCCTGCACTGCAAGGCAGAGTCTTAACCACTTGCCCACCAGGAAGTCCCAGACTCTGGCTTTTCTTTTCTCCAGAGACATCATGCCCCACCTGCGCCATCCAGACACAGCCATGAGCCAACCTTTCTGGGTCTGTTTCCCCGTCTGTGTAATGGGGCCCAACAGTTCCTGCCCCCTGCCAGAGCTAAGGCATAATGGGCTGACACCCGCTGGGTGTCACGGGTGTGGGGCCTGGCGCTCAGTAGGTGCAGTCAATGTATACCTGTGACCAGTGGAAGACATTTTTGTCCCAAGTCTCCTGCCGGGACCCTTCAGGGACAGACTGGCTCCTGGCTCTGAAAGAGTGCCTAGTTTCGGCTGAATTCGGATTCTCTTCAGCTCCGGCAGCCCCCGGGCCTTGAACTAGGGGCTTTCTGGTTCTCTTTGTGGCATTGGGAGTGGGGTTTCTTCTCTTTCTGGCTTTAGCAAATGCATTCATGACATCCGTGTGTCAGGCCTGGGCTGGACTGCACAAATGCTAACTTTGGAATCCTCACGACTGCCGTGTACTGTGGGTGTGACTCTCAGCACCGCCTTTGCAGATGAAAACGCTGAGGCTCAGAGGCGTTCAGAAGCATGCACAAGGTCACCCAGTTTGTAGGAACCCAGACGGTCGCTCCCTTTTTCCACGTAACTGCTCCAGTCTCCTGAGAAACAGCAGTGCCCCTGTCTTTCCCAGACACGTGGGAGGCAGTGTCCATGCCTGCTGCAGGGGAACCAGCGTGGGTGAGTTCCATCCCCTTCTGGTCCTCTTAGCCTCCGTTTTCCCATCTATAAAATGGGCTGATAATGCCCCTTGGCTGGCCCCCCTGGCAAAACTCCAGCGAAGCTCTCAGAGGTGACTCTGTGCACACGCTTTGCAGGTCATTTGGGGGGACCCTTATGACTGTGTCTGTCCCCTCAGGAGGCTTCAGCGAGTCCTCTCCTGGCCAGATGTGCAGCCAGGGACAAAAACCTTTTTTTTTTTTTTTTCTGAGTCCTGGACCTTGTGTCCTCAGGCCGGATGAGCCTCCCCATCCTGCCTCCCGCCCCTGAGACGTGGGAACACCTGGCAGGACTTGACTGGGGGAAGAGTGGGATCGGGACCCCCGGCTGGGACTCTGCCCGAGCAGGCGAACCCCCTCCCTGCGGGCGCCGCAGCCGGAGCGCCCCTAATTGCTGCCACAGATGTGGCAGCCACCAGCCTCTCCTGCGCGATCTGCCGTGTCGCGTGAGCTTAATTAGCCCCTGATTACTCATTTACTGGGTGCTGTGTGTATTCCATATCTAATAACTTTCCAATTACGCCCGGTCTGCCCCGCACGTTTAATAACCCGTTCGTTGTCTGCTTGTCGGGGACTGTGCGTTCAGCAGCTCTGTCTCCCCCTGACCTGGAGCTTTATCGTCCCCTTTCCTGAAGTATTTGGAGTTCTCTGCTCACCATTATGGAGCTATTACAGGGAATTGAGGGGCATAAAATACTGGTCTTAGGCCTCTGATGCCCCAGCTTGCAGCACAGGACAAGAAGCCCCCCTCAGAGAGGCTTGAGCGCATCTTTGTGGGTGGGCTCTTGTGGGGGGTGCCAGGAAATGGGGGGGAGGGTCCTCATGGTAGGGCTGGCCCGTGTGCCCTTATTCCCTCCCAGACAGACAGCTCCAGGCCTGTGACCCACAGGTCCCCGGCTGGTGGCAGGGTTTCCCACCAGCCGGCTGTGCCCACCCACACTTGAGCCAACACAGGCCCCCAGCCACTCCTGTTTGCGGAGTAGGTGGCTCTTCTCCCCTGGCCCGGGCCTCCCGCCCATGTCTGATCGCTCCTCGGGGCCAAGGGCCAGTGATGCTGTGTCTGTGGGCGCCGTCACATGCTGGTGTCTCCTCGTCCCTCTCCGGCAGCTCAGTTCTGCCTCCCCTCCCAGCCTTGCTCTTGAGATAGACCCTCCACAGCCCACCCGCTCACCCGCAATCCGGGCTGCTGTGTGTCTGCTGAGCCAGCGTGAGTCAGGCCCTGCTGGTGTGCAGTGAGGACCCCCTGGTGCCTGCGCTCTGGGTGCTCTGACCGTGAGCAGCTGGGTGAGCTTGGGCAGCTGACTCGACTTCTTTGTGCCTCGGTTTCCTCCCCTGCAAAGCAGGCATTAGGGAGGGCTGTTGGGAGAATGACGCTGGCTACTGACAGCAGGTGCTCAGTGGACTCCTGGCACAGGGCGAGCGCTCTGTGAAGCTCGGCTAGGGCATCACGGGCCCACTTCCCCGAGACGTAAGCTGAAGTCCGAGCAGTCATGACTCGTCTGTTACTCTTAGTTGTGGCTGCAGGCAGGCGGCACCCAGGATTCAGGCCCATCTTTGCTTTATTCGGGATTGGCAAGGCTGGCTTCCTGAAGCGTATGTTGAGCCGATTTGGAGGAAAGAGAAGATTCAGGGTGATCAGGAAAAATGGGAGTCTCACACCTCAGATCCTACCCCATGATTTCAGGGACTCCAGAACTGCCTCAGGCTCTGCGCCCTCAGTGGTCGAGAGGACCTAGAAGGCGGCCTTGCCAACTGAGGCCAAAAGTGTCCAGAGGCCAGCTGGGGCCCCCCAAGGCCAAGGCTGTGACGCCTTCTCCAGCACACATCCTTCCAGGCTCTGTGGAATCCCCCGGCCCCGGCACCCCTTTGGCTCTTGTTCCTGATGCTTATGTGGTTAGGTCTTGAGATAAGCGACCATTTCTTGAGCACCTACTATGTGCTTTAGCAGAAAGAACTCATCCCCTCCACGTGCCTCTGGGAGTCAGACTTCGCTGGATTGTTAATCCATTCTACAGAAGGGGAAACAGGCCCAGAGAGGTTAAGTCACTTTGCCAAGATCTCCCAGCTGGAAACCAGTGGAGAGAACCCAGAACCCAGTGTCTGACCCTGTCGCTCTGCAGGAAGCCGGAGAGGTGGAGTCTGGCTGGGTGCCGGGGTCAGGGGTGGGGTGGTGCGGAGAGGGAAGTGGACCCTGGGAACAGTCAGTTGTCGGGGCTGCTGGAGAGGGAAGTCCTGGCGTCCCGTCCGGTGGCCTCTGGGCTGCTGTGGGCCCTCAAACTGGAACTGCCTTTGTTTTTTAAAATACATGATTTACAGTCTACCACGTGGGCAAGTCTGAGAAACATTATGCCGAGCAAAAGAAGCCAGACTCAGAGGGCTACATGGTAGAGGATTCCGTCTATATGCAGTGTCCAGAGGAGGCACGCCTGTGAAGATGGAGGGAGACGAGCAGCTGCCGGGGCTGGGGGGGACAGGGTGATGGGGACGTCCTAGATGGATGCTGTTGGTGGTCATGCAAGTCTGTGATTATACTCAAAGCCCCTGAATTGTATACTTTCCATTGGTGAATAGTATGGTATATGGATTTTATCTCAATGAAGCAATTCTACAGAACAATAGAGCAGGAGTTCCCAGACTTGGGGAGCCCGAGGCCTAATACGATCCATCAAATACCCTGGTGCTGACAAGCCTGATACATGGTTCTCCTTTCTGTAGCCATGATGCTGTGTCTGCTCTCTCCCCACAGCACCGCCCCCCCGCCCCACACACACCCCCGGCCACCATCATCCCTACCTGCAAATTTACCTGGAATCAGAGCTCTGCAGAAATCACTTAGCTCCCCAGAGAAAGTGTAACAAGGCAAGATCTCATTAAGATATTCAGTGGTGGGCTGCAGATCCCTTTTATGGTAAAGAACCCTGGAAATTTCTATCCCCCCCCTTTTTTTTCCTTTCCCTGTTAACTAATGCTTTAAATGTGGTGGCCCCAGTCCAAGGAAATAAAGGGGACAATAAAGTTTATCCTGCTCGCTCCACAGGGCCCCATGGACTCTCTGGGATGCTGCCAATTTCCAGGGTCCCCAGGGCAGGGAGCAATGTATGTCCCAGGCCCCCTCCCAATAGCACATTAAGTCAGGCCGTGAGCTTGGAACTCTGGGCTCTGGTAGCGAGAAGACACAGTGAATGTGTTGGTTCAAGGGTCTGCTTTTTATTAGCCGGGAATTGTTGTAAATTTGGCCTTGAAGGGTGAGGAAAGGCTGCTCTCTGCCTCCCTGCAAAGGTCTGGCCAAGAACCTTCGCAAACCTTTGCCTCCTTCCTCCGATGATGCTAGCATGAGATAACGCATACTCCCGCCCACGTGTGTCTGGCAGCCTCGCCCAGCAATTATCAGTGACTGAGCCTCCTTGGCATCCCGGGCAGCTGCTGACAGACCCCAGAGAAGGGGGTGAAATCCTTGTGGTGGGGACAGCTGGACCCGAGGAGGGAGGGTGTCTGGCACACGATGGTGCCGGGGAGTGTGTGTTTCTGGGCCGGGCCCTGTTCTAGAGCTTTCGGGTTGTCTTAGTTATCCGCTGCTGTGTAACAGAGGATTACGCGTAAGCAGCTTGCACGCCTACCATTGCATGCTCAGCGGGGGCCCCCACTGCAGGTCAGAGTGTTGGCAGGACTCGACGGGGGAAGAACCTGCCTCCAGGTTCATCGCCGCATTCATTTGTCTGTGATTTGAGGGGTGCTATGAACATTAGAGGCAAGCTTTCGTGTGGACGTCTGCTTCTGTCTTTCCGGAATACCTGCCTAGGAGTGGAGTCGCTGGGTCCTGTGACGACTCTGTGTCTCTGGGTCTTGACGAATTGCTAGGCCGTCTCCAAAGCAGCTGCACAAGTTTGCAGCCCCACCAGCAGCGTGTGAGGGTATTTCAACACTTAATAATCACGCGGGTGTCACTTTTAAAGATGGATTCCCCGCTTACAAACTGGAGGCAAGGCCACCAGGTTCCCAGAGCTGGCTATGGGCACCCAGACACGGCTCTAGGAACAGACTCCCCAAGTCGCCTTGGCCAGGGTGTTTCCTTCCCTTTGGGTCACAGCCTTACTCAGCCTTTTTAGGGTAAGATTCCAAGGTCAGTGGTCTGGGATGTGTCCTTAGAGGGGCCTGAGCCCACTCTCAGGGTCCACTCTGCCTGCCTGCAGAGAACCTAGTGAGGTGAGCTGATGTTAGTCTTGGGGGTGTCTGGGGGTTTCACCCTAAGATCTAGGCTGATTGGAATTTCCTAACCATCTGGCTTGTATGTTGTGGATGCATTCTGGGAACGTGTCTTCTCAGGCCTGTTTCTTCCAGTTTTCTAATCTCTATTCCTTTCCAGATGCTGTTTAAGAAGAACCTATTTGAGATGGCGATTAACCTGGCCAAGAGCCAGCATCTGGACAGTGATGGGTTGGCCCAGATCTTCATGCAGTATGGGGACCATCTCTACAGCAAGGGCAACCATGATGGTGCTGTCCAGCAGTATATCCGGTCAGTCTGGAGGCGCTTTAGGATATACCTGTGAATGCGGGAACAGAGAGCCAGCTAGACTGAAACCTGCACTTGGGGACTGGGGCAGGCAGTGGACTCCGTCATGAACTGTCCTTTTTTCCTACATAAATTGTGATGCCTCAAATGAGGAGACAGTATATCTTATTGGAAAGGGAATATTTAGGGTCAGATGCTACATGATCAGTGTGCAGTTGAGCTGATGATAAGTAAAAGTGCTAGTCACTAGTTGTGTTTGATTCTTTGCGACCCCATGGACTGTAGCCCACCAAGCTCCTCTGTCCAAGGAGTTCTGCAAGCAAGAATACTGGAGTGGGTAGCCTTCTCCAGGAGGTCTTCCCAACCCAGGGATTGAAACCAGATCTCCTGCATTGCAGGCAGATTCTTTGCTGTCTGAGCTACCAGGAAAGCTCTCAAGGAAGCTGAGCTGAAAAGTACCTGTTATTTTAAATGTTAGCTTGGCCCTTGTTAATACTTATTTTGATCAAATTCTTTAAAGGGAAAAGGATATTCATCTCTTGTTTCCACAGTTTCTTTCCTTGGTACTAATTAGTTTTCTGACTTAGTGAAGAGTTCTAAAACCCTGTCTAGCTTTTTTGCCAACCTCTCTAGAATTCCTGTTTTCAGTCAAGTCAAAAACCAGTATTCTGGAGCCTTGATGCTCCTGTGGTCCCCAGTCTAGTAGCATCGATGACACCTGGGATCCTGTCTCTTATACACATCTCCCGTCTCACCTACCCAGTACCTCATTAATGGTTTACCCTCCTTGGGGCAGAGATATGCGTTTGAACCTCTTGTCCTTCCTGTCTCCCCTCCCTTTCCAAACCTGCTCTCTTTGAAGGTCTAGTTCAGGACAGTTCCACCTGCTCCAGGAAGCCTGCCTGGATTTTCCCAGCCCTTGGGGAGTTCTATTCTCCAGCTCCTGCAGTCTTTATCATCTGCACCCCCTCCCATCCGGAAGTATTCTCTTCTGCCATCTGCTGCCTCTGCTTAAAGGCTATGTCCCTGGTTGTTTTGGAATAGCCGAGTCTTCTCTCAACTGCTAGAGTTCAAATCCAGGCACCTCCAATTACTGCGGCCGCTCGTCCCCTTGCGCCTCTGTGCTTTCTTCATGTCCCATCCAGGGAGCTGGGAGGCATCGCCAGCCACCTCCCCGCAGCAGGAGCCTGGTCCCTGCGCTCCAGGAGGAGGAGCAGGGCGGGGGCGGGCCGCACCCCTTCCTCCTTTGCACCAGCGCACAGCAAGGTCAAGGCCAGGGCAGTGCCAGCCCGCCCCCAGGGGCTTGGAGAACACTGCCCTCTTGACCTGGTGCCACCCCATAGACAGTCCCCGGAGTTGGCTGGGCAAGTCATCCTGTGACTAACGGGAACACAGCAGCCCTGCGTCTGGCAAGAGTTTCCCCGAGTGGTGATGGCAGGGTTTGCCAGAGCAGCAAAAACCCTACGGAGTGGGGTCTACAGGGGCTCCAGGCTCCCCGCCGTGTGGTGGGCCCCCAGCCCTAAGCAGGCCAGGAGTGGATGAAGTGTGCCGGGGCCAGGCGCCACCCCCTCCTGGCTCCAGCCTAAGCTGCCAGCACCCCTGTGGGATTTGCGGGGGCCGCGGTCAGGGCAGCGTCACCATATGGATCCCATAAATTAAAGCGCTCCCGGAAACAAATGGTAAATGTACCCGTCTCTCGCGTGTGGGGCTGGCTGAGCCTGGATGGAGTACCATCCATCTCTCTAAGGCACTTTGCTTTTATAACCCTAATCCTTGGGAAAACGGGATCAACGCGAAGTTGTTCTCTGACAGCCATGCAGTCCCAGAGCTTGTAATCAGGGGCTGGGGGGTCGCCAGGCCCCGGGACCAGCCCCCAGGGAGTTGCCGGGGTTTCAGGCCTAGGAGCCCAGGATGCGAACCTGTGTCAGCCCTGCCTTGGCAGCTCTGTGACCTCAGGCTCCCGCCGCCCCTCTCTGAGCCCCAGTCCCCTGCGCCCCTGTGGACCGGGGACAGAGTGACCGGCTGGGACGGTGGGTGCCGGGGTGGGGCAGGGGCGGAGAGGTAGTATCTAATGAGTATGGAGTTTCCATTTGGGCTGATGAGAAAGTTCCGAAAATGGATATGGGGGATGGTTGCACACATGTTTGGACTTCACGCCACTGAATTGTATCCTTAAAATGGTCTAGATGGTAAATTTTTTGTTATGTAACCCACTCCAGTGTTCTTGCCTGGGAAATCCCATGGACATGAAATCCCATGTAGCCTGGTGGACTACAGTTCCTGGCATCGCAGAGTTGCACCCGACTTAGTAAACAACAAACATCAGCGACATATCTTACTATACAGTATTTTTAAAAAACCCAGGGCAAGGGTGGGGGATAGGATGACTGCCCTGCGGGGAGAACTGAAGATTAGCTAGAGTGGTCATTACACGTGTGGCCAGCTGGTAGTTGTCACAGAGGCCTGTGCAGAGCGGAGGGGCCCAGGTGGCAGTGGGTCCTGGGGGTCAGCCCGGTGTCCCTGGGCAGCGTTTGCTGGATGAGGAAGGCACTCTGGTTCCCACAGCCAGCCACACCAGGTCCCTGACAGTGACACCAGGCCACCGTGGGCGAGGGGCAGAACCCAGCACCCTGGGGCACCTCCAAGCAGACGTGCCCAAGACTCACCACGTTCCCCTCCTGTCCTTCCAGGTCACATCTGCACCTCTCGAGACGTCGATAGCCACCCACGCACCCGCCCGGGAGCCCGAGCCTCGGCCGGGTGCCCCAGCAGAGAGCCTGCCCAGGGGCCCCAGGGCCAGCCAGGAGCAGGGGCCAGCCCGGTGTCAGCAGAGCAGCCTGGACGGGGCCGAACCAGACCTCGCGGGCACAGGTAGGTGCCAGCATTTCACCACCTCTGGCTACTGGAGTGGATCCGGCAGCTCCTGGAAGCCAGAAGCCTCCCCAGAAGTTGGGGTGCAGACTCCCACCCCAGGGTCGCCACGTTTTAGTGGGGAGCCAGGAGGCTAGGTCTCCCTGACTTGAGTGTGACCGTTTCCCTCTCTCTCATTGTCAATTCACAAACCGCCTTTGTTGGTTTCTTTTTTTTTAATCTCTACATTCCATTGTGTTCACTCATTCATGTAAAAAATAGCATAATGGATCTATCTCCATGAGCCACCAGACCCTGCCCTAGAAGTCTCCATCTACCTGGATGCCCCGTCGCCCCAGAGCAGCCTGCCAGGAGCCCGTTTGCTTTTCTGCCGCATCTGTGCTTGCCTGGCGCCCCGTGGCCTGGTGTCTGGGGTGTGCGCCTTGTCTCCGGGGCCCTGCGCAGCCCTGCAAGGCCTCTTGTTGTCACAGCTGCCGTTGCGCTCCATTGCACACTGTGTGCCGTGTGATGTCCAGCTGCCCCGGTGCGGGGGCTCGCCTGCCCTCCCGCCGCGGGGGCGCACCGCTCACGTCCAGGCACATGGCTCCCGGTGTAGCCTCATTTGGGACAGAGGGAACGAGGGGGTCCGGCCGCGGGAGGTGCTGCCTGGCATTTTCCGGCATGGGCGTTTACTCCCACCTCTCCAGCCACAAGATCCTGTCCCCGCCATCCCTACCCCGCTGGACATGTTGCTTCCCCAGTGACGGAGAGGCTGGCCCCAGGTTGGTTGTTGGGCCCGTGAGCGTGGAGTCTGAGGCATTTGTTGTGTGGCACGTGGGCCCTGGGATGGGGACGGTGGGTGGACACCTGCGTTCTTACCTCGGGAGGGCCGTGCAGCAGCCCCTTAGGCCAGGACCCCGCGGGGTGGCTCCCTGGGCGTGTTCTGCCCCTAAGAGGACCGACGCGTAACAGCCCCCAGCGCAGCCTTCCCCGTTGCTGGGCCACTGCAGGGGCAGCTGGGGGAAACACTGCTTGTCAGTGAGTGGGGCAGTCAGCTCGTGGTGCTGGGGTCCTGGGAGTCCATCTCCAGGATGCCCCCAGGTACCCACCTCTTGCTTTCTGCAGTGCGGACTCAGCAAGGGAAGGGGCTGGCTGATGGGCTGATGGGCCACCAGCCCTCCGGGGGGCGTCCAGGCCCTTGGCAGAGGGGGACGGGGTGTCTGGCAGCAACGGGGGCTGCGGGTGGTGGTCAGGGACACCTGGGACAAGCGCCTCCTTGCACTGCGCCTGTTTCCTCATCTGAGGAATGGGCGGGAAGGCCAGTGGGAGTGCCTGGCTCATCAGCCGGTGTGAGAGTGGAGCTCAGCAGGTCGAGTGCAGTCCTGGTGCCCCCTCCCCTGAGAGCCCGGCATCCTGGCTGGTGTCCCCGCTGTTGGTTGTAACTCCTATTCACCGCTGGTGCCTCCTCCAGGCAGCCCAGAGCATCCCTGAGGCTGCTGTCCCAGCCCGCCCTCAGTTCTGGGTGATAGGCTGCCCAGCTGTGACCCTCAAGGACCTCCCCGCCCTACTGGGCACACACGAGGCCCTGCCCGCCTGCCCTGGGGCCCCTGGGGCAGGGCAGGGGCACAAGTCCCACGCCGGCCAGCTGCTCCCCTGTCAGGCGGCAGCCCTGCCGGCGGCCGGGGGACGGGGGACACGCAGCTCACAGCTGGAGACCCGCCAGGCAGTGCCAGCCCGCAGGCAGCCCCTCCCGGGGAGGCCGCTGCTTGGAAACGTGACAGTGACTAATGGTTTATTACACACCTGCCACCTCGCATCGGGCGGCACGCACGGCCTCCCGGGTCCAGCTGTGCACCGCCAGCTGGGCGGCAGGGCGGGCGCGGGGGTGTGCGCCTACAGACACATGGACACGCTGCGTGGGGACGCGCGGGGGACACGCACAGACCCGGCAGGTGCACCAGGCACGAGGGTGCATGTGCAACACACGCAGGCTCACGCACACACGGCCCTGCCGCGCCCCCTCCCTGGAGCTCCTCGCCCCTCCCTGTCTCCCCGCTGTCCCTCCGTGGTGGTGGGCTCCAGCCCCCTCCCCCGTGCCGGCTGGGGCAGGGGCCTTTCTCAGAGGGCCGGGTGGCTATGGGCAGGTTGGGGGGCTGTGCCCTTTGTCTTGGGGGGGCAACTATCCGCTGTCGGTCTCTGAGCCCCAGTTCCCTGCACACGTGGGCACAGCGGCTCTCACCGGGGCACTGCCGTTATACCGCCACCGCCCTAGTGCTGGACTGGGGGGCCGGAGGCCGCGCGCCCCCGGGGCCAGGCGTGGCCCAGCCGCCTACGTCCCTCCCAGACTCGGGGGGTCGGGGTGGCTATGTGGTTGTCAGGCACCGCATCTGGAAGGCCTGCCTGGGGGGTTCTCACTGGCTGGCTGCTGGAGAACAGCTCTGGGGCTGCAGGGGCAGCGGGGACCCCCAGGGCTGGCCTTCTTCCTGGCAGGCAAGGCACAGACCTTGGGCTGACCACACAGCAGGGGAGAAGGGCGCTGTCTCAACCTCACGGCGAGGTGGCTGTCCCTGAAGGTGGTGACCTCCCCCCCAGGCCCAGCTCCTTCCAGTATTCTTAAGCCTTTAGTCAAAGGAACGTCCATCTCTCAGGCGCCACTCGCAGGCGGCATAGAATCCAGCCAGAGGACACCTGGGATCCGTTAGCAGCCGTGGGGTGGCGTTCCCGAGCAGCGGTCTCTGTGCAGGCCAGGGGTAGCACTGTTCGAGACAGGCGAGAGAATGGCAGGAGTCTAGGCCCAGCGTCCCTCCACAGAGCTTCCGCCAGGCTCAGAACCTTCCAGAGCTGCTGGGCAGGCGTGAGGCTGTAGCAGCGAAGCCTCCCTGGCTACTGTTCAAGGTAGAGTCAGGGGCCTGGGAGAAGCCCCCAGGGGCCCCCAGGGCTGCCGGGCAAGGCTCGGCAGGCTGCCCGCCACACGACTCCAGGGCCGCCCCTCTGGGCGCAGGCTTCCCGTGTGGCCTCGGGGCTGCCTTGCCGCCCAGCTGAGCAGCGGCCCTGTGTTCTGCCCCGTGGGCCCTTGGACATCCTCTCTGAGCTCTGGAGCAGCATCTAAAGTGGCAGATATCGTCTTCATTGGTAGACGTGGTTGAAGCCGCAGACCCCACTGATGGGTTTGCTGGGGGGCGGTCACCAAAAGCCGGAGCAAGGTGGACTCCCCATCGTGGCTACGCTCCTGTTGTCGTTCAGTCACTCAGCCGACTGGGCTTCCCAGGGAACTATCTCCCGTAGTTTGTTCAAACTTACGTCCATTGAGTCAGTGATGCCATCCAACCATCTCACCCTCTGCCACGCCTTCTCCTCCTGCCTTCAATCTTTCCCAGCATCAGAGTCTTTCTCCAGTGAGTCAGCTCTTCGCATAAGGTAGCCAGAGTATTGGAGCTTAAACTTCAGCATCAGTCTTTCTGGTGAATATTCAGGGTTGATTTCCCTTAGGATTGACTGGTTTGATCTTCTTGCAGTCCAAGGACCTCTCAAGAGTCTTCTCCGGCACCTGAGTTCAAAAACCATCAGTTCTTTGGTGCTCAGCCTTTTTTATGGTCCAGCTCTCATGTCTGTACACGACTACTGGAAAAACTGTAGTTTTGACTCTACAGACCTTTGTTGGCAAAGCGAGGTCTCTGCTTTTTAAAATGCCGTCTAGGTTTGTCCCCTGGGCTCCTGCCTTTGCTCCAGTCACGTCAGGGCGCTGGGGTCCGCCAGCCCTGAGGGGTGGTCTGCAGGCTCCTGCCCTAACAGACCCCTGCCGCTCTGCTCCCACCCAGAAAGCCTCCGTCCTCATGTGTGCTTGTCCCTGGCTTTGGGGGACCCCTGGTCCCATAGAGAGGGGCGGGCAGGAGCAGGTCTGGCCAGTGGGCTAGGAGCGTCTGTGGGAGATGCAGTGCATCCTCTGTCTCCGACCCGGGCCGGCCCAGGACCCCTCTGTTTACCTACTCTGGTTCCATGACGGGAGTTTGGGAAGAGTTTGGGGTTGGTGTCTACTGCTGCTGTCGTGGCTTAAAAAAATACATCTTTGTGCTCTGCTCCAGTCATATCCAACTCTCTGCAACCCCATGGACTGTAGCCCGCCAGGCTCCTCTGTCCCTGCGGATTTTCCAGGCAAGAATACTGGAGTGGATTGCCATGCCCTCCTCCAGGGGAATCTTCCCAACCTAGGAATGGAACCCCGTTCTCCCGCATTGCAGGTGGATTCTTTACCGTCTGAGCCACCAGGGAAGCCCTGGGTTTAAATACAATCAGCATTTGCTGGGCGTGGGCCTCTCTTAAGTGTTCAGGTCCCGTCTGGCACATCCTAGATCTGCATCTTGCCTCTGCCCCTTCTGAGCCCCTGGTTCCAGGCACAACTTCTCTGTGCCCCGGCTCCCCGGCAAATGCCGTGAGACCCCAGGTGACCCACATCCGTTGCTGAGCGCCACGCCTGATGCTCAGGGATGCGGGAGCTGGCAGGGCCCTGCGAGGAGAGTGAGCTGGTGCCCACCGGGATCCTGGCCCTGCTGCGGCTCTTGTCGCTCCTTCATTGGGCAGATGGACTCCCGGCCAGCGGGGTTGGGCATCCACGGCCAGGATGGCAGGGCCTCCACTTGGGTACTTGGCTCGGGTCCCAAGACGTCCTTGGCAGGCCTCGCCTGGAGCGGGTGCTGGTGCTGAGTACTCTGGCGGGAGGCACTGGGTGGATCCTGTTCCCTGTGGCCAAGTGGCAGCTGCTTGGAGGGCAGGGGGGCTGGGCTTGGCTGCAGCCCCCCAGCCCCTGCACCGGCTCCTTGGGGAGACGCTCTGTGCCGTGGCAGTGTGTCCCTGCTCCCGCCGACCGCTCTCTTCCTTTGTTCATCTCCAGCTAAGCTGGGATCCAAAGTCTGTTTTCCCTCCAACCAGAGACTGTTTATCTTCTCAGGAACTTACTGTTCCCTGGGGAGCACGGAGCTTGCAAGTTGAGGCAGGAGGCAGAGAAGCCCAGGCCGCCCAGAGCCTCTGGGCTTTTCGGTAACCTTTCCCCAGGAGCCTCTGAGTGTTTAGCGGGGGCTCGCGGGGCTGGGCCTCAGGCCTCTCCCCGCTCGCCAGGCTCTGCTTGCTTTCAGCTGGTCCCTTGGCCGGGGTGTGACTCGGTGGGTCCTTGTCACTGATTCAGATTTCCGTGACATGGAAAAGAAAGGAGAACTTGGGCAATTTCATGAAATGATGAACTAAGCGTTGCCTTCACCAAAGTTCAAAACGGCACGAAGATAAAAGCAACTCTTTTAGACCTGGCAAAATTGCTGTCAAGTGGGTCTGTTTGCCCCGAAATCTATTTTCCTTCCAAGTAAGTCTGTGATCAAGATTTCAGGGTAGAAAAAAGGAGATCCAGCTGAGCCGTAGAAATGGCCATTCTGAGATCCAGGTGGGGTATCCCGGGGGCAGTGTTGGGGACCCCAAGGAGCTAAAAACCTGCACAGACCACCCCACCAAGGGCTCCTGCACTTGGGGCCCGCCTGTCTGCCGTCCTAGCTGTGTCCTCCACCCGCTCGCCACCCTGCTTTTGCCAAGACTGGGTTTAAGCTGGTAAGTAAGCCAGCACTCGAGGGACCTTGGCTCACCGTATTGATGTCGTAGGCTACAAGAACACTGTGTGTAAGACTCCCCCTGCGTCCATACCAGCTCTCACCCACAATCTTCTAATTTAGAAGCAAAAGCCGTTTGAAAAACAGACATCTCTCCACAGACCTTTGCTCGTGTCTCTAACCGTGGTTGCCTGTTCTCACGTCTGTCTCCACCTCTAGGCCGTCGTTCCTGTGAGTGCATTTGTTCACAAGTGTTTGTTGAATACCTACTGTGTGTCAAAGACTGTGCTGCTAGGTAGCATGTGTGATGCCAGGCGGGGGACAGGTTCCATGAAGCAAAATAGGGCAGAAGAACACAGAGATGAAGCTTGTGACCGTAGGCGGGCTGGTCCCAGAAGGCCCTGCTGCGGAGAGGACCCTGGGCAGAGTCCCAGCCACAGGAAGCTCAAGTGCGCACGCCCTGAGGCTGCCCGCTCGCCCGCTCCATGAAGACAGGGGACACATCTTACTGTCCTCTCTATGGCTCCAGCACCTGGCCCACTGCACAGCAGATGCTCAGTCGATGTTTGCTGAGTGAATACAAGTTTCAGGTTGGCTGGTGCTGGGGACCTGATGAGGGGAAGGTAAAGAGGAAGTCAGATTTTCATAGACATCGAGAACGTGCATCTACCCAAGCTTCCTGGCCCCAGGGTCGATGTTCCAGGCAGATCCTCATTCCATTCCAAAACTTTTCTTCCCTCTCCAGGGCTTTGCTCTGAAACACAGAATTCCAGTGACCACAGGCTGTTTGCTTTTCCCTGAGGCCTCCCAGTGCAGTCACATGGGGGACAAGGATACTTCACAGTCACCTGTGAGAGATTGGTCCTTTCTCCTCCTTGGACTTGGCTGACTCTAGTCAGGGGCTGTGAGCTCTCTGGATCAAACATGCAGTTGTTATTCAGTCGCTCAGTCGTGTCTGACTCTTTGCGACCCCATGGGCTGCAGCATGCCAGGCTTCCCTGTCCTTCACCATCTCCCGGAGCTTGCTCAAACTCACGTCCATTAAGTTGGTGATGCCATCCAACCATTTCGTCCTCTGTCATCCCCTTCTGCTCCTGCCTTCAATCTTTCCCCCCCAGAGAAGAGCATTAATTGACCAGCCATTGAGTGTCAGGTGCTGTGACGCTGGGAACACTTGTCTTCCTAGCTGTGTTATTTTCCCGTGGCTGCTGTAACAGACATCCATGAACTTGGCACCTCTATCACCTTACAGTCTGGAGGCCAAAGATCAGAGGCCTGACTCAGGTCTCACTGGGCTAGAATCAAGGTGTCACAGGCCTGGTTCCTTCCGGAGGCTCCAGGGAAGAATGTGTCCTTCCGTTTCTGCTTCTGGAGGTGCCTGCTTTCCTTGGCTTGCGGCCCCACGTCCCTCCAACCTCTTACTTCTGTCATCACATCTCCCACCCTGCTTCCCTCTCACAGGGACCCTTGTGATTGCCCTGGGCCTGCCTGGGTTATCGAGATTGAGCTCCCGTCTCAGGGTCGGCAGCCTACTCACATCTCCCAGGTCCCCTTTGCCCTGTAAAGTGACAGGTTACTTTTGTCCTGTAAAGTGACGTGTTCTCAGGTGTTGGGGACGAGGCCTTGGCTGTCTTTGGGGACAACTCTTTGACCTCCACACCCATCCCTGTTGCTGGTTGAGCTGGCCGCGTGCTGCCCATGGGCCGTGGGGGCCATGCCCACAACTGAAGAACAGGCTGGCTGGTGAGGACTGCATGGGGACGTAGCCCTGACTCTGCACCACTTGGCTGGGGCTGGCCCCTCTGGCCTAGTGGCTGTGCCACAGGGGGACACCTGACCCAACAGGTGTGTGCTAGGTCACCCTGGGTAGGTCACCCTGGGGCAGTTCCCTCCCTGGCACAGAAGCGGGGATGTGGCATGAAGCTGACCTCAGTTACTAACCACTGTGTTTAGGATGTGGATGGGGGTGTTCCCACTCTGCCTGGGAGGGGCTGGATTCTCACCCGTAGCAGGAGGTTCTGGGTGCAGCTTGGTGTTTGCCCAGGAAGTGACTGTGAACGTGGCCTAAACCATAGTCCTCGGGGTGTCTGCAGCTAGTCCCCCGGCCTTCTGCCCACCGCAGGCACAGGGAAGGGATTGACCCCAGAGACCTGACAAGGCCCTGCCCCCTCAGCCTCCCACCCTCACCCACCCCCAGCAAGCAGCTTGTGGCAGACCCTCTGGGCGTGTCTTGGGTGACCCTCTGGGCCCAGCCGGCCCCCTAAGGCAGCGGAGTCATGGCCCACCAACAGACGTCCAACCTTTCTTTCCCCAAACACACCAAGATGGGCTCTAACAAGGCCAGCGCAGAGCACCCGGAAGGGCTCTCGGGAGGAGGCAGCACTTGAACTGGGCATCTGGACCTTGTAGGGAGGAGACCCCAGGAACTGAGACCCCGATGACAGTAGGCTCCTCTCCTTCCCCTCCATCCTTCCTTCTTGCCCCCACGAGTCTCATGCCAGAGCGTCTCTGTGGGTCCCCGAGACCATAGCCTCTGCCCTTCCTCCCACCTGAGCTGGGCCGTCCTTGGCCCTTTTTCTCCAGGAATGCCTGGGGACGGGGGCGTCTCCTGCTGCCTGGAAAACAGTGCAGAGCTCCGGGACCGGGGCCCAGCGCAGGGCCTGGCAGGGGGCAGGTGCTTAGGGGAAATGACTGAGTGAGGGTGTGAACGAGTGAGGGCCGCCTCGGTGGGGCTGTGACCCCCTTGGAGTCTGGGGGCGGCCCTGCTGCCCAGGGCAGAAGTCTCCGTGTTCCAGGAATCCCTCGAGCCCTGGGTCCTGCGGGAGTTGAACCGCAAGGGGCAGGCAGGAAGTGGCCGCCACCCTCCACCCTCCAGAGCGCGGCTCCCGTCTGCAGTGGCTGGGGCGTGAGCCGGCGGGGGGGAGGCTGGGGGCCGGGGGAGGGCGGCCGCGTGGTTGATCCGTGCCTCGCTGGGCAGCCCTGGCTTACCGCCCTTGACCTCTCCGCTGGCGTCTCAGGACTCTGGTCCGGTCGGAGCCAGTCTGCAGACGCTGGGCAGGCTTCCTCTGCTGCCGCTGCCGCCTTGTCGCCCCGCCCCCTTGGCCCCCACCCCACAGGCCGAAGGGAGCTGCCCCTTGGGGGTCAGGCCGGGGGCCCGGGGGCAGGGAAAGCCTGCTCCCATGGACCCGAAGAGCCCCACGCGGCCGGCGCGGCTGCCGGGTGAGTCCCTGGGGCGGCCCCATCTGGGAAGGGGGTTTCTGGGTCCGTGCCCAGACTCACAGAGCGGAAGGCCGAGATGGGGGAGCCGACGCTGAGCTGGGACTCGGTGAGGGGTGTGCGTCCTGGCTGCAGGGACACTGCGGTGTGTGTATGTGGAACACAGCGTGACCCAGGGGAGAGACAGAGAGTCTCCAGGGGCTAGTCCGGGGGCCCCAGTCAGAGCCGGGGCCCAGGGGCAGGAATTGAGATCGTAACGGGGTGCAGTGGAGCTCTGCGGCGTGGCAGCAAGCGCTGCAGCCCTGGGTCCCCCGTCACGTCGCCTCTGCCCTCCCCGTGGCGGCTTCTCTGCCCAGCATGCCATCACGGGGCCCAGGCTGGCACGGGGCCTGGCGCTGGGTGCCCGAAGGTGTGCACAGGTGAGCCTGCTGTCCTCCCAGCTGTTGTAGGCGAAGCGCAGAGCCGGGTGGCTCAGAGAAGCACCGACTCCTATCGCCCCTTCCTGCAGAGGGGAAACCAAGGCTCACAGGAGGGCACATCCCTGCCGGGGGGCTCCTCTGGGCCTGCTCCGGGCACCCAGGGCCCCCCCCGGAGGACAAGCTGCCCCGCCGCCCAGCGCTGCAGATGCCCCAGGGCCTGGCACTTGCTTGTCCTGGCAGGACTAGGGCTGTCCCCGGCCTGGTGGAGGGTCTAGAACTCGGTGACTCATCTGCCAAGTCCCTTCCTGCTTCTGGAAGTGAGAGAAGAATACGGCAAGAGGACCGGAAGAGGGGCCAGGCCGACCCAGGAGCAGAGGAGCAGGGGGAGGGGGCCAGGGGCAGCCTCTGAGGAGGCGCCAGCGGGACCGCAGGAGTGCTCGGAGCTCCCCGTCCCGCACCAGGGGGAACACAGGGGCTCCTCCCCTCCCTCCTCCCGTCACGACCACCTCTTGGCTCCTAGAGTCCCGACTCCCACTTCCCACCTTGGATTTAGTCTGACCACAGTAAATGCGCTGACAAAGAGGGCACGCCCCCTCTTCCCATCCGTAGGCCAGGTGACTGCAAGGCAGTGAGCGCCCCAGCCTTGGTGGTGTGCAAGCAGGAACCTCCCACCTACTGGACAGGTCACGGAGGAGCAGAGGCCAGATGGGAGAGTCTTCCTACCACGTCTCAGGTTCCAGGGCCCACCTCCTCCACGTGCCCGTCTATGCAACAAAGACCTCCTTTATACCGAGGCCCTTTGGCACCATGGCAGGCGCCCATTCACCAGGGCACCCTGCGTGCTGGGGCCCTTCCTCCCCCATGTTCCAGGCGAGCAGCCGGCAGTCCCTGGGCCGGTCAGCTGCGTGGCAGAGCTGGAATGAAAGTGAGGCGCAGAGCTTGGGTCCTGGCCCACCACGCGGGGTAAGGCGTGTCCTCAGTCACAGGCGGCCCACCCCCATTTAGGAAAGTGCTCCCTGAGCTTTGAGAAGTCCAGAAGGCTCGCCTGGGTCACTGCGGGGCTTTGGCTGGGAAGACCTTGCTGGGAGGCCCCAGGTCCTCTGCCAGGCCGGGGACAGCCCCAGTCCTACCTGGACGGGCAGGTGCCAGGCCACACGTGGTGATGGCTGGCAGGACAGCTTGTCCACCCAAGGGGGCAGGGCGCTGGGTGTCTGGAGCAGGCCCTGGCCCAGCCTGCCTCGTGGGTGCTGGGAGGGCAGCCAGGGGCCACTGGGGGCTTTGATCCCATCAGCCTGCCCAGACTCCAACCCCTTCCTCATACCCTTGGCAGCCAGAGGGACCAGGTTTGCCTCAGGCCCTGCCCCCGACACTGCCCAGTACCCAGCATCTGCACTTCCAGGGATTCCTGGACCAGAACATCCCTAAACAGAGGAGCGGAACTGTGTCCTGGCCTGTATGGTGGATGTGGGGTCTTGGAGGGCGGTGTGCCCCTTCCTCCAGGTGCAGCTCTGCTCCGCCTCCTGCAGGAAGCCTTCAGGGATTGCTCTGGCCTTGGACCCTCCCTTTTCCCTCAATACTATGTCTTTTTCTCAGCTCCACAGTGGGAAGGGAACTCGCTTAACTTCACCCAGGTCTAAACCAGGGAATGTGTGAGAACACAGGTGGCACTGTTACCTCTTATGTGGGGACATTAGCTGAAAACCAGGACTGTCCCAGGCAAGCAGGGACATAGAGTAGCTCAGCTTATACCACGATTGTTGGCCATTTGGGGTACTGACTTCTCTGGTTCTCTTTCTTGTCAAATAAGACAGACAGAAATGGAAAGGGGACAGGAGGGAAGGGAAAGAGTCAAAAGCACAGGCTCTTGTGTTGCCGCTTTTCAGCGGAGCCTCAGCTTTCTCATCTGCGAAGTGGGCATGCTGGCGGCATCTGCCACCCAGGGTCGCTGTGGGGATAAATGAGGCTGCACGCGCAGCACGTGTTGTTCCAGCACCACGCCGTGTCAGACAGGGCCTCCGACGTCCTGCTCGCTGCCTGGCAGAGGGTCTGCTCACAGTAGGTGCTCAGTAACATTTTTAGAAGGATGGATGGATGGAGAGTGGAGAATGAATGGATGAATGAATGGATAGAAGGTGGAGGATGGAAGGATGGATAGGAAATGGAGGGTGGGTGGATGGAAGGATGGGTGGCTGGATAGTGGATGCGTGGATAGTGGAGGGTGGGTGGATGGAAGGATGGATGGGTGGGTGGATGCTTGACTGAATGAAAAATGAGTGAATGCCGGGTCTCCTCTCTTCCCAGGCAGCATGGAGACCCCAGTCCACAGGGAGCAGACAGCCCCGGGCAGGAATGACTGGCTTTGTTCCCACAGTTCTCTGTGGTCACCCGTCACCATGGCAGGACCACACACTCTCTGCATCTCTTTCATAGAACACAGGCCCTGGCTGTCCACCAGGCTTCCCTCCTTCCCTTTGATTTTCATCAGGACGGACGGACAGGTCAAGTGGATTTCAGATCAGTTGCTCCCTACCTCCTCTCCTGGGGGTTGTGTGTGTCTGTCTGTCTGTGTGTCTGAGTACACGCGGCTATGTCTCTGTGTGTTGGTGTGTGTAGGGGGGGGTTTGACATGCGTGGTTCCATGTGCATGTTCACGTGCACGTGTGTGCACACCCAGAAGTCTTGGCAGGCTGAGGGAATTAGTGTGCAGACAGTGGCTTGGGCAGCCGGCCAAGCCCACTGTCCCTGGAGGCTGCAAGGGGCCTGGACGTGACATGTGTCTGACCTGCTAGTTTGGTGGGGGCCGTGGAGGAGAGCGTCCCTGAGGCCAGCTTTTGGGACCCCAGCCCCCTCCTTCGGGGCCACCCACTGCTGCCTCAGCTTCTCTGGGGTGGGGAAAGACGAGTGACCGAGGGCCAGCCTCCCTGCCCCTCCTCCAGTGACAGCAGGTCTCACCCTCCCCGAGGGGGACCGGGAGACCATTCCAGGCATCCCCCTCTCCCCACATGTGGGGTGACAAGTGGGGCTCTGGACCAGGCTGGCCCGGGTTCAGATCCCCGGGCGCGGCTCCAGCCTCTCCCCTGCGTCTCCCCCTCCCCCGGGAAGCAGAGCCCCAGGCGATGGCTGACGCACAGTCTCAGGAGCCAGTCCCCGCAGGCTGATCTGAGCCCGTCTCCCTGTCCGTGCAGTGGGCACAGCCGAGGAAGTCAGTCTTCCCTAGCGAGGGGGCGCCCGGGCTGCTGAGGCCCGCCCTGGCCCCCAGGGGCTGGTCCGGGGTGAGTGCAGCGCTGGGTGGGCTGGCCTGGCCACCTCGCGGCTCCCTGATGGCAGGCTTGGGCACAGACAGAGCCTGTGGCCTGGCGGTGTGGAGCGGCGGTTCCGCTCCCCCGCCCGCCTGCCCTCTTGCCCGCGGCCGTGTGGTCCCGGCGGGGGACACGTGAACACAGCCTGGCTCTGTTCTCGGAGCTGTGGGAGGCGGGCTGTCACCGCGGGAGCCAGGAGCTGGAGGTATGCCCGGGAGTGGGGGAGGGTGGCGGATGTCTGCGCCTTCTTTCACCCTCAGCGCCGGCCCTGCCAAGCCACAGGTGCCCCCGCGGCTCGGGGGGGAGGACTGGGGCTGGGCGAGGCAGGGAGGGGGTCTTCTAGCAGGAGAGGTGTCCAGGGCGACACAGGTTGGTGAGCACGGCGACCGTCACCAGAACCGCGGGCCCCGCGGGGCTTCTGAACTGCTCCCGCTGTTGCTCAGGCTGTGCACTGCACAATCTCAGGGGGTCCTCTGGGCAGACTTGCTCAGTGCGCTGTGGCTAGGGCCTCCCACCCTCTTCTCCACCAACCAGGTCTTGATCTTCGGTTCTGGAGCTCTGGTCGTCTTTGACCAGAAGCCTGGCGTGCTGGTTGTGGCGGGGGACATGTGAATGACCGTGGGTGACAGGGCACCCGCCTCTCATGGGCGGCATGTGGTTTGGGGGGTTGCAAGAGCCATGTCTGTCCCTCGGAGGTCAGAGTGGCGTCTGCGTGTTCTGAGTGTCCCATGCCTCTCATTCCCCACGGGCGTCTGCACCCCATGGGTTCCACGGCCCCTGCCCCCGCCTTGCCCTGCCCCTCTCCCTCCAGCTTGCCTTGCCAATGTATAACATCTCACCTTGCGGGCTCACTGCAGGCTGCGGGCCACAGAACCTGGAAGAGACACCGACCGAAGAGAGGCGCACGAGCTGTGTGGCCTCGGGCGAGTCACCTAGCCTCTCTGTGCGTTTGCTTCCTCGTCTCAAAAGCAGAGCTTACAGGCTGGATTGTAGGGCTGTGGATAGATTAAATGAGCCGAAAAGCACTTAGAGACGGGACAGCGTGTAGAAAATGCCAGTTGCTTCCTCACTCCATGTGCCCTGGGTAGAAGCTGCCAGCTTTGTTCTCTGCTCTGACACCTGGAGGCCCTGGCAGTTAGGAGGCCGGGGTTCACCTCTGTTGTCCCCCAGGGGTGGCTGGCACCAGACTTGGTGTGGGGCGAGCCCTGGATTCATAAACAGCTGCGGAGTTGCAGGGGCGGCCTCCCTCTCTCCCTCTCTGGGAGCCTGGTGGGGGCAGGCCTGAGCCCCCTGTCACCCCAGCCCCTTTGCCCATGCTGGCCCCGCCTCCCCAGCACAAGGAAACCACAGGCTTGGCTCTGCTGCTCAGCCTTATCTCAAGGCCTTCTGCAGACAGCCCTGTCCCCAGGAAAGGGGCTTATCGGCCTGGTCGTCTGCGCCCCAGCCGACTTGGGAACACGTGGTCAGGCAGCAGGGAGCTCAGAGTGGGGCAGGGGCCGCACCCACGCTGGCCTCACGCGGCCCCCTCCTTCCTCCACGGGCACTCTGGGCGTCTTAGGAAGGACCACCGCCCCAGGCTCCCTTCCTAGGCTCCATGACACTCAGGACCCACCAGCCCCTTCCCCAGCCCGCCTACCCGGCGCCTTCCGTCCACTTGGGCTGGCCTCCCAGGGCTTGTCTGGAGAGTGGGTGTGTGTGGGAGGGTCGAAGTTGGGAAGCCCATTTCAGGGTGATGAGCCATGGGGAGCCACCCAGCCTCCTTGATGCCCTGATCATGGCAGGGGGACCCGGTTCTCCCCCTTATACGAGCAACAACTCAAGAGTGTTAGGCACTTACTGCGCGCGGGCTTCCCGCCCAGTCCATACCTCCTGGGCGCCCCAGCCCTGCCAGCCTTGGTGGCACAGGGGCTTATTTTCCAAACCCAAAGATAGGCCCTCAGGCAGGTATTTGGCCTTGGGAAGACAAAGCGTGATTTCCAGAATATTCCTGTGGATTATAAGAACTACAAGACTGGCCAGGAAATCCTAACATAGATAGTCGCTATCTCCCTGAGTGATAGCAGGAAGTCAGAGGTAGAGACCTTGTCTTCAGGGATCGTAGAGTCCAGCCGGGTACCCCAAAGCGTAAGGGCACACATTGGAGAAGTCTGGGAGGGCTTCGTGGAGAAGGAGAGACAGCACCATGATTTGAAGGATTCCAAGATGCAAAGGAGGGTGGTGGGGGCCTCACTGGAGACAGAGGGAGACTGCTCCCTCAGGAAGGGGTGGTGCTCCAGGGCCTCATCTGTATTGGGTGGGGTTGAATCCTCCCCCATCTCCTCCCGGAATCCCAGAGTCAGCCCCTTGTTTCTGCAGACAAGGAAACTGAAGCCTGGGTAGCCACTGGTCAAGGTCACAAGCAAGACAGAGGTGGGGGAGAAGTGAGGGGAGCAATCCCCCTCGCTCCTGCCCAGGTGTCCTCACCTCCCGCACCCCCCCGCCACCATGATTTGGCTTACTCCTGAGTCTCAGACGTTTGGTCTGTGCTCTATGTTGGATGATGGTGGCTTGAAATCGTGACATAGACCCGTTTAACAAATCGGCTCCATTTGGTGTAGCCCCAAATCTGATTGGATCCAACTAACACTCACTGGGTGGGTGGGCATCCGTCATCCACCCTCACAACCAGCCCTCCCGACGGCTCCTCCCTAGGGCACGTGCTGTCCTGCCCAGGTGGGAGGCACTCCTTCCCCAGCCTTTGCATTTCATCTGGGGACCTGTGAGTTTCTGGGTGGGCATGCGAGCCTGGTGGTAAAGTCTTGGCAATGCGTGTTGATTTAAACTTTTTGCACTGAAATAGAATTCACATGACATAAAACGGGATGCTCTGTAGTGACTAACGCATTGGGTCCATTCACGGTGTTGCACGGCCATCACCTCTTCCCAGTGCATCGCCTCCGGAGGAACCCCCATGCTGTTAGTGGTTCTCGCTCCTCCTGCCCCCACCCCTGGCAGCCACTAGCCTGCTTTCTGCTACGACGGATTTGCCTCTTCTGGGCTTTTCACCTACGTGACTCAGATGATGTGCAATCTCTCATGTCTGGTCTCCCTCACAAGCTTGTTTGCAAGATCCGTCCATGTTGTAGCTGTATCAGAGAATTCCGTCCCTTTTCGTGGCTGAGTAATACTCCACTGCCTGGCTGTGCCCCATTTTATGTATTCATTCTTCTACTGATGGACACTTGGGTTGTCTCCACATTTGGGCTGTTATGATGAACGCTGCCTGACTTGGAACACTTGTTTTCTGTTCTTTGGGGTATACAGTCGGCCCTTGAAAAGCGCAGGGGTTAGGGACGCCAACACTCCAAGCAGTTGAAAATCCTCTTGTAAGTTATAGTCAGCCTTCTGCACCCACAGTTCCCCACATCCAGGGATTCACCAACCACAGATCCTACAGTACTGTCCTATCTACTATTTTAAAAAAACCCTGTGCGTAAGTGGACCCGTGCCATTCAAACCCGTGTTGGTCAAGAGTCAGGTGTACACCTAGGAGTGGAATCTACTAGGTCACACTGTGAATTTAATTTTATTTCGTAAACGTGTATAGTGCTCTGACTCGGCGCAGTTTCATATTCACGATGCCCCCAAGAGGAAGGCGGTGTCAGCCGCATTTACAGATGAGGAAACTGAGGCTTGGCAGTTAGCCAGGATTGGAACCAGGCAGTCGGACCCTGGCAGTTCCCACTGATGCAGAACCAAGGCTGGCAGCTCCGTCTGGCCCTTGCCATGGTGACCTCGTCTCAGGGTCACCCAGAACGCCAACCTGGTCTGGGACACCTGTCCCTGCTCACCCTCTCAAGAGGCTTCTGGGTGAACCCGAGGCGGCCGTGTCTGTTCGTGGAGAGAAGTGTCACCGAGAGTGAGAACCGGGCGCCTCGCCAGGTTGGCTCCCCCTCCTGACGGCAGCCTGGGATCACTGTGCTGACCTGGGGGCTGGCCCCGTGTGACCCCCCGCCCCGTCTCCCCGCCTGTCACAGGGTGCCGAGAGCCCGATCAGCAGCTAAGCATCCGCACCAGCAGTGCAGGCCCTCAGTCTGCTTGGCCCCCGGCCCCCTGGGCTTCCGTGGAGCCCCTGCTGCTTCCGGTGCCCGCTCCTGCCAGCGGTGGGCTTGTTCCTCCCCTGGGCATCAATCACGCAGCCCCGGGCCTGGCGGCCACCCCCGGAAGCATGGTTATCTCCCAGCCACACACCCCGTGGGGCCGGGGCACAGGCGGCCCCGATGGCTTATCTCCCAGCCCACAGTCCCTCCCCAGTCCCTCCGACTCTGGCTTTATCTCGCAGTTCCGGGCCCTTCCTTTACCCATAAGCCGGAGGGATGGAGACCGGAGCCTTGTGGTCCTGGACCCTCGGGACTGGCCCCTGCCGGGAGCATTGGTATCCTACAGGACATGTGGTGACCCCGAAATCTTCCAAACACTCAGACCCCATCTCTGCAGTGTGGGTAACTGAGTAAAACCTCTCCCAGTCTCACAGCCTGGAGGGACCCCGGGCCAGACAGTCAGCCCCCCCCCGATCCCCGGTGACAGAGGCCTGGACACCTGGGGGCCCTGCTCGGGGGCTTTCGGCTGGTGCCTGGGCGGGGGAGCCCACAGTGGACCCTAGGTGAGCGAGAAGGACGGAGTAGGCCTGGGACAGAGCTGGTCAAAGTGCTTCCAAGTAGGAGAAGTTCTAGAAGCCTTCCTCCTCCCTGTAGGCTCGTCCTGGGGCGGGGACGGACTCCAGCACCCTCCAGCCTGGGGCTGCAGGGTGTCCACCACAGCCTAGCAGGCTGGCTCTGAGCACCCAGAGCTCCGTGCACACACGCACACACAGTTCTGAACATGTATTCATGCCGTCTCACACACACACACACACAGCGCCTCAGTGCGTGATCACACGTGTATTCATATACGTGCACACTCAGACACTCAGTGTGTCTCACACTCAAGCACACACTCAGTGCTCCCAGCACCCGCACGCGCACACACGCATACATGGGCTCTCTCTCCCTCTCTCTCTCACACACGCGCACACACACACACACACACATACTCACACTCCTCCCCCAGGGCTAGCCTGGGTGACTGTGAGTTTCCTCAGAAGCTGCCCACAGTTGACTATTCACGCTTCCCTCTAATTGCCTCGTGGGTGTTTGTCTGCCTGGAGAAGGGAGCCAAGGCCAGGGCAGGTCTGAACCTCAGGGTCTTGAAGGCCAGGCTGGGATAAGAGGGATCTGCCATAAAGGCCCCCCGCCCAGGGCAGGAAATCCTCAGCTCAGGGGTGGCAGGGCCCTTGGGGGCACCCCGCGTGCCTCCTACCTGCAGAGCCCGGGGTCAGAGTGGACCACTGGTCTCTGGGCCGCAGGATTGTGTCTTTGGCCCAGAGGCTGCTTGTCCTCTGTCCCTGGCTGTCCCCTCTGGGGCTTGGCAGCCGCCCCCAGCCTTGGTTCAGATCCTGGTTGGTTTTCCCCTCAGAATCCAGGCAATGCCAACCACCCCTCCTGCCAAAACCGCTTCACAGCGTGTCCCCGCCCAGAACTCACTCCATGCTGGTTCCCTCCAGATGAGGACAGGCTCAGAGGAGGGAGCGTAGCCATGTGCCAGCCCAGGATCCTGTTCCAGGGCCCCAGAGCTCCCCCTCCCCGGGAGAATGGAGAACACGCCTCCGCACGCCAGCTGAGCCACCTCTGAGGACATAGTGGGGGTTTCAGGGGGGCCTTCACCCTGCAAGGGCCAGGCTCGGCTTGCAGAACCTCTTTCTGGCTTCCTTCCCAGCCTCTGCTGCTTGCTTGCTATGTGACCTCAGACCATTATCTCAACCTCTCTGAACTTTTCCACATCAACAGCCTCACCAGCAAGGGCCGATCCCAGTTGTTCAGCACAGGGCCTGCAGAGTTGGCACCGAACCAGCGGTCTCCAGTAATATCAGAAGAGCTTCCATTTGTCTGTCCGCCTGTCCCCTGGTCTTGCTCTGGCTTCTCAGACAAGCCGGGGCCTGTGCAGGGGGCCGCTCAGCCCACAGAAAGGCCGTGAGCTCCCGGCCGGGCAGAGGGGTGGAGGGTTACATGTGCTGGGTGGCCCTCATCTCTGGGGACCTCGACGAGCTCTTGCTAACTTAGGCCCCGACTCTCCTTCGGGACAGCCGTGGGTTGAAGTGTGGACTGATTTGAAGCTGGTCCCACAGTGGAGGGGTTCAGTGGGGGGCCTGGAATAATAGGCCTGTCCAAGTCTCGTGGGCCTTTCCTGAACCCTCCCTGGGGGCTCTTTGGTGAGTAACGGGGGGAGACCAGGGGAGGTGAAGACCCACCTCTGGAGCAGGCCCATTCAGAGCCTCCACTGAGCCAGGGGAGGGAGCTGGGCACCCGGCCCCCGGCGTGGCCTCTTCTCATTCAGGGCTCCGTCTCCCTGGCCCCTGCCCTTGGCCCTGGGTGCTCTACCAGCTGGGAGATGAATCCTTTCTTGCCGACGAGGCCCCCTGTCCCACGTGGGGCCCAGCCTGGTAGGGCCACCTCAGCAGGTGTCTGGGGGTTGGTGCTGGCCGGGAGGTGCTTGTTTGTGCCAAGGGTTAAGGGCAGAGAAGGGTGGCCCCCACTGTCAGAGCCCACTGGCCAGACGCCTGGACAGACTTACAGCTGTAGAGTCAGGACTTGAGGGGAGATGGTCGCTTCTGGCCCCCATAGCATGGCGGGGCTGGGCCCCTTCTCGGGGTCTCTGGGGAGTGAGGCGGGAGACACAGCTGAGCTGAGCTCCCAGCCTAGGTGGAGCCCCGACAGCAGGGGAGGGGTGTCCGCAGCTCCCCCCACCCCGCTCCAGGGTCGGGCTGGCCACTGATGGATGGTAATGAGACCCGGGGAGTCTGATGAAGTTCATTTTTCACCTGCCCGTGTTTTCGCCTCCTTGCTCTCCCACGGCAGCCAGTAATCCATCCTGGAGCCCTTCAGAGGCCTCGGCAGTAATGGGGTCATAGATCACTCCCTCACGGAGCTGGAGCCGGACAGGAGAGTGGAGCCATTAAGGATGACCACCAGTGACCCTGGGCCGGGCTGGCTCCAGCTCTGGCTCCAGCTGCAGACGGGGCCGTCGCGCCCTGAACACAGCCGAGGGTGGGAGAGGGCAGAGCAGTGGCTCCGGGGTTGGCGCGTGCCCCCTGGGAGTGGGGAGCACCAGGGGAGGGCAGGTCTTCCCAACTGAAGGGCAGACCCCCCCCAGCCCCGAGGACACCCAGAAGGGGGTCACTTTCCAGGCCTGTCCAGGGCTCCCTGTGGCCGTGCAACAGCGGTCCCTTCACTCAAGGTCTCTGGGGCAGGTCCGGGTTGACAGGATGCCTGCGTGGAGACCACCCCCATCCCCTGCTCTGTTCAGACAGGGTGACTGCGGGTGGAACCCTCCACACGTCTCCTCGCCCTTGACCAGTTGAGCAGTGTGGCTCACGGAGACTTAAGAACAGCTGTGGGCACCCTGGGCCGCCCTCCTGGGATGTTCCGTAGCACACTAGGGAGGCAGAAAGGAGGGACTGTGGTGAGCGGGCCCTGATGGTGAGGCTCCGGTGCACGTGAGCCAGACTCATCACACCAGGAGGGGAAACCGAGGCACCAAGGCTTGGCGACCCCCAGGTCATCACGAGCAGGGTCCTCGCCCAGCCCCTCCACTGTCCAAGCTCTAGACAGTCTGAGAGGGGATGCTCTGAGCCCCTTGAGGACTGCAGGGGGCCTGCCGGAGCTGTCCCCACTCCTGTCTGATAGCTGTGGTCTCGGGGGGTGCCCTTTCCGGTCCTGAACTTGGCAGGTTCAACATGCAAGCTGCCTGGGCCTTCAGGGAAGAGGGTGTTGGCTCCCCTAGCACCCAAGGGCCCCGCCTCCGGGCCCCGCTGAGTCCCACCCCTGTAGGTTTAGAATCACCCCTTCCCAGCTCTTGGCCTCCTCCCCGAACCCAGCGCGGGTGAGCCCCATCACCACCCCTGACTTCCTGCGGCCCCTTCTTTCCTCGTCCTGTGAGGGGGCCTTTGCCCTTGCTTCCCTCCCACCCCCGCTGCCTGGAGCATTCAGGCCCCACGTTCTGTGGGACTGGCTTCCCTTGCCCTTCAGGCATCTGCTTCAGTGTCACCTCCTCCATGAGGCCCTTCTGGATCATCCGCCCTGATCACCTTCCTGTGGAACCCCTCATTCTCATGTACGCTGCTTGTGTTTCTTCCTCATCCTTGGCAGTAATCACCCCAAACTGTCTCATTCATTGATTTCCATGGTTTGTAGTGTCTCGCTTGGCGGTCGCGAGAGCTCGTGCGTCTCTCTTGTTCCTCCATGTGTTCCCAGAATGGGGGAAGAGTGCTTGGTGCATAGTACGTGCTCAGCTCAAATAACTAGTTGCACAAATGCATGGATGGAAGGGACAGATGGGTGGCTGAGCGGATAGAAGGAGGCAGCCAGGGAGAGCGTTCGGGTGGATGGATAGGCCGCAGGTGGGAGGAAGGAGAGAAGAGAGGAAGGCAGGCTTTTTTCCTTCCTCTGACCCAGGTCTGCTCGCTGACAGGGGACAGCGGGGAGTGGCCGGTGGCTCTGTTTTGGTGGCTGGGCTGTGACAAGGTGGGTGGGAAAGTGGGTTAGAGGAAGCATCTCCAGGCAAGGGCACAGGTGTGTGGTGGATTCTAAACAGTGGAGAAAGTCTCCCTGATGTCGAGGGTCCTCTCGGGACCTAGGGGTTGGCCATCTGATCAAGATGGGGACCTCGGTCCTGAGGCCTGCCAGCCAGGTCTGAGCCCCTGTGCTGGGGAGAGAGGAGCCCGCCTGGAGCTGTGTGACTGAGCGCAGCCTCTCTGAGAAGCGGCTGGGCTCATCCCAGGGTGGGCGGTTGGGGCTGCAGAGTGGAGCAGGAAGACCCTGCATCAGATTTGCATGGTCGTTCAAAGCTCCTTGAGGGGCGCTGTCCTGCTCCCCTCCTGCACCCCACCCACCCTTTGTCACTGTCCTGTGGGCCCTGAACCGGGGAGGGGCGCGCCCTGCTCTGCCAGCTGAGCCTCTGGGGTCTTCCCTTCTGTCCCCTAAGAAGAATCCTGACAAAGCACAGAGCCCTTCCTGCTGAAGCCACTGCTGTGTGAGCCCGAGCCCTCGAGGCCCCCGCCTCGAGAGGTGCCAACTGAGCCCCAGAGCGTGGCGCACTCTCGAGCAGCCACGTGTTGGGTAGCCCCGAGCTTAGCACTGTGTGGCCGGGGTGCTGAGGCTCACAGAGACCTCACTCAGAGAGCCAAGCCCCTCGCCCCTTTTATCCGAGAGGCCGCGGGGGTGGGGCGGAGGCCCCGAGGAGGGACAGAGAATAAATCGCCAGCTGCACTTGGGATGAGCTCAGGTGCGTCCTCAGATCAGGCTGGGGGAGCCCCTGTTCTTGCGTGTCCCCAGGGCCCAAGACTACCGCTGGAGCATAGTAGGTGCTCAGTAAATTCTTAGCGCTTGTAGCTTTGTGAGGTCTCAAGTACAACCCTGCCGAGGCAGGAGGATGCACTCAAGTGACCAAGGGGAGGCGCCCAGCAGGACAGGCGGCTCTTTACAGCAACATCAGGGTCAGATTCCCACCAAGCAGGGGGAACCTGGGGCCAGGTGGACAGGCGGGCCCAGGAGCCCCCTTTGAGCCCTAATTCCAAGAGTCCGCTTTGTGTCCCACCGTATAACAGTATGATAGCTTAGGGTCAAGCTTTGGTCCCATAACTTGTTGGAAGACGTTTCAGAACAATAAAGGTGTCTGGCTTTATATCTGCTCATATTTCATCCTTGCTTTAGCCTCTCCTGCTTACTCGCCTTGGATTTACTGTGCGAATAAAGCTGGGGCCACACCCTCATGGGTGCGGTTTCCAGGCTCAGCCCCCACCCCTGCCCCCCTCGCTGATGGCTAGAGGTCATTTCCGGCCAGGGACAGACCCCCACCCCACCCAGTCCCAGGGGCTCTGCCTGGACAGTGCTGCTGGACGCGGGGCGGGCCGAGTGACGCCCTCCCTGTGGCCACTCTAACACCTGCACCCTCACAGCCAAGCCAGCATCTTGAATAATTAATGCACACTGGTCAAAAGTCAAGAAAAAATAAGAATTACCCACCAAAGCTTCATCCAGCCCTCCCCACTCTGACCAGATTTTGAGATCACCAAAGATAAGGGAAAGCAAAGTGTGTGTGGCTGTGTATCCTGTGTCTGTGTGGTTATGTCTTTGTATGTGGTGGGGTGTGTGTGTGTGTGTGTGTGTGAGAGGTGTATCTGTGTGTGTCTGTGTGGTTGTCTGTCTTTCATCTGTGTGTGCGTGATGGCGTATCTGTGTGTCTCTCTGTGTTTATGTGTGTGTAGATGTGTATAAGAGACAGCCCCGGGGCGGCTGGCCTCCGTCTGCTGAAATATTTACCTCCCGGCTCCTCTGACAGCCTGAGCTGTCTCTGGAAGCAAAGGTGATTGGACGGCGGGTGTTATGACATTACACCCTGTGTCTGCGCTCTCGAGTCCCCCGATGCCGATGCCGATGCCGGCAGAAGGATAAGGCGGGTGGGGATTGATAGCCCGGCTCCACCGCGGGTGCCCCTGGAGTTGACAGAACAAGGGCGCCAGCCTCCCCGGCTCAAGCTGCATGAACGGTCTGATGCTGTCAGCCCTCCAGGCCCCCGCGGCTGTCAGCCCCGCGCCCTCCAGAGGGAGCCGGGACAGAGCAGACAAACCCGCCGCCGCGCTGCCCAGGAGTTAGTGGTTCTGGGCGGCATGCTGAGCGCCTTGAGTTTATGAATGTGCCTTGCACACACGGCCATCCGAGGAGACAGCCCGTTTCATCCCTTTTGTCAGTGGAAGAGACTGAGGCTCAGAGATAAAGCGACTTCTCACTGTATTCACGTCCCCGGGGCAGTCATCACAAAGGACCACAAACTGGGCAACTTAAAACAACAGAAACGGATCCTCCTGCAGTCCTGGAAGCCAGACGTCCAAGATCGCGGCGTGGGCAGGGCCGTGGTCCCCCGCGGCGGGTCCCTCCGTGTCTCTTCCAGCTTCAGCGGGTTCCGGCCACCCCGGCGCCCGTGGCTCACGGCCACATCACTCTCTCCCTGTCGCTCCTTTCACGTGGCCGTCTCCTCTGTCCGTGTCCACGTGCTCCTCCTCATGTGAGGACACCAGGCACTAGATGAGGGCCCACACGAGGCTCATTTTAACATGGTCACAGCTGCAGAGACCCTCTTTCCATAAGGACTCACACTCATAGGCTCCAGGTGGGCGTGACTTTGGGGGACATGGTCACCCCAGTACTCTTGCCCGGGATGCCCATAGTGGGTGCTGTTGGGGCCCTGCCCACACCTCTCGCACCTGCCCTGGCGCTCCCCAGCAGAGACGGAGCCCCTGTAATGATTTAGAGTCTTAGCTGCTGCTCCAAGCAGGGAGTTGACATCCCACCAAAGAACAGAAGTGTCGCTGATAAAGCCCCCCTCCTCCTGTCCTACCCAGGGACCCTTCTCTCCCTGAGTCCCCAGAGGCCCACTCAACGTGGTCCCTCCCCCGCTTCCCAGTCTCTCTGCCCCCACTTCCCAAAGCCCCTTACAAATAAACCCCTTGCCCGTGAATCAATCCTTGTCTCAGGCTCTGCCTAAGGGAACACAAATGAAGACAATACAAATAGTTAAAATAACAGTGAGTATCATTGTCTGTCTGAGGCAGTTAATGCGTCTAATGCCTGCAGCAGGCCCGTGCGTAGGGCTGCCAGATTCAGAAAGAAAAAACAGGATGCTGGGTTAAATTTCAACTTGAGATAAAGAATTACATTTTTGTATAAGTATATCCCAGAGTCCCTTGGACTGCAAGGAAATCAAACCAGTCCATCCTAAAGGAAATCAGTCCTGAATATTCATTGGAAGGACTGATGCTGAAGCTGAAACTCCAATACTTTGGCCACCTGATGTGAAGAACTGACTCATTGGAAGAGACCCTGATGCTGGGAAAGACTGAAGGCAGGAGGAAAAGGGGACGACAGAGGATGAGATGGTTGGATGGCATCACTGACCCGATGGACATGAGTTTGAGCAAGCTCCGGGAGTTGGTGATGGACAGAGAGGCCTGGTGTGCTGCAGGAGGGGGTCACAAAGAGTCAGACATGACGACTGAGTGACTGAACTGACTGATCCCTTGTCATGGATCTCCCAGGTGGCTCAGTGGTAAAGAATCCACCTGCTAATGCAGAAGAAGCCAGTTCGATCCCTGGGTCAGGAAGATCCCTGGAGAAGGAAATGGCAACCCACTCCAGTATTCTTGCCTGGGAAATCCCATGGACAGAGGAGCCTGGCGGGCTACAAGGAATGGAAGGGATGCTAATGAGTATGGAACCATGGCATCCATGCCCAGAAGATAGCAACCAGCTCCAGCATGCTGAGCTTTCTAAGAGTCCTGGTTCAGAACCAGGCCGTCCCCCAGTCTGGTGGCCCAGGCTGAGCCCAAGGGTTTGTGGTCAGCCCCTCACCCCCACCCCACCCTGCCAGCCCGGGCAGGTGGGCCTCATCGCCGCCAGGGGGCAGCAGGGGCCTGGCCACCACTCCAGCCCTGCGGTCCATACCCAGGTCCCTGGGGACAGAGTTGGGCTTGGGGAACTCCGGTCTTGGGGGGCGGTAGGTGCTGGTCTGCCGGTGTCAATGTAATGGGCCCCTCCCCCAGGGCGCAGTCCCCCGACCCCCGATGCCTCTCCTTACCTACCCGGGAGCGAAGGAACGAATGAAAGTCTGTGTCAGAGGGCCGCACCGTTGCTGCTGGCTGTGGGGTTCTGATTGCTGAGTGTGCTCTCAGGTGGCCCAGGAAGGTTCCCGCCCTACCTGCTGCCCACAAACATCTGTGAGGGTGGAAGCCGGCGAGGGGGCTGCGGGAGAGGAAAGGAAAGAGGTCAAGGCCCGAGAAATTAAACGTTCATCAACGTAGGCCCGCGTTCACAAAGTAGGGCAGAGCCATTAGCGCTCATTAAAATTTAATACCTGTCTGTGCTCCTCGGCCCCGTTGGACACTGCTCTAATGATGGGTGGAGAGGGAGAATTCTCAAATAATCGTGGAGGCTGGGGACTTGGCTTTCCTCATGTTAACGTGGAGAGGACGGACTGGCTTTGAGCTTCACCTTCAAGCCAGTGGTTCGGTGGGTCCCTGGGCGATGGAGTCCCCTGCGTCCGTTCTTAGGTTGCGGCTGGTCTTGTCCTGGAAGGTCTCTGCCCCTCCTCCCCTCTGCGGTTCACCCCAAGCTTCCAGGCTCTGCCAGGGGGAGCCAGGCATGGGCTTCCCCTCTGAAAGTCTCTGGGGGAGTTGGCATTAGCTCATTTGTCTTCCTTGGAAAGGAGTCCCCTCCTCCTTCCCCCAGACCATCTTTTCCTACAGAGAAGTGAACCTTCCCTGTCCCATTGGAAGCATGCCTCCAGGAAGCACATCTTCCCCGGCACCATGAACACCCTCCATGCCAGCCCCAGCTCCCTGGGCACACGGTTTCTGGTCTCAGCATGGGCCGGGCCAAGTGCTCTAGAAATTCAACAAGGGGCCCTACTGGAAGCATCCCTGGAAGACTCCCTGGAGGAGGTGGCACTAAAGTCCTGGGAGGATGTATATGAGAATTAGACCAGTGGAAGGAAGCAGCTGGCCATTCTCATTTGGGGAGCGTGACCTTGTAGGAAGGGCGGGGGCTTGAGCACTTTGAAAAAGGGAGGCTGATATCAGGCCCCGGCTAGGTGGGAGGTGAGCAGAAGGGAGGGTGTGGGGCAAAGTGGGGCAGGGCCTGCGAAGGGCAGGGCCCGTGCCAGGCGAAGAGTGTGGACCCTGCCCTGAACCCCTAGTCCAAGAAGGGAGTGGAGCAGGCCCAGAAAATGCTAAAGCCTGTGGCAGCCAGCGCTTCAGGGCAGTGTGGACTGCGGAGTGTTTTACAGAGGAAGCAAGGGAAGAAACTAAGATCACTGCGTCCCTACTGTGCACCAGACTCTCCCTGCGTGAGGGGCAGCATGAGTCTCCCATTTTACAGGTGTGCAAACCGAGGCAGCGCCGGGGCCTGGTTAGCCCAAGGGTGGAGCAGGAAGATGCAGAGGGGCATCTCGGAGCCTGCAGGTCCGGCCTGGCTGGACACGGGTTGGCACATTCACCAGCCAGAGACACCTCCCAGGAGCCAGTGCCGAGCTCTTGTGGCTCCGGCTTTGGGCCGGGCACACTGCCCAGCCCTCACCGCAGCAGCTCCCAGCATCCCTTCCCACCAGGGCTCCCAAGAAAACCCTTCACATGTTTTGACTCACCCTTAATAAATGCGCCTTCCATCTGTCACCTCCGCCCTCCCTGCCCACACTCTCCAGGGGCCTGCAGAAACTGTCTCTTATACACATCTGGGAGTCCTGCAGGACTCAGGGCCGCCCCAGACCAGACCGGGACCCCCGGCCTGGGGCCTGGGCATGCTGGTGGGCTGTCCCCAGGCTTTTTGTCCACTGAGCTCCCCCCAGGGGCTCTGGGGGTTTTCTCCTCTTCTGCCCCCGGTTTCCTTCCTCTAGAATGTTCGCTCAGGTGCCAGTAGGGCCAATGAACGCGTCCTCTCAGCCCGAGGGGGCCGCCCCCAGCCTCAGTCTGCCTCGCTCTCTCAACAGCTCATGGTCCTCGTCAGAAAACCCACTCAGATCCCGCGGGAGGAAGGTGGGGTGTGAACCTCCGTCCCTCCTGTTCCTCAGCCACCCCCAAGCGCCTGCGGGCCAGGGGTGGGGGAGTAGATAAGAGTGACAGAGTGCAGCTTCTGGGCCAGCTCAGGCCCTGGGTTGTGGGGTGGGGAGGGGAGGGGAGGACTTGAGAGTGGGCGGTGTATGTTGTCTCAAGAGACAGGAAATATCCGGCCACGGGCCCTAACGCAGACAGGCCCCGGCTTGAACTCCAGGACAGAGCCGGTTATCTGCCCCTGTGATATAAAAGCTCCCGTCCGCCACCCAGCACCCTCTCCGAGTTCCCCGTGGGAGGAGCCGCCACCCACGGGCGCCTGGCAGAGCTGGCCACGGTCTGCCAACGCCTTCCGACGCCAGGCCGCTGCCAGAGGCGGGCTGCCCACCGCCAGGCGCCGGCGGAGGAAATCCGTTGGCTCAGGGCCCGGTGGGTCCCTCCTCTCCTCGACGTGGGGGTATGGGGGGCTCGGCTGTGCACTCTTCAGGGTGTCCAGGGCATGTCCGAGTCCTCTTGAGAGCTGGGAATGAACATCCGGGGGCTGCCTGAGTAGGCTGGGCCCCTTGGAGGTCACAGGCCTGGTGGGACTGGGACCCAGGGTGCGTCAGAGGAGGTCACATCTGGAAGGCCTTAGTGCTGGGGGCGGCGGGGCTCTGCGAGCAGCCCCTGCTTCCTGTCTGTGTGGGAGACGGGCTGCCCCCTCCAGGGAGCCTGAGACCCCACGAGGCTTGGGGCCACAGGACGAGGGAGACCCCGAGAGGGGCGGAGGAGGGGTGGGTGGGGAGCAGGAGAAGGGTCAAAGAGGGTGGCTCCATCCTGCCGGTGAGGCTGGGAGAGGGAGGATGTGGGGGAGATATGGAGTGAAGGGGAGAGGGGAGAAGCCGACACCGCCCCCCCAACTCGTGGTCCTCCGTGAAGTCCAGCAGGGAGCAAGGGAAGAGGTGAAGCTTTGTTTCCCTCGCCCGGGTCTGGGGTCCAAATACCTTTGCTCAGGCCCTTGGCAAAGGACAGATTCCCCCCCAACACCCGCCCTTTTCAGGCTCAGAGAGGCAAAGTGCTGGACCCAGAGCCACACAGCAAAGCTCACCGGCCCTAGACACGTGGCCCTCTGCACACACACTCTCTCTCGCCTGTGCCCACCCTCTGCTGTGAGCCTAGTGCTTCCGTCATCCCCAGGCAGGTGCCTGGCACTGGGGTCCCCTTGCAGTGTCCCAGCCTGGAGCGTGTGGTCTCCAATGTCTGAGGCTTGGGAACAGGCTGGTTCTGGAGCCATCACGGCCAAATTCTCAAGCTTCCAAAGTCACCTTCCGGGCAGGAAGCCTGGGTTTCTGACTCAGCCCAGCCTCCCGAGAGCTCCAGGCAGCGCGGGTGGCCCCGCCTGCTGGCCGAGCCGCCATCTGGCCGCCCAAGGACACCCAGCAGCCTCCACCTCGGTTCTCTTCGCTGCTGCTTCTCTGGGGACCTGCTGGCCTCAGGCTTCAGGCCTGAAATGACGTAGGAAGGGGCTCCCCTCCTGAGGTCTGATTTTAATTCGGGCATCTCCCCTGAGACCCTCTGCCAGCAGCTCTCAGAAGGAGGCGTGTGGCTTCCAGGAGCAGAGGAGCCCCAGGGGCCACCCCTTCTCATCACTGTTCCAAAACCCTGCAGCCCACGTTCCACCCTGCAGACATTCAGAATCTCAGGGTGGGAGGGTCCAGGGATCCATGTGTTTTTAAGACTTCCGGTGACCCTGTGTGCCCCCAGGGGAGAAGCCCCTTGTAGAGGTACCTCGCTCTGCCTTCTGGAGTCTGTGGGGTTCAGACCCCAATAAATGCTGATCTCGTTCTCTACCTCGGTGTTCACATCTGCGAAGTGGGCCTGATAATAGTGCCGACTCCATGGACGGGCTTGGGGATTGAACGAGTTAAGGCGTGAGAAGAACTGGGGTGCCTGCTGGGAAAGCTGGGTGGGGTGTTAGGAATACCATTCTGTAACAGATGGAGGGACCCAGGCAGACCCAAGAGCTCGGTCCCACCCCGATGAGGAGGCGGGGGCTTGGAGGTAGCTGGCCTGCACCCCATCCCAGATGCATCGCTGTCTTCGGGGAAGCGGCTATTGCCCTTGGCGTGTCTGCAGCGTGGGGACCTGTCTGCCCCCTGTGGCCATGGCAGGAATAGGGATGACCTGTGTGACCGCTGCCAGGCCACCGGCACTAAACAAATTCCAGATCTCAGGCAAATCGCTGTGCGACCTGGCGCCTCAGTGCCTCCAGCTGTAAAATGGCACCATGGGCTAGAAGTGAGGGGCCTGCGGTTCAGATGTCAGAGCTCACGGGGGAACCAAACCTCACAGCCCATGCCAGGTTCCTGAGCCAATAGACAGTGTCCCTTTCTGGCCATTTGGTCCTGCTCAGGGAGACGTGTGTGCACGTGTGGAGGTGTGTTTAGGCGCAGAGTGGAGATAACAGCGGCACGGCGCTTTTTACTCCTGTGTGTTCGCTGAGCACTTGCTGTGTGCTGAGCCCCTGGGCTACCCCTGGCAGCAGAGAGCTGGGGCCACACCCTCATGGGTGCGGTTTCCAGGCTCAGCCCCCACCCCTGCCCCCCTCGCTGATGGCTAGAGGTCATTTCCGGCCAGGGACAGACCCCCACCCCACCCAGTCCCAGGGGCTCTGCCTGGACAGTGCTGCTGGACGCGGGGCGGGCCGAGTGACGCCCTCCCTGTGGCCACTCTAACACCTGCACCCTCACAGCCAAGCCAGCATCTTGAATAATTAATGCACACTGGTCAAAAGTCAAGAAAAAATAAGAATTACCCACCAAAGCTTCATCCAGCCCTCCCCACTCTGACCAGATTTTGAGATCACCAAAGATAAGGGAAAGCAAAGTGTGTGTGGCTGTGTATCCTGTGTCTGTGTGGTTATGTCTTTGTATGTGGTGGGGTGTGTGTGTGTGTGTGTGTGTGAGAGGTGTATCTGTGTGTGTCTGTGTGGTTGTCTGTCTTTCATCTGTGTGTGCGTGATGGCGTATCTGTGTGTCTCTCTGTGTTTATGTGTGTGTGTCTTAGTGTGTGATTGTGCACGTGTGTCTGATTGTATGTGTCTGGTATGCCTGTATGTGTGTATTCCATGTGGTGTGTGTATGTGATGTGTATGTGTCTGTACCTTTGCATTTTGTACGATTATGTGTATGTCTGTGTGTGATTGCGGGTGCATGTCTGTGTGTGTCTGGGAAGAGGGTGCGGCAGAGCCCTGGCTCTGACCATGCAAATGTATGTTTGTGTGAGCGGCTGAGCCTGAGGTTTGGTTTGAATATGCAGAGCACATGGGTATGGACCCTTGACCCTGCACCCTGAATGACCCCAGAAATCCTGCCTGAAGATCAAGTCCAAACCTTGAAGGACTCAGTGGAGGAAGTGGCGCCCAGGACCCCAGCGTCAGCTCTGAGCAGCCCTCCCATGGCCCCCCGCAGAGGGTGCAGTCTCTGGGGGACAGGGGACCCCGCCCAGGCAGGAGAGGGAGTGAGGCCGATGGCATGCATTATTCAGCAGCTCCTGATTTCACATTATTCTCCCTGATACTTTTACAACCTGTCAGTAAATAAAAAGATTCTACATTATTTATAGAAATGGAGCCAAATTGGCCATGGGGATTTAGGAGTGCTATTATTAGGGAGTCCTCTGGACCATCGGAATGGGGAGGGGCGGGACGGGTGGAGAGGCTGCTGCCCAGACCCCAGGGGGCCTGGTTTGGTTGGTTGGCCCCCAGGGGGCCCGCGGCTGCCATCACTGGGGCACCTCCGCAGAGCCACACCAGGCAAGTGAGCTGGCCCAGGGGCAGGCGGCGCCTCCCCAGCTGGCCCAGGATCCCTGGGGGAGGCTGCGGCCAGCCCGGCCAGCTGTGGCCCCTCCAGGGCCGGCCTCGCGCTGGGCAGCCAGCTGCGGCCACGAGGTGGTGTCAGGGGACCACCCAGGTTGGATGAGAGAAGGGGTGGTGTGGTGGGGGCACCTGGAGGCTGGTGCTGAGCGAGACGCTGGGAGTGTGCAAGAGGCTCTCATTACAGAGTGTTTATGGAGCACCTACTGTGTACGCAAGGGGCTGCGGAGTGTCGAGGCCTGGGTGTGCTTCTCGGGGATATACAGCATTTAGCCTGATCCTTTGTCCTCAAACCGACAGGCCATGAGTCCGGTCAGGTTGGGAAGTGGCACTGTAGACAGTTCAGGCCCACTGAGCATGCACGTCCTGGTCTCATGCCCCACACTGCCCGGTCCCCTTGTGGACGCCACGTCCTGTCCTGCCCTGCCTGAGGCGCTTCCACAGGGGCGTCCATACCTCCTATTCTAGGCTTTAGCCTTTAGCACGTGTGTGGGGCTGCCTGGCAGCCGCCCTCCCAACAAAAACGTAATTCTCAGCCCGGGTGCCACCAGCTCCCTACCAGGATGCTTTAACTTTGCACTCTCCACCTGGATGGTGGTCTACATTATAACTGAGCACATTCTGGTTACCGGATGACCACCCTTTAACTGAGCATTTCCAGGGACTCGGGGCATACATCCGCCTGCCGTCACGTCTGCATAGAACTCCCCTGGGGACAGTGGTGAGTGCCACCTGCCAGGCCTCTCAAACTGGAGCCTGGGCACATTAAGAGTACCCACTGAGGGAACCACTTTCTCACAAGCCCTGCAGTGTCCAGATTTGAGGACTGTTGGCCCAGAGAGGGCAAGAATCCTGTGCCATTTGTCTAGAAGCCTAGCCTGAAGCACACAATAAGTGCCCTGTGGTGTCTGGCATTGAGTGAGTTAAGAGTTACGTATCCTTAGGAACCTTGCTGCCCACAGAGGAGGCAGAACAAGCCAGTGGACCCTGAGCCTGGCATATGACCTATCCTTGGGGCCATGGCGTTCTTTGAACTGAGCCCAGAGATGCCAGGGGGGCCAGAGGAGCAGAGACTTGGATGGGATAGAGTCGGTCAGAGAAGCTGGCCATGAAGGAGAGACTGGAGTGGACCTAGGAAGAGTAGAGCCTCATTTAGGTGACAGAGAGCAACCTCGCAGCTGAGAATGGGCTGATAGGGCCTGTCATGGTGTGATGGAGAGTCAGGGCCAGGCTGAGCTACAAGAGCTGAGGTTGGAGGAAGGATCGTGGGTGAGAAGCAGGGCTCTGCCAGCTCAGGTGAGCATGGGCTGTGAAACCACAAGACAGTGCTTCGCAGAGGAGGTGCCCCAGGCATGTCTGGCTGGGTGTATCAGCTATCCATAGCTGCGTAACAAATTACCCCCAAACCTGGCGGCTCCCAGCAGCATCTATTATCTCCCAGCGTCGGTGGTCAGGAATTTGGGTGCAGCCCAGCTGGATCTCCTGCTTCAGGGGCCCTCCCAGGCTGTGATCCAGTGTGGGCCAGGGCTGCCATCTCACCTGAGGGCTCACCAGGGAAGGACCCACTCACAGCCACTGGCAGGATTCAGGTCTTTAAGGACCATTGATGAAGGGCCTCAATCCCTGGATGGAGGTTGGCTGGATGCCTCCCTCAGTTCCTTGCCATATGGCCCTCCCACGTGGCGGCTCACAACATGCTTTGTCAAAGTGAGTAAAGCAAGAAGGCAAGAAAGTGCCGGGGAGGGAGGGAACCAGCATCTTCTAAACAAATCTCACGAGTGACATGCCATGTCTTCTGCCGTATTCCACTGGTTGGAGGACCGTGGTGCTGGGCAGTGCCCCTCTTACCCACCCCATGCACTAGTGCGTCCTGGAGTGGAGGCAGTGATCCCTCGGGGGCCCTCTGCCCTAAATTAAGGGGCAGCCCATGGGAAGACGAGGTTGAATTTCACCTTGTAGTGGGACCGAGAAAGATGGAGCTGGCCCGACCCGCAGACCCTGGGGGCTGTGTCTTGACCCATACCTGGGTTTGTGCCCCTCGCGCCCTGCCCCCCAGGCATGGAGCGGATGTGGGAGCGGGAGCCTCCCGCTCCCCACACACAGCTGGCTGCTGCTGTGGGGCAGGACTACTGCTCAGCCAAAGCTTCAGGCACACCCCCAGCTGGCCCAACCCCATGCATACTGTTGTCTCATCAGACCTCATGTATAAGACACAAGTTGAAAGATTAGAGAATTCCCCGTGTGGTTAGGACTCCACACTTCCACCGCAGAGAGCACGGGTTGCATCCTTGGTCAAGGAGGTAAGATCCCACTAGCTGAGCAGCAGCGAGGTTTAAGAAAAAAAAAAAAGACGGAATGATGAAGGGTTTAAAGGCAGCAAGCAGAGAGCATTGAATTCCAAGCACTAGCCCTCTGGAACACGGGGCCTTCTATGAGTGCCCCAGGGCCGCCGAAACAAATGAGCACAAACTCCGCGGTTAAAACAGGGCGTTTATTCTCCCGCCGTCATCCTCAAAGTCCAGAATCAGTATTGAGGGCTGAAATCAAGGAGCGGGCAGCGCCGCGCCCCCTCTGGAGGCCTGAGGGGGTCTGTTGTGGTCTCTGCCGGCCTCCGAGGCGGCCGGCGACCTTGGGCTGTGGCCGCGTCGCGCCCGTCTTGAGGGCCAGCCTCTCCATGGCGCACTCCGCTGTGGCTTTGCTGGCCCTCCGCTCTGTGGGTGGCAAGCTCTGCCTGCCCCCTGTCTGGGGGAATGCCTGCGGTTGCGCTCAGGGCCCACCTGGGTAACCCAGGCTCCCGTGCACTCAGAGCCTCACCCTCAACCCTCCAGCAGAGACGCCTCCTTCTGGTTTGCCCTGTGTGCGTTATACAGTAACATGAGGGCAGGCACATCTTCAGGGGCCAGCCCTGCCCCAGCCCTGTGCCACTCCCCAGGCCACACAGACTCCCGATACCACCCTGCTGCTTGTTCGGTGACAGCCCATAAAACTGAGCCTTTGATCCACATGTACGATATCAGATTCTGCTCGTGGAGGGCCTGGCTTCTGGAAGGTTCCATGCTGCCGCCAGGAACCCACAGGGAACACCTCTCCAAGCCCCAGCTGTTCTGCTCGCCTCATGGCTGACCCATGGGGTCAGAGCGCTTATTCTCGTTTCAAAGCTTGTGTGTTTCTAACGTGACCTGCCAACCCAGCCTGACAGTTGGTGGCTGTCACGCGTCACTAGGATCCATGGAGTTGCTGGGTCCCTGGCCGCCCCCAGGAGTGCTGACCCAGGAGTGCACAGCCAGGCCTGGGAACCTGCATCGTGGCAAGCATTGCAGGGACGCCGCTCCACCCAGATGAGAGCCCCTGTTTTCTGAGCCCCCTAAAGGTGAAGCTGAAGCAGAGAGACAGGCTGCCCCCCGTGTCCCCAAAGAGAGCACGTTGCTGGTAGCAGCTGGTGTGTGGGAATCAAGGCACCCATGGAGGGCTGCAGAAGCAGGGTGGTGAGTCCCCGGGAGAAAGGCCGGCGCCCTGAGACGTTGCTGAGGACACCAGGATCAATGCTGCCTCTTCCCCAGCTACTGTTCCCAAGGACAGAGGCCTTCAGCCCCGTTGAGCTGAGAGCACCATCTTTAATCGTCAGCATCAGGGACATCAGGGTGGTGTGGTCCACCTCGGGTCCCAGGCGTCTGCAAACTTCACGAGCCCATGTCAGTCCAATCGTTTTTAGCCCACGTTTCTCAGAACATTTATACTTATGTGTTACATCCATGCACCACTGTCCTAGCAGGCTGTGTACCTTACAAAATTGATCCCAGAACTGCAATTCTGAAAGGGTTCAGAGAACCCTAGGAGTTACTCACAGAGCTCCGGGGAGGCTCTGGGCATTTGCATCTCCGTGGCGGGCCCTCACATTCGAGACCACTGTGGCATGGAGGAGGGGATCAATTAGACACAGGGCAGGGTGCAGGACATTTATGGGACTCATGTAGGACAAGCATGCCCTTCCACATGGCAAGAAGCATTTCAGGAACAGCGTCACTTGCCAGTGAGTGGTACAGATGCACATTTCTCAAACTTCCATGTGTCTGCAGCTCACGGAATGAATTTTCCATTTTACCTCATTACCCAGACCCTACGTGCACATGCGCACCCTCGAAATGGTGTTTGGGCGATTCTGGTGTTCCCTGTCCTGTTGAGTGCCACAGAAGAAAGATTCTCACCCCCTCCATAGAATGCGTTCATGACTCCTTGGGTCTCAGCTCGCAGTCTGAACAAGAAAGGTGTGAGAGTTGGTGCCACGGAGCTTCCAAGAAGGGAATAGATGGTCATAGATTAGAGACACAGAGAGATGATGTTAGCAGGGGTGGATTTTATACTTGGGAATCCTGGCTTCTCAGCTGGTGGTCTTCCTATGTCCTCTCCATGTCCTCACAGGACCTGGAACATAGAAGGGCTGAGTGCAGTATTAATGATGGATGGATAGATGGACAGATGGCTACATAATGAACCCATCATGAGACTAGCAGGCTCCAGGTGCCAGAGGTGTCCTGATGCTACAGACCCACATCCCAGAGCTGAAGAGCCTGTAACCTGGAGCAGGAAGTGACTGGGTCCCTTTCCTACCCCCAGCCCCCTCGCAGGCAGACAGCCACCTCCCCGCCAGCCACATCCCCAGCAGACCCGTCTACCACAGCCGGCCTCTGTTGACCCCTGTGGATAGGATCTGCTGATTGAAAGAAGGTTCATTCCCTTTGCGGTTGACAAGCCCGCAGAAGAGCCCGGGGGGTGGGGGGTGGGGGGCAAAGCCCCCGCCGGCCTCCAGAACTTAACGGCTTGTCCCCTTGTCCTGAAGGTGCTTGCTGCCAGCCCGGCACTGACAGTTTTATTGGCAGGCGGGCCTGCTAGAAGGATTGTAGGCTATTTACAGTGTTGAGGCCATGGCTTTGCACGGAGACAGTTAACATAAATTCACATGATGGATCCGTTATCACTTCATTGAACTTCTGGCGGACCCATCGAAGGCCGAGCGATAACACACTGTTTCCCGGGTTTGCACAGCCCTGGGATACATTAAATACACTTTATTTATGGCTCACCATCGCAGCACTGTGGGCAGGAGAATGCAGCTTTTGCAACTATCGTCTAATTTTATGATGAGCATTAAAGCCGGGCCTATAATTTGCACCTTTTTATTCATTAGACAGTGGTGCAGCCATAAGTCAAAAAGGCCCAGGGATTTAGATGCCGATCCAGAAGATAAACTATTGACAAGCCAGATGTATTTTTACATTAGAGCGCCTTTACAATAGTTTATGTTGAGAGTGGAATATAAATTGCATTATTAAATATGAACCGCTCTTGGAACCAGTGCTCGCCAGCGTGAGGAGTTGGTGGGAGGCAGTGCTCCGAGCCGGGAGCTGGGAGGGGCCGCCTAATTTCTCAAGGTTGAATGTGTGATTCTGCTCTGTTCGGAGCCCCAAGTGGGAGCAAGTGGCGTGATGGGGTGTGGGCAGCAGCTCAGTCGGACCTGCCTCTGAGCAGGGTGAGGTCCGAGGGCACCCGTACAGTCCAGCTCCCCCCAGGAAAGAGGGCTCAGTCAGCTGCCTGGCCAGGCATGCCCACTCACTTTCTGGTGGGGGGTGGGGGGGTGGTCCCAGGGGACAGTGGTGATGGAGGGTCCTTGGCCGACCTGCAGGACACCCAGCAAACCCTTGCTGGACCTTTTCCCACCGCCATGCAGAGTTTGGCAGGAATTTGAGGGCCTGGTACATAGACTCCTAGGAGATCACTAATTTCCTGGTCTTGTGTTGATGTGGAGGCCGCTCAGGGCTCCTCAGCATCACCACCACTGACGTTCGGGGCTGGCCCATTCTTTGTGGTGGGGCCGTCCTGAGCATGGTAGGACCTTGAACCACATTCCCAAGCCATGACCCATGAGCTGCCCTCAGCACTTGCTCCCCCAGGTGTGACAACCCCAAAATGTCTCCAGGCCTCGCCAGCCGTCCCCCGGTGGTGAAACGGCCCCTGGTGGAAGCTGTCAGGTGCCCCACATCAAGAGCCCTGAGGTCATGCTCCAGCTCAGCCGCTGGCCACCCCGGTGGTTTATTTTGACTTTTCTGGCCTCTGTTTTCTCACCAGCGGGAGGATGGAGTCAGAGCACTGGATTTCTGACTTGCTCTACTTACCCTCCTGTGTGGTTCTAGAAGGGCTGGCACGGGTGTGTGTGGACAGCCGCAGGCATCCCCCATTGCTGCTGGTTTGGCATGTCTCTGCTTTGGGGTCTGCAGCCCTCTTCCTCCACCCGCCACCCCAATGGCCCCGGCCGCTCCAGCTATCCTACAGTCAGGGGGCATTCCTTGGACAGAAGGCTGGATCCTGAGTCCACTGGGAAGGGACGAGTCTCCGGGTCCCAGATGTTTGTCAGCGTCCAGCACGGCTGGACCACGGTTCTCTGACTCCAGCAGCATCAGTACCCCTGGAGGGTGTGTAACATCTGCAATGCTAGGCTGTCTCAGCACTTCTGACTCAGTGAAGCTGGGTGGGGCCAAGACTCTGCATTTCCGGCAAGTTCCCTGGTGACCTTGATGCTGCAGGTCTGGGGCCTGCAGACAGAATCACTGGGCTCGAGGAAGGCAGGGAGGAGTGTGGGGGTTACTCTGGGGCTGCTGGGAAGCAGGTTTGGTGCAGAGTCACAGAGGTGTGGCTAAAAGGCTGAAGGCTACAGGACCAGGGGCCCCAGGGCCAGCCCAGGGGCACCCTTGATCACTGGCTCCCTCAGAGGCGACGATCCAGCTCCCGGCTGCCTTTCCCAGCATGCGGCTCGTCGCATCTCTCTGTCTTTGGACATGAGGGACTGCCCATCTCCCTCCTGGCTGCCCATCCAAATCAGCACTTAGCACAAACCCCACCTCCTCCAGGAAGCCCTCTCTTGATTGCTCCGGCTTCCCAGCACAGAGAAACCACTGCTATCTGTGGGGTGTGGTGACAAGACACCGTCAAGAGGTGGTCCAGAGCTGAGAGGATACACGGCCCCTGTGTCATCGCTCCCAGGCTCCAGCCCAGGACCCGCCGGGCCTCTGTGTCGGGAACAAAGGGAACCAAGACAGAAGCGGGGGCACTGGGTGGTTGTCGCAACAGTTGAGGCAAAGACGTGACGGCTCCTGGGCCCAGGGTGGTGCTTTGGAGGGGGTGCTCGGCTTCCGCGTATACTTGGAACGCACAGCTGTCGGGATTTGCTGGTGGCTCAGAGGAGGGAGAGACAGAGGACTCGAGAACATCTCCAAGTCTGTGACTTGAGGGACTGGGAGGCTGGCGTTGCCAGGAGGAACGGGTCTGGGGAGAGGAGCCGGAGCTCCGTTCTGGCCACGTTGAGAGATGCTGTTAGACACCAAGTGGAGATCCAGTTGGCAGTTGGGTGTTTGAGTCTGCAGCTACGCACACAGCACCCTTGGTGCACAGATGGCGTGTGAAGCCGGGAGCCTGGGGGAGGCACCTTGGGAGGGAGCGGTGGTGGGGAGCCCTGGGTCTGGAGCTTGCTGACAGCCGAGGGGTGCTGGCTTGGCCACTGCAGGGACCGCAGCGAGGGTGCAGGGCGCTGCCCTAAGGGTGGGTGCTGCGACCACCAGGGACCCCCATCTAGAGTTGGGGGGAAGAGTTTGAGTCCACCAGCCTTTCCCTTGCCTTGCTCAGTGCTTCCCAGCCCCGCATACTTGTTCACATCATCAGGGACTCTGAAACAGGGCTTCCCAGGGCGCGCTAGTGGTAAAGAACCCGCTTGCCAGTGCAGGAGATTTAAGAGAGGTGCATGCAGGTTCTGTCTCTGGGTCGGGAGGATCCCCTGGAGGAGGGCATGGCAGCCCATTCCAGTATTCTTGCCTGGAGAATCCCATGGACAGAGGAGCCTGGCGGGCTGCGGTCCATGGGGGTCCCACAGAGTCGGACACGGCTGAGCAACTGAGCACACACGCGCAGGTGATTGCGACACGTAGCCAGGGGCAGAGAGCTGCTGCTCTGGGAGGGCCAGAGACGGGGGGTGCTGGTCCAGCATCTTAGCCCCCAGAAGGCCCCTCTGAGACCCAGCTGGGACTGTCTGATCACCCCTTCTGCCACCAGGTATCATGAGTCTGTGAAGTGCCCAGGTCTCTGTTAGGGGCTGGGATGCTGACCTGAACAAGACAAGCCTCCTGCCCTCCTGGTGTCTCGAGGAGTCTGGCGGGTACCTTGGCAAACACTAAACAGCATGCTCATCACAGTGGCTGGAATAAGCACAGGGAGCAAGGAGCCCTACCTAAAATCAAGGAGGGCTTCCTGAGGGTGGTGATGCTTGAGCTGGGCTTTGAAGGCAGAAGAAGTTCCCTCTGTGGAAAACTGGAGAAGGGTCTTCCAGAAAGAGGGAACAGTGGAGAAGGCTTGGAGACTGAAACAGTGTGGGTGTGGGGCTGTGCGGGCAGAGCTCCCCATGGCTGGGATAGAAGATAAGGTGCCAGTGGCGGGAAGCAGGCAGGACTGCGGGGGCCTCTAGGGCCAGCTCAGCTTGAGTGCTAAAGTGTGCAGACCGGTCTGGGGCCTGAGTCCCTGCTGAACGCGGGGCTGTGCTGGGTTTGGTAGTGGCCCCCCAAACGCATTGTCTGCCTGGAACCTCAGCATGTGACCTTCACGGGAAGAGGGTCTTTGCCAGCAGTTGAGATGCGGTGATACAGGACTAGGGTGGACCTTCAATCCAAGACCAGGGTGCCTATAGGAAGGTTTCAGGAAGGGACCAGGGTGTTCAGCAGCCACAGGAAGCTGGAAGAGGCAGGAAGGATCACTCCCACCGCCCCCTGCCCAGGGCCTCCAGAGAGGTGAACTCAGAACCATGAGGGAGTGAATCCTTGGTTTTGTAAGGGTTCTTTGTTCCAACAGCCGCAGGACACTCCTCAGGGACCACACAGGTTTTGATTCTCAGCTCGCATCCTCCCGAAGGAAAGCAGGGGAGGCCCCGAGAGGCCCAGGCGGCTTCAGGGCTGAGGCTCTGCACCCTGCTCTCTGGCCCCACCTGGGCCCCCCGCCCTCTGGGTCCCCCCCCCACAGATGACGTAGTTCTTATGCCCATCTTGCTGACAGAGAAACTGAGACTCTGGGACATTAAGTCACCTGGGTCAGGTCACCAGACATAAAAGCAGAACTGTGATTTGATTGAGTTCAGCTCTGTCTGACCTAGGTCCAGGAATCCCTTTTTTTTGTTCTGACCCTCACAAGTCACTTGTCTTGCCCTCTGTCAGCCTTCGAGAGAGAAGCCCAGTCAATGTATGTCATGAACCATGACTGCTGGCCACTCCCAGAGCCCTCTGCTGCCCACTCTAGACAGGTTGTGTGGATGGCTCACAGATGATGGATGGATGGATGAATAGATGATTGGGTAGATGTTGGATGGACGGACACTTGCATGGAATTAGATGAATGGATGGATGGATGGTTGGATGGATATAGTGGGTGTTAGATGACGGATGGTAGGTGGTTGCATGGATGAATGAATGTTGGTTCAATGGATGGCTATTGGTTAAGTGACTAAGTGGAAGGAAAGATGGAATGGAAGGTTAGATGGCTGAACAGAAGGCTCTGTGAGGGGAAGGAAGAGCAGTAATTCCTCGTATCCCTGCTCAAAGGGATGACCGTGAGCAGGAATCTTGCAGCACCAGTTTGTAGGACTGTGGCCCAACCCCTCACGGCACCAGGGAAGGAACTTCGACTTGGGGCTGGGAAGGGGCCTGCCACAGTCACAGGATTTATTCACAGCAGGTCGGAACCCGGGCCTCACTCCCGTAACACAGCGCGGCTCCCGCAGAACACCCCACGGCCCTCTTTCCTCCACGAGCTGCTTCTAGCTCTCGACCCAGGGGGCACCAGGGTGGTGGTGAGTACCAACAGAGGTTGTGTTAATAATTAAGGACACTCACGTCATAATGACTCTGTGCCAGCTCTTTCCATGTGTCTGTAACGCCTTTAATTTCCCCAGCAGCCGCGTGGGAAGGGGCTGCTTTCTGTGTGGAAGAGGAAGCCGAAACACAGAAAGGCTGGGGTGTTTGCCCGAGGCCACACAGTTGGGAAGTGTCAGAGCCAGGATGTCAGACTGGCTGAGGTCTGTGCTTGCCCGTTTCTGCCCTGCCCCATGAGGGCGGGTTCTTTCCTCCCTGACCCCACAGCAAGGGGGCTCCATGGACACGTGACCCTGAATGGGCACACGAGCCCCGTACTTGGTCTCATGCCTATGTTGCCATCTTGACACTCAGCTCTTTTTGAACCAGGGGCCTTGCATTTTCATTTTGCCCTAGACTCCACAAATTTCGTGGCCAATTCTGCCCCGGGGCCACCCCCTACCCGCCCCCATCCCTGAGGACCAGGGCGAGATGTGTATAAGAGACAGGGGGTGGGTGGGGGGTGTGGGGGGCGCACCAGCTGCAATGCCAGGGGCTTCCCTAAGGGGCACCACCTGGATGCCACCCGTCCTGCTCAGGCCGTGTCACCTGACCCCCAGGGCCTCAGTCTCCTCCCCTGTGAAACAGGAACAAGAACAAGACCTACCCAGGGGTCTCTGGGAGGCCTGGAGTGGCATCTGCAGTGTCAGAGCAGCGCCCAGCAGGCAGTGAGCCCCGTAGTCGGAAGCCAGGCCACGGGGGTGCAGGAGGTTTCCCTGGTCTCCTGAACCAGGTCCCCCGGTGGCCTGCACTCAGGATGGAGGTGTCCAGAGGTCTCTCTGGCCCTGTGCCCAGAGCATGGGAGGATGGGGCCCAGGACATCCTGCTGGGTAACCTCTTTCCGGCCCCCGCCCTTGTTCCCCATACCTCTCTCCATCTCACCCCTCCCACGAAAGAGCACAGAGAACAGGATATTGACTGCACACCCCGTGGAGCGAGCTGAGGCAGAGAGGGGCTGAGGATGCCCGACTGGCCCGGCGGGGCACCCTGTATGGTATCTCTTTTAACCCTCACCTGTGACGTGGGTTGTGCGTGAATCTCCCCACTGTACAGCCGATGACCCTGAGCCCACGGGGGCTCCTGGGCCCACCTCTCGAAAATAGCAGGGTGTCAAGCCAGGTCTCCAGCAGCCGGACCCCAGCCAGCTTGTCACTTATTCATTCAACAAACGGCTGGCCAACTACTTTCTAACAGGCAGAGAGAAGGCAGGTTTCCTAACTGCCGCTGTTTCTGCAGGCCTGTCCTTGTGAACCGCCTCCATCCAGGTGTGTGTGTGTGTGTATGTCTATCTGTCTGTCTGTCTGTGTTCTTATCCCACCCGCTTCACCAGAGGCAGAGCCATGGCAGTAGCTGTATTTCCATCCTTAATATTTCCTTTAGGAATGGCCTCCCAGGGGCCCTGACTCCAGGGCTTTCTTCCTAGAGGAACAGATACTAGTTGACATTCGTTGACGCTTCCTCTGGGCCAGGCCCTGCTCTGTTTCTTTCCGCATGTTATTCGCTCAGTCCGCGCACCACCCCACCAGGCAGGCATTTATGTCATCCCGGGACCTCCTTCCTGAACCCCTCCAGGGACAGCCTTCCCGGGCGGCCTTGGTAAATGCACAGAACTGACCGTTCATTTCTATGAGGATGATCCACCGAGGAAGCTGGAACCCAGGCAGGCCCATCTGTGGACCCCTAAGCCTAGCTGTTCCCCGGGGTGTGTCTGAGGCCCAGGCCACCCCTCCTGTGCCCCCCCATCCCCCGCCTCCAGGCCTGTGACGCAGCAGCAGCTTCTCTAATGGGTTAAGTGACTGTGCTCCAGACACAGTCCCGTTTACATTATCAGCATGAATAAAAGATGAATTCCGCCAGGGTGGCTGGCAGGGTCCTCCCACAGGCACGCAGGCTCCAGGCAAGACTGACAGTAAGAGGCTTCTCGGGAAGGAGCCGGGGGTGCCCCCACAGAGTCACTAAATGAGGGATGTCAGCTTCCTCCCTGGGCCAGGGTGGGAGGGTGGAGCAGGGAGCGCTTGGCTGGGGGCCGCGGTCATGGCACACGCAGTGCCTGGCACTGTCCTGGCCAGAAACGGGGCACACAAGGTACCTGCCCTCACGAGGGGTGTGTGTGCTCCGTTACTCAGTCATGTCTGACGCTTTGTGACCCCAGGGACTGTAGCCTGGCCGCCTGGCCCCTCTGTCCATGGGATTCTCCAGGCCAGAATACTGGAGGGGGTTGCCATTTCCTCCTCCAGGGAATCTTCGTGACCCAGGAATCAAACCCGCGTCTCCTGCATTGGCAGGCAGATTCTTTACCCCTGTGCCACGAAGTGGAGTGGATAGAAAATAAACGTGCTCCAGTGAATATGTGATCCCAGGCCGGGTTTGATAAGCTCTATGAACACAGTCAAGCAGGGGGAGGGGAGGGAAGGGGCAGGCGGAGCTCTGGTTGCAGGAGGTGGCCTTCCAGCCTCAAGGGGGTGAGGAGGAAGTGTCCCAGGCAGGTGCAAACGCCCTAAGGTGGTTCACGCTTGGGCGCTCAAGGCTGGAGCTGGGGTTGAGGGGAGCGGCGCTGCTCATGCAGGGCCTCGGCGGCTGCCACTCACAGTTCCAACTCCTCTGCTGAGCAGGGCGGCAGGGAGCCCCTGGGTCTCCCCGAGGTTGGAGCGCTGCGGCCCTGGGGTCACGCTTGGTGAACTCTGGCAAATGGGCTTTGGAGGAGGGGCTGCTGGAGCCTGCAGGCTGCTCGTTAACCAAGTCTGGCTGCTCTGGGCTCCATCGGGCAGGACAGGGCACCCTGCTCACCCGCTCGGTGGCTTTATCTTGGCAACAGATTGCACAAACCCCCGAGCTAATATTGAACTTGCCAGGATTTTAAATAGCAGCTGTAAACACCACTGCTCCCAGCCCCTGGCCCTGTGATCCCTGCCCGAGGCGGGCATTCAGGTGCGGCTGGCCCCAGGCACCGCCTGGGCAAACACGCAGAGGACAACGGGGCGGAGCCGGTTACCAGGAACCAGAATCCTAATCATCTGACCCGTGCCTGAGGGTCCATGTCTGTAGGAGCTGGAAGTGACCAGAAGGGACTCTCCTCTGCAGAAAGGGACAAAGGTCCCAGCCTGTCTTGAGAGCCATCTCCAACCCTGCGTGGACATCGTCCCTCATGCAAAGCCAGGCTCTGTCCTCCCGCAGTCCCTGATCCCTTAGGCCCAGTGCTGGGGTCAGGCCCCTTGGGGGATGCCCGGCTGGCCCCCACCCCTGCCCAGGGGCTCCAGACCTGGGCCACTGTTCCTGGAGTGTGGGCACCTTCTGCTGTGCCTCAAACTCCTGGGGCTTTTCTGAAACCACCCCTGGGCAGAATCCCACCTGCCAGGGGTTCCCACTCATCGGTCTGGAGTGGCCGAGCCTTCGCACACGTTCCTGGGGGCGGCTGCGCCCTGAGCTCTGTGCTCCCTGAGTGGATTCTGTGAGGGGCCGGGGGTTGGGAGGGGCTTGGACCAAAGGGAAGGTGGATCTAGGCAGGCAGGGGGTCATGGAGGGCTGGGGCCCTGTCCTGCCTCCACTGAGCATGGTGACTGTGTGTGTGTGTGTCTGTCCTCCCCGACCCCAGACTGCCCCAGCCCTTCCCTCTGCCTGCAGAGCTCCCCAGCCAGGGGCCTGCTTGTGGCCCCAGCTCCCAGGACGGGGCCCCTATGGCGCCAGCATCATCAGGCTTCTTTAAGGGGGCCCCTGAGCCCTTAGCTGGGGTGTCAGTTCCGGCTCTACTCCCCGTGTCCGGGGGCTGACTGAGGACACTCCCAGAGCCAGGCTTCCTGCCTCCACTCACCTTCTAGGCTGAGAGAATGCAGCCCCTCCCCAGCGCCCCATAGCTCGGGCGGGCGCATTATTTGTTCAAACAAAGTATCCTGGGGTCTCCTGAAGGGGCCAGAAAGGCAGCTCTCACTAGTAACCATGGTCCCCATTCATCCATTTGCTCACTCGCTCGTTCACTGGTACACAGAGAACTCACTGAGCCCCTCTGGGTGTTCTCAGCACAGGGGTGGAACAGCAGACCCCAAACCCCTGCCCACCCAGTGTCAGGGCCAAGCATTCTTGTGGGAAGTGGAGCTTGACAGGCAACATCAGGGTCAACGCTCAAGGTATTTCACCTGCTCTGCCCACGGCCCTGCCTTCATTATGGGTCCCAGGGAAACTGGCAACTTCCTGGCAAGAGGCCAAGCCTCCTGGAAGCCACTTGCTGAGACCTGGGGCCGCAGAATGGATCTACGTCAATATTCTAACAACTGGCCCAGCTGGCCTAGCTGCTGCAAGCCGCACAAGGACCCGGTGGCCGGTGGGATCCCGTGTCACATGGTCCCGCCCCATCCCATCTCTGCAGATCCCCTTGGCTGGACCCTGGGGGTCCCTGGCCCACCACCCAGCCTCCCCCCAACTCCCAGCCTCTAGGATCTCGCTTAAATACTTTAAAACAATCTAAAAGTAATTATCACGAACAGGCTGCTTGGGAACACCTGCTCCACGCGTCCCTCGGAATAGCTAATGTGCCCGCTCGGAGCGCTGACAGGCGCCGGGCTCCTCCCGTGTCCCGAATCGCCAGATGCTCCTGTGCCAGGGCATCCCCTCCCTGCCCCGCCGCACGGCGCAGGGAGGCCGCCCAGCCCGTGTTTCCAGCGCTCCCTGCACAGCTGTCACTTACGGCGATCAGTAGGAAAATCATCACCCCACGAAGTCATACATATGGAACATCATATTTGCAGAATATTTATTTTAACACGTGTCAGGCCCTCCGCGGGTTGTAGGCAGAGCCTCTGCCTCGCACGCAGGCAGCTGGCAGGGGGCTTTCTTCCCAGAGGACAGCAGAGACCAGGGGGCGCAGGGCTGAGCTGGGGGCCCCATTCTCGAGCTCGGGGGCCCCGGTCGGCCCTCCCTCGGAGTTCTGGGTGGTTGGGGAATCGGCAGGCAGTGCCCCCACGTCCCTGGATGCTCCCACGTCGTCACAGCTGTGGAGCAGCTGCCTGTTCTGTGGTCTCAGTTGGGGGCCAGCCAGAACGTAGAAACCACACGAGGTATCTCAACAGAGAGAATTTAATCCAGGGCATTGGTGACACAGGTGTTGGAGGACTGAAAAGGCGAAAGGAGGACACGCGGGTAACAGAGAGGTCACACCTGCGTGAAGCACCACACACCCCTGGGGCCAGGGAAGAGGTCAGGGCCGCTGAACGGCAGAGCCTTGGCAGATGAGGGGCCCACGGAGCTGGGAGCCAGATCTCGGCGGAATCAGGGAGGCTAGGCTGGTGCAGGGAGTGTGGGGAGAAGACGGAAGCTGGAGAGCGGAATCACTGGGGCGACACTCATGAGACAAAGCAGATCTCTTGGCGGCAAAGGGGCGTGGGATCTTCCTGCCAGGAGACAGAGCTTTGGGGACAGGCACAGGGAAAGGTGCTGTCACTTGTGCGTGCCCCTCTACCCTGCCCCGCCCCACCCTCCAGGCCAGCCTCCTCTCCCCACCTTCCTCACATCACGCCAGCCCCCCATCCGTCAAGCCACGCAGGGAAAACTTATCTCCCTGGCCTCTCAGCACTAGGGACTCACAACTTGTTCCCAAGTTACAGATGGGGAGACTGAGGCTGAGCCTGAAGGACCTTTAACCGTGGCCAGGAATCCACAGCAAGTCGGAGGCGGGTGGGACTCTGAACTTCTTAGCCTGCAACCTCCACAGGCGAGTGTCTCGTAGGTGATATCTTATAGATACATCCATTCTTACAGCTGGGGAAACTGAGGCATGGAGAGACATGCCCACTGTCGCTCAGTGGTCAGTGGCAGGGCCAGGATTCAAACTTCGGAAAGAATCTGCACTTTTCATCACCACTCTTAAGAACTTGTTGGAAGTAGGAGGACAGATAGATGGACAGGTAGAGGGATGAGTGGATGGGTTGTAGAGGATGGGTGGGAGGAAGGAGGGGGAAGGGAGGGACAAGCAACAGAAACTTCCCTAGCCTGCAGGCATTTGCGGCCACTGGAAATGTACTGAGTTAACCCTGGCTTTAGCCCCTTCTGCTGGCTCAGAGATCCTTATCTTTATTTTCTAGTGAGAAGCACTTGAGGAGGAGATGGGTTGAGGGGACAGAACATGGGCTGTGGTGTGTCCATAGACTTTGGTTTGAATCCCAACTGCTTCCCTTACCACTGAGCGACCTTGGAGCCTCAGTTTGCTCCGCTGGGAAATGGAGCCCCGAGGCCGTCGATCCTATCTTCCCCCACCTATGACCCCGCATGGGAACAGCTTGCGTGTGCTGTCTCTGTGTACACACAGAATACCCAGAGCTCTAAGCCCACGCCCACACGGGACACACACACAGAACCAAACACACCCGCCCTCCCCAGCCATGCTATGTAACTTCTGAAAACACTTTTGGGAGCAGCAGACACTCGTGGGCCCCCAAGTCCCTGCAACACACACGCTCAAATGGAACGCCACAGAGCCACACGCCTGGAGACACACTCCCACCCGGAACATGCACGCAGGGCACCCCCAGAGGGCACCCCACAGAGCCAGACACCACCCTCTCCTGCCAGCACAGGCAGAGCACCCAGAGCACGCACCCAGAGCACAGGGAGCTCCCGAAGGGGTGGCACCAAACTGCTCCCTGGAAAGAGCCCTCCCCGGAAGCTGTGTGCACAGGGCACCAGGGACCCTGTGTTCACCCCGGGTGCTCCCGGGGCAGTGGGCAGGCAGGAGGCTGCTTGCTCCATGTGACAAGTGCAGGTCTGCTATTCAAAGGTCATCACGGTCCTCCTTGCTCAGAACCTGCCATGGCTCCTGTCACTGGACCAAAGCCAGTGTCTTGCTCTGGCTCCAGGCCTGGGGTGATCAGTCCCACAGCCACAGTCCCATCGTCCTGTCTCCTAATCTCTCCAGACACAGCCTCCTCCTCCCTGGCTCTCAGACATGCCCCAGGGCCTTTGCACTTGCTGTTTCCACTGCCTCTTCCCACTCTTCTCACTCATGCGAATCTGCATGATCCGCAGCCACTCTTTTCACTGCAGAGCCTGGATGAGACTTCCCTTCCTCCCCACAACACCCCCCTCTGACCTGATCCCGCCCTCGGGGCCCTCCATCCACCTACTCTGCTGTTCTTCTCCAGAGCTTAGCATCACAGCTGACACACACACGGATGTGTGTATTTACTATCTGTTTCCCTGCTGGCCTGCCAGCTCCACCGGGGGCTTGTTCCTCATAGGGCGCTATCCCCAGGGCTGCGAGCGGGGCCGACACACGGCAACGCATAGTGTAAACCGTGGAGATTTCATTCCTTCTTCGGTCTCTTCTCTCCCCGGCCCCCCACGGATAGATTAAGGGCTTAGTGTGAGCCCAGCTCCGTGCCAGCTGCAGGGCAGGATCCTAACAACTCGTAGTGCTCTCTGAGCACTCACAGCCCACCGGGCGCTGAGTCAGGAGCATGACCTGTTAACTTCTTTAACGTCGCAGCCTCATGGCACATGAAGCTCAGACTGACCGGGCAGGATAAAATGCAGCCCCTGACAGCAGTTTGGAGCAGTAAGACACACAGTGCAAAGATGACCCGTGATAATCCATGATGATGACTGGAACCCAGGGCATGCCTCCTGCATGGTCCAGATCCCCAGATCGCAGATGAGGGGAAAAGCCCACACAGAGGGGTCAAGCAGTCTGCTCGAGGTCACCCAGCTCAGGAAGACCAGCTCAGCAGATCCCAGAGGGAGGCAGGCGGAAGCTGCTCTGGGAGGGCACAGGGCACTGGGCGTGAGGGCCTTACCCCAACTCCCCCCCGAGAGTCTCCTGTGCAGTTAAGGGTAGAAGCCCTGGCCTCTCGGGCCAGAGTCCTTCTGTCCAGTGTGCAAAACCTGCAAGCTGGGCTCAGAGTCCCGAGCCTCGGGGGCATTCACGTGCAAAGCCTCTGCATCCACCCAACGGGGGCGGCTGAGTGAAGCAGGCATGGAAGGCTGCCTGGGGATGCTTGGAGAGGTCTTTTCAGGGCTGGGGGCTTCGCTCAGCCGCGGCTGATTGTTGCACCGTGGCGTATGGCAAAATCATTGTATTTTTTCAAGAGAAGCCAGAAGTCCAGATTTTTCTGTCAAATCTGATTTTTAAATGCTGGCAACTAATGCGAATATACAATTCTGCTGTTACCTCAGGGCACACAAACCGCACAAAACCCCAGCCGTGCTGGCAGGCCCCGTCTGTGGAGCCTGCTTCTCGATCCCGGCCCCTGCTGGCCCCTGGTCACATCCTTTGGGGGATCAGGGCTGGAAACTGGCCTCCAGCGGTGGGGGTGGCATCATTCTCCTGGCTCCCCCCCACCACTCAGCCAACCCACCTCCCTCCACCCCAGAGCAGCCCTGCCTTCCCGCCCCTTCCGAGCCCACCTGGGCAGGAGCGGGTCCCTGGCACTCCGACACAGAGGGTGTTGGGGGCCCCCTTGGGCCCCCCGCCACCCACGCACCCTCTCCTGACAGCTTTATCAAGCCTCCAGGCTTCCCAGTCCCATTGTTCCTGACATCTGTTTCGGTAAGTGATTAATTGCAATTAGCGAGCAGTTTGAAAGCCCTGGAAGAATACTCAGCAGAAATCTCATCAAGATTAATGAGTGGCGGGGCCGTCGGGGAGGGGGGACGGGGGGAGCACCACTGCCATGCCGCCACGGTGGGACCCAGCGGAGCCGTTGTCACCCGCACAGGTGCTAGGAAGTGAGTGGGAGGCGAAACCCTCACCCCACGCCTCCCCACTTGCCCCGAAACCCTCCTCCCCCATAAACTACCACTAGATGATTTCTCATCAAAATGCATGAATTACCCACTAATAGGCTATTAATAAAGCCCTCAGAGGGTCATAAGATGAGGTTCTAGGCATGGATTGCAGGGTTTCCGGAACACTCCACCACCACTCGCCGACATGGGCACGCCCAGGTAGGGGAGGCTGGAGCTGGCAGCCTGCACACAGCCACACCCCCATCAAGTGCTTGTGGGGAACTGGGGTGGCACCCACCCTCGAAAGTTAAGTCCACCGTGAACGGAGACCTTGCGCCCTCGCAGTAGGACTGTCCAGAGCACACGCCTCACAGGCAGGTAGGAGCCAGGTAGGAGAAAGGCTCAAGAACCGTGAAGCTGAGACCCTGCGTTGGCATCCCGACTGTACCCTTCCGCCCTGCCAGGCGCCCGAGCACCTGTGTGCCGACAGCTCCGAGCACACGGCTCCACGCGGCTATTTTTGTGTTCGCGTGCTCCCTGCCAGGCCAGGCCCCCGCGTCCGCATGTCACACCTTGTGTGCAGGCGATGCACGTGTGTCATGTGCCGTGTGCATCCCTGCACACGGGGCAGCTCTCACTTGCGGGCCCCTGCGCCACCTGTGCCGTCACACCCTTTGTGCGTTTCTGATTCTCTGCATCCCTACTCTGCCCTGTTTGCAATTGTAACAGGTGTTTATGGAAGGACAGTCACGTGTTGGGTGTTTCCCAGCCGTTCTCCATAATGCTTCCAACAAGCTCGAAGTGCCTCTGGTTTCCACACGAGACCAAGGGCAGGACCTTCAAGCAGTCTGGCTCCAGAGACACCACTGGTATCAGAGCCGGGTTTGAACCCAGGTCTCTCTGGTGCTGTCGATGGACCTGGTGTCCCCGAGGACAAGGGTGCTCCCACTGGACGGGGTTGGAAGGACCCTGCTTTTTACCTTCTGCTTTTTTGGTTCTGCTCTGGAGCCCAGATGGTGATAAATCCCCCCAAGACTCTTCTGGGGAAGTTGGGAGGGGCCTGGAGGTTCTGGGGGACTCAGAGGCTCGGCGGGGATGCATTCACTGACCCTGGCAGGGGCTGTTATTGACAGTGGCTGCATGAGACGTGAGCAACTCGCCCAGCCTGCTTTGAGATAAATGCATTCTCCGGCTTGGTTTATGTTGTCATTTTCTTATCATTTAGTCTGGACACCACCCAGATGACGTAGTTCTTATGCCCATCTTGCTGACAGAGAAACTGAGACTCTGGGACATTAAGTCACCTGGGTCAGGTCACCAGACATAAAAGCAGAACTGTGATTTGATTGAGTTCAGCTCTGTCTGACCTAGGTCCAGGAATCCCTTTTTTTTGTTCTGACCCTCACAAGTCACTTGTCTTGCCCTCTGTCAGCCTTCGAGAGAGAAGCCCAGTCAATGTATGTCATGAACCATGACTGCTGGCCACTCCCAGAGCCCTCTGCTGCCCACTCTAGACAGGTTGTGTGGATGGCTCACAGATGATGGATGGATGGATGAATAGATGATTGGGTAGATGTTGGATGGACGGACACTTGCATGGAATTAGATGAATGGATGGATGGATGGTTGGATGGATATAGTGGGTGTTAGATGACGGATGGTAGGTGGTTGCATGGATGAATGAATGTTGGTTCAATGGATGGCTATTGGTTAAGTGACTAAGTGGAAGGAAAGATGGAATGGAAGGTTAGATGGCTGAACAGAAGGCTCTGTGAGGGGAAGGAAGAGCAGTAATTCCTCGTATCCCTGCTCAAAGGGATGACCGTGAGCAGGAATCTTGCAGCACCAGTTTGTAGGACTGTGGCCCAACCCCTCACGGCACCAGGGAAGGAACTTCGACTTGGGGCTGGGAAGGGGCCTGCCACAGTCACAGGATTTATTCACAGCAGGTCGGAACCCGGGCCTCACTCCCGTAACACAGCGCGGCTCCCGCAGAACACCCCACGGCCCTCTTTCCTCCACGAGCTGCTTCTAGCTCTCGACCCAGGGGGCACCAGGGTGGTGGTGAGTACCAACAGAGGTTGTGTTAATAATTAAGGACACTCACGTCATAATGACTCTGTGCCAGCTCTTTCCATGTGTCTGTAACGCCTTTAATTTCCCCAGCAGCCGCGTGGGAAGGGGCTGCTTTCTGTGTGGAAGAGGAAGCCGAAACACAGAAAGGCTGGGGTGTTTGCCCGAGGCCACACAGTTGGGAAGTGTCAGAGCCAGGATGTCAGACTGGCTGAGGTCTGTGCTTGCCCGTTTCTGCCCTGCCCCATGAGGGCGGGTTCTTTCCTCCCTGACCCCACAGCAAGGGGGCTCCATGGACACGTGACCCTGAATGGGCACACGAGCCCCGTACTTGGTCTCATGCCTATGTTGCCATCTTGACACTCAGCTCTTTTTGAACCAGGGGCCTTGCATTTTCATTTTGCCCTAGACTCCACAAATTTCGTGGCCAATTCTGCCCCGGGGCCACCCCCTACCCGCCCCCATCCCTGAGGACCAGGGCGGGACCCTGCTGAGAGGCTGGAACCTCGGGCTGCACACAGAAGCACGCTCTAGCCGGCGGCCTCCCGAGGGTGGGCCTGGTCTGGGTCCTCCCTCACCTCCAGCCCCGGAGATCCGGAGCTGCGACCCTGCACCCCCACGACCCCGCCCCGCCCCTGCAGCAGAGATTCCTCAGAGCCTTGTGTGTGCCAGGATGTGTGTCCCGATCTCTCCGAGCCACCCCAGCAGGTGCTCAGCACCCGACTTCCGGGTGGGTGTTGTGGGAGGAGCTGGGACTGGGGCTGTGGTTTCCCCCTTTCCGTCACCCCCAAGCCCTCCACCTTAGGTGGTCTTGGAGGGTCATCTGGGCTTGATGGCGTATCTGAGAGAGGGGGAGAGAGGGAGCGAGCCCGTGTGTCAAAGGGTCCGATAAGGGACGGAGCGTGGAAGTCCTTCTTCCGGATGCAGCGGCCTCTCAGCTGTCTCTGCCCGTGCACTGTTGCTCATCTGTGCAGTGAGGTTTGGGCTGGGGTTTGGCCAGGGGCCAGGGAACTGGTGAGCCGTCTCACTGCAAAGTGGGTGTTGTGGGCCCCATTTCCCCAGGCAGGAAGCTGAGGCCACGGCAGGGGGATAGGGGGTCACGTATGTGTGTGTGCTTAAACATCAGCCAGTGGGCCACACTCCATCCCCAGGCTGTGGGCCCCCAGGTCCAGAATCTCAGCGATGTGCTTTGGAAATTCAATTAGGCTTCATTGGTTCGTCCAGGGAGGGGCATGGAGCCTGGGTCAGGGGCCCTGGAAAGGGGGGGCTATTAGAACTCTTCTCCCGTCCTGTGCACTTGGGAGAACATCCCAAGGAGGTAGCTGCATACATCAGTTCTGAGCAAGGTGAAAGTGTAGCTAAAGTGTTAGTCGCTCAGTCATGTCCGGCTCCACAGACTGTAGCCCGCCAGGCTCCTCTGTCCATGGGGTTCTCCAGGCAAGAATACTGGAGTGGGTTGCCATTTCCTTCTCCAGAGGAGCTTCCCAACCCAGGGATCGAACCAGGGTCTCCACTAGGAAAGCCCTCTGGGCAAGGTAGTATTTTCTTACCCTGATTTTGCAAATAGGGAAAGTGCTCAGAGTACTCAAGACAGTGGCCGTGGCCACACAGCCCATCAGAGCCCTGACCCTTACTGGGCATCAGCTCGGTCACTCGTCACTCTGGTGCAGTGGCGGCCAGCCTGAGCCTGTCCCTGCAGTCTGGACAGCTCTGGCTGGCTGTTCACTGGTGGCATCTAAGCCTCCCCTGGGGCAGGAGTGGGGGAATGGACCTTTCCTGTGCTGGGGCAGTTCCCCCTCTAGAGTGCAGACCCAGAACATCCGCTTCAGAGGAAAAACTCCCTTCTGCAGTGGGCGAGAATTCAAACCCGCCCCAGACAGTGAAGACGAGGACCTCGGCAGCCCAGCCCGGTGAGGGAAGACTTGACCTCCCGGGGAGTCCCCCGGAGCCAGCTCCAGCCCCAGGCCTGGCCAGCTGGGCGGCGGCCCAAACCCCAGAGGGCCCGTGGGCGCCGGTCTCCAGCCGAAGGGGCGGGACGGCTGCCTGGCAGGGTCCCCGCTGGCTAGGCGCCCGGTTCCCGGGCTGAGACCCCCACGCTGCGGCTGGTGGGGGGTGCAGACCCCGCAGGCCAGAGAGTGGGCAGGCCTTGGGCCCCACTGGCCCCCTCCGAGGCGCGCGGCCCGGGACAGTGGGGGCGGCCGGAGCGAAGCTCCCGCTCATCCTTGGCAAGACATCTGCTGGACAAGTAGGGGTGGGGAGAGGAGGTGAACGCCGGGGTCGGAGCATCGGAGCCCGCAGCAGCGCCCCCCACCTCCCCCGGCGACTTCTGGCCTCGCAGCAGATGGCGGGGGCGGGGAGCGCGGGCGCAGCCGGCGGGTCTCACGCGTCGCCACACCCATGAAATTTCCCATTGTGGGGGGCGGGGACGAGGCGGCGGCAGCGCCCCCCTCCTTCTCCCCTGCAGCCCCTCCCCCTCGCGGCCATCTGATGTCCTCCCAGCGGACGCCCCCGCCGGACTCCCAGTGGAGGCGCCGGGGGTCACCGAAGCCCCCAGCGCGCCCTCGAAACCACACCCCCCTCCCCGCCCCCAGAGGAAGCTAGGGGAGGAGGGGAGAGAGTCGGGAGGCGCCTCGGAGACCCTTTTACATGTAAATGGGAGAACTGAGCGCCTGGAAAGGCGTTTCCCCCTCATTTTTATTTCCAGAAAGCCCGCTGTGGCCCGGCCCTCCTGCGGGCCCTGGAGGCCGCTGCGCGATGCCAGGATTGAAATAAGGAAGTAAGGTCCTCCAGAGAGTCAGCACCCACGCCCCCCGCCCTGTGGAGGGGCGGGCTGCAGGTCTGCATGGCCCGGTGGGCCCTGCCCAGGAAGGGGGCTTGGAGGGGAAGGCGCAGGCCGCTGGCGATCAGAGCCCAGGTCCAGAGCTGCCGCTGACCGTCTGCGGGCTGCGTGTCCACACCTGTAAAGGTGCTTGCTGCTTTCCTTGTTTCCGGCTCTGAGAATCCAGTAGTTAGTGGGGAGAGCTGTCGTGAAGACTGGATGCCACCCCCAGCCAGAGCCTGCTGAATGGTGGGTCAGTGACTGGACTGTCTCTGGGTTCAAATCCTCCTCTCACCCTTCCTGTGTGTGTGGTCTTGGGCAAGTCGCTGAACCTGTCTGAGCCGCCAGTTTCCTAGACCACGCTAGGACCTCCCTCACAGGGTAAGGTTTTGTGGGATTAAATCAGTTCTGGGTGTAAAAGGCTGCAACACAGCATGCAATCAATAAAAGCTACTCTTAGGACTTTTATTACCTGGCTCTACAGTCACACCCCCAGGGTAGTGGTCCCAGGCTGCGGGGAGGGCATCTGTCCCGGGCATCCTGGGGGCTGCTCCCCTCTCTCTGAGTGTGCCCCCCTGAATAGGATGCTGTGTTTTTGCCTCTGCCAGCACTACCAGGCTATAAGCCCCCCGACCCTCCCCTGCTCACCCTGTAAAGTGGAATGTGTGAGTATATGGACAGACCGCAGTTAGAATGGTCTGGGTGGGGGTGGCGGGCAGGAGTGGAGAGGGTGTGCCTTCGCCCCTGTTCCTGTTGGTTTACCCCTAGGGTTATGGTTAGGATCACATTAGCTCAGACCCTGTTTTAAGCACTGCCTCATTAAATCCTAGCAGGAGCCTAGCGAGGTTAAGTGCAGTCACACCCCTTTACAGATGGGGAACCTGAGGCCTGGAGCAGCTGACTCACTTGCTCAAGCTCAGCAGGTCTAGAAGGAAGACACCAGAATTAACCCAAGCAGTTGGTTCCAGAGCTTGAGTGTCCAACCCAGCCTCAGTCCCCTCCCTCCATTTGTTGAATGTCTGTGAGAAGGACCGTTAGCCACAGCGACCATCCTCGGGGGCGATTTCAGCGTGTGGACTGAAAGGCGACGTCACTCAGCTGCACGCAGACCGGCGGGCCGTGCCCGGGCTGCCCCTTCGCTGACCACAGTGTGCAGAGGTTCGGGCCTGGGAGTCGGCTGGCACAAGCAGCTGCAGAGGGCCACCCTAGTGCAGCCTCCTGCTTGTTGTCTGGGGATGCCAGGGTAAGGCTTGGCCTGAACCCCTGACCTGGGGCCTGTGATCCAAGGCTCCCTCTCTGTGTGGTGGGGCCAGCCACTACCACCACCCAGAGGCCCAGGGTGGCACTGGGGCCCCCTGACCTTCCTACTGGCCCCTGAAGGTCTGGGCTGTCAGGCTCTTTGGCAGCCTCTCTGTCTGCGGGCCCCGAGGGGCTGTGACCTGGACTGTGATTCATGTGGCAGCCGCAATTGGCCTCTGGCGGTGGGGCTCCGGGTCGGGGTCAGGACAGCTAGGAGGCGCCGAGGAGGAGGGTGGTGGCCTGCCCCATGACCCAGGTGGCTGGGGGCTGAGGGGAGGGGGCAGCAGCCCCAGCTCGACCTCCCTTGGGGGAGAGGAGGCCCTGATTCCTGCCATCTGGCCTCTCCCGGCCTGGAGGGGGTGCCCCCTCCCGACTGGCTCTAATGGCCGAGCCCAGCAGGAGCGGGAGAGAGACAGATGGCGGTGGCCCTGAGAAGTAGAGGGTGGACTTTGTTCCGAGGGGCTCGCTGAGGGAGAACACACGTCTGTGTCTCACACACATGCACGCACGCACCAGGCACCGTGCTGAGGCACTTTGTAATTCCGGGCATGTGTCAGGGTGGGGGTGGGGGGCTTCTGATGAGCCTCGGGGTCTAGGCTTTCCTGCTGAAGCCTCTCCTTAAGACACGAGCTCAGACACGTGCGCACACACATGCACAGAGAGTCCCCAGACACACACACGTGCAGAGGCCCAGAAGTGCACACCCTCGCTCACCACTAGGCCCTCCCTTCAGGGAGCGGGTCGGCCCCTCCTGGCTCCAGAGCAGCTCTTCTCTCCTGCTGGACCATCAGCTCCCACTCGCCCATCCCGCCCGCCCGCTCTCTCCCCCAGCAGTCTTTCCCAGAGAGCCGACTTCTGCCCGCTGTCCTGTCCTCTCATTTCACCATGTTTATCTGAACCGGCTTCTCTGACTCCTGAGCATGTAAACCCCCAGCAAACATACTTCCCGTGTCTTGTTCACCAGCGTATCCCGAAGCCCCATCCAGTGGCTGGCGCAGGAAACCTCTGCTGAGTGAGTGAATGAATGGAGGGATGACTTGGGGCAAGTCTGGGTTGGAGAGACGCCGCTGGCTGTTGGAGTTTAGAGGCGGCCACACTGAGCGCCTCGCTGGGCCCCTCATTCCTGCTTCAGAGCCTTCGCACTGGCTGTCCCAGGGGCATGGTGCCCTCTTCATGCAGATACTTGCAGGATTCAGGGTCCCCCTTGTTCAGGCCTCAGCTCAAGCATCACCTCTCCAGAAAGGTCTTTGCTGACTACCCCTCCTTAGAACAGCCACCCGTGGACGCTGCTCTGGCTTCATTTCCCCTCTGGCAGTCCTCGGTGGCCCAGATGGTGTTGTCTGCTTCTTACGGTCTGGCCACCCCCATCCCCTGCATCAGCCTCTTGCAGGCAGGACCTTTATCACCTTCCCTGCCATGTCCCCAGTGGCTGGAACAGCGTGAGGGCTCAGCTGGTGGTTGACACACTTTGGTTGAATAAATGAATAGTGGATGGGTGTGATGGGAGCCCGTTCAGAGTGGCACACATTGGGAAGCAGGAGGTTGGACCCCGTTGCCACGGTATACTGAGGCTGGTGATGCCCAGTAGTGAGTGCCAAGTGGTCTCTCCCCAGTTAGGAGAGAGGCGCGATGTGACGGCTCTCGATCTCAGACAAAGAATGCAGAGGGTCCCAGGAGTCCCAGGCGGGTGGCCCATCAGGTGGGGTGTCTTCGTCAGCAGTGACCACCCTGGTAGCCCCTGTATTAGTGTCCCAGGGCCGACATGACCCCTAATCATGTGAGACAACAGAAATCTACTCTCTCGCAGTTCTGGAGGCCAGAAGTCCAGAATCAAGGTGTTGGCAGGGTTAGTTCCTTTCAGAACTCTGGGTTCAGGGGGGTCCTTCCTGCCACCCCAGCTCCTTGGTGGCCCCAGGTGTCCTTGGTTTGTGGCCGCAGCACTCCAGCCTCTGCCTCCGTCCTCACATGGGCTCTCTCTGTGGCCACCCTGACCCCTGACATCTTCCGGTCAGTTTCCTCTCTGTCCAGGGGAGATGAAGCTTCCATCTCTGGGGCCCAGGACAGGTCTCCTGGCATGTTCCCCAGCGGGCTGGCAGCCACTGTTGGCTTGATGTTACCCATGCCCCGCCTTCACCGTAAGAGCTACAGTCTGAGCACAGAAATCTCAGGTCCCTGTTATCTGGGACAAAGATTTGGTCCAAGCAGCTGTGACCCGGTGCTCCTAGAGATGGGCCCATCAGGGTCCTGCAGTACAGCACCCAGGCCACAGTGTGACTGCGGCTGCTTGAACACAGTCTAGAATCCTGCCTCCAGCTGTGTCACCTTGGGGCGGTTTCTTCACCTCTCTGTGCTGCTTTCCGTCTGTAGAATAGAGACAGCAAAACCTCCTTGTGTCGTTGACGGGATTGAAGAAGGAAATGTGTGTGAAGTGCTTAGATCTGGATCTGACCTGTGCTGTTAATATTTATGTAAGTGTTAGCTATTGTTACAGGCCAGAACTTAAGTATCATTAGGGAAAATAGAAGAATTGATGCTTTTGAACTGTGGTATTGGAGAAGACTCTTGAGAGTCCCTTGGACTGCAAGATCAAACCAGTCCATCCTAAAGGAAATCAGTCCTGAATATTCATTGAAAGGACTGATACTGAATCTGAAGCTCTAATAGTTTGGCCACCTGATGCAGAGAGCTGACTCATCGGAAAAGATCCTGATGCTGGGACAGATTGAGGGCAGGAGGAGAAGGGGACGACAGAGAATGAGATAGTTGGATGGCATCACCAACTCAATGGACGTTGAGTTTGAGTAAACTCTGGGAGATGGTGATGGACAGGGAGGCCTGGCGTGCTCCAATGCAAGGGGTTGCAAAGAGTCAGACACGACTGAGCAACTGAACTGAACTGAGGAAAAATAGAAACCTAGAAGGAAATGCGGACAGCGGGGTGTATTCCCCCCGGCCCTCCTCGCAGGGGCGGCTGGGGCAGCAGGAGCACTGGCATCGGAAAACAGAGGACCCTGCCCTGAGGGGGAAGGTGGCGGGCTGGGCCACCCCGCCTGGGTCCCGACCTCTCTGAGTTTCAGCTTCCTCCTCTGATGAGGGGGTGTTTGTGCCCATGTGATGGCCAGAAATGATGTTTTCAGAGGCCCAGAGCTCCTGCAATTGAGTGAGGAATTGAAGGGTAACAGGCAGGTTCTGGGGGTGGGAGGGGGCTTTCCAGACAACAGGAAGGGCCTGAGCTACAGGACCGCCCCCCACCCCCTGCCCCCAGGGACAGGAACCACAGCTCCGGAGCGGGAGAGGAGCTCGAGGACAGGAGAGGAGCTCATCGTCGGGAAGGCAGAGCCTCGGGTTCATGGGGAAGACCCGAGAGCTGGCAACAAGGATGCTTGGTGCCTTTTCCAGATCAGCAGCCCTGCGTCCAGCTGGCTCCCTGGGGTGCATGATGCAGAAGGCTGCTGGTTTTTACAGCTGCTGAGCCTGGTTTATTTGGAGAGCAGACACCTCCAACGACCTGGGAAACCTTGGGGGGTGGGGGCTGGGGCAGAAGTGGTTGTTTTGTTTCCTGGGCTACAGTCTAGAGGGCAAAGGTCGTGGCTTGCAGCGCCCTGGTGCCTTGTGTCCCCTGGACCTCACAGGCTAGATGGGGCAAATCCTCAGCCTCCCTCGCCCTGCCCCCCACATCCTAACATGTGAGCATGCACATGCGTTTGCACACACACTCACTCCAGCTGGGGCTCTGTGTTGGTAGGGAAAACTGCCTCCTCTGGACACAAACATGTGTTACTGGGAGGGGCAGGAACCAGCACCCGCTTCAGGCCTGACCTCCAGGACCCTCCTCACCCTCCCACTAATGGGAGTCAGGTGGGTTCAGATGTGGACACCAGGCTTGAAAGGGTCTGGTGACCCCCAACCCTGTCTTGTCTCTGGGAGGCCCCAGTGGGCCTCTGTCTCTGAGTCTCAGCCTCCTCGGCCCCCCACCCCCGCGCCACACACACGCCACGAGGCTGCATGGTCGCTGTCCTTTCCGCACGCCTCTCCCTTGATCTTCTCAGGCTTTATCTTCCAGTCTGAATCGCCAGCGGCGCCCTCCCGGGGCCCCATGGTTCTGAGCCTCCTGGTGAAGGGCTTGGGGCTCTTTGAGCTCCGCCGCCAGCACCCACCCCTGTCCCCAGCAGGGCTCCTGGCCGCCTTCTCTCCCCCGCTGCACCAGCACTGGGAGCACCTGCCACGCAGGGTAATGAGGGGCTCGGCTCCAGGTGCGCGGCCCTGGGCTGACACGGCGGAGGGGGAGGGGCTAGGTACCCGGGCCGGTGGCCACCTCCGCGGCCCCTCGCAGGTGCGGGCCCAGATTCTCTGGAGCTCAGCTCTGCGCGGCGGGCGGCTGGCAGGGAGCTGCTGAGCCTCCCAAGGTAGCAGCCATCTGCACTGTGATAAAAAGCCCCGAGGATGATAAATAGACAAGTCGCACTTTTATTGGATTGCAGCTTGGGCGCAGCCACTTTGGGTTTGGCACCGTGCTAACGACAGATTTCTGCTTCCCTTGCAAGGCCTGCCCTCTCGGGGAGGGTGCCAGCCGCGGCCCTCTCCTGGCAGGAGGGAGAGCATCCCCTGGCCCTGGCCCCGGGGCGGCCAGCCTGCTCCCTCCCCCCACCGCTCCCCACCCCAGCCCCACCGCAAGCCAGCCTGTGGGGCTCTGCCCAGGCCCACCTCGCCGCCCTGGGGTCAGACCCAGGGGCTCACATCCCGGCTCTGAGACCCGCTGGCTGTGTGTCTCCAGCAGGCTATCTAACCTCTCTGGGCCGTGGACGCTCCATCTGTAAAATGGGCAGGTAATGGTGTTCCCCACCCATGCAGGTCTGGCACCTCCGTGAGTAACCGTCAGATCCGCAGCGTTTGGAAGAGTGCCTGGTGTGCGTTCGGGGAGCATGATGTACTCACCACCACCTGTACAGTGAGTGTCAGTGCTGGTGCCCCCGGGAGGCCTGGCCTGGCGTCCTGCCGGGTAGGGAGCCGTGTGGGGTTGGACCTGGAGGACCAGGGCTCTCACGGGACACCAGGCCCCTGTTCGTCCTTCCACCCGTTGGGTCAAGGCGGGGGCTCGAGAGCTGCACGGGTGGGCCCAGCACCTCAGGCTCTGTCTGCCCTGAGCAGCCATGGGCCCCAGGCGGCGGCCGCGATGCCCTGGGCCTCTGTTTCCCCAGCTGTCAGGTGCGGATGGGAACCGCACCTGCCTGGCAGCACAGCCAAGAGGCTGAAATGAGCTGACCTGCTCTGACCTCTGGGTCCACGCAGTAGGCACAAGGGATCGTCCGCTCCCGGTGTTGTGGGAGGTCCCCTGGGTGAATGCAAGGGGGCAAGGAGTCAGGATGGAGAGAGAAAGGTGCGGGCAGGGTGCCTGGGGCCAGGTGGTGCTCCGGGGTCCTCAGCAGATGGCCCGCCCTCAGTTCTCGGCCTGTGTCTTGTGGGAACCCCCATGTGCCCGCCCACCCTGGTGAGCCTGAAGCTCAGCCCGAGGAAGAAGGTGGGCGGGCGCGGCCTGTCTCACCTGGCTTCCCGTGCGCCGGCGTGGGGGTGAGCACTTGGAGGCCCCATGTCCTTGTCTGTGCCCGCCCGGCGCCCCTGGCCCGGCCGCCTTGCTCCCTCACCGCCTGCTGTCCCCGCCTGGCCTCCGTCCCTCTGCAGGCACTCAGCTTTCTTTGTTGTTCCCCCCTCCTTCCTTCTCCCCTCCTCCACCCTGCCCCCCACCCCCCACTCCCCTATAATGTCAGGTGCTGTGTGTGCTGCAGCCCCAGACTGGGTCTCTCTGTTCATCTGAGACTTGCTGTCTCTTATACACATCTTAGAATAGAGAAGAATGTGAAGTCAAGTGGGCCTTAGAAAGCATCACTAGGAACAAAACCTGTCTCTTATACACATCTAGATGTGTATAAGAGACAGCTATAATGTCAGGTGCTGTGTGTGCTGCAGCCCCAGACTGGGTCTCTCTGTTCATCTGAGACTTGAGCCAGCTGCCCCGGGCGCTGACCCTGTGTACAGGGACGCTCACCCTGGGCCCCCATGCCCCTCTGTTCCTGGACATTTGCAGGGGGCACAGCACCCCCTCCCCTGCCGGCTTCATGGCCCAGGGCCCTGTGTGTGTGTGTCCCGATCCTTCCACCCTTTGGCTCTGGCCACAGCAAGGTCCTGGTGGCCCGGTGGGAGAGCCCGGGACAAGAGGAGGCACCCGCAGGAGGCCCACAGGAGCACACAGAGGCCAAGGCCTTGGACTCAAAATTCAGGGTTCAAATCCCATCCTCACCAGTTAAGCTTGGGCAAGTGACCTCTCCCCAGACATTGGCTCTCTTATCTGGGGTACAGGGCTGCTGAAAGAACCTGCCCCCCGGTGTGCTGTGAGGTCTCAGGATGTGCCTGCTGTCCCATCACAGGGCCAGGGTCTTGCTCGGTGCCCATGTCCCCTTCATGATAGATGGCCTGCGAGGCTGGTCCATCCCCTGGTTCCCCAGCAAGGCTTCGCAGGGTTCAGCTCGTTTAGCGTCATGTAGGTATCGAGTGGCCGAGACTTAACAAACCCCCTTTCCCCCAGACTGCCAAAAGCGCGCAAGTGCACGGAAGAAGAAACGAGACAGGAATTTAGGTGTCAGGCTGGACCCCAGGGTGCCTTCCAGACACAGCTCTGAGCTATCCTCACCTAGCTAGTACCCAGCCAATACCCAGCCTTTCAGCAGAGGTCCAGAGACGTTAAGCTACTTGCCTGATATCACACAGCTTCTCGCTGCCAGGCTGGCATGAGGTGGGGCAGACTCAGGGGTGGCTTCCTATCCCTCAGGGCCTGCTCTGCCTCAGTGTTGGGGGACACGCGTGCACGTGTTAAGGGGGGCAGGGCAGGGCATCCTGGTGGCTGGCTCTGGGCTCCACAGGCCCCCCGGACGATTCTACCAAGTGACCAGAACGGAGTGGCCCTGGTTCCTGTGCCCTTTAACCGTTGGGTGTTGAACATGGTGTTTCAAACACACACAGAGGCTACTGCCAGGGCAGGGGCGGGGGCCTTCGTGGAGCAGCTGCTGTGTGCCCAGAGATGCCCCTGGGCCCACGCAGGCACATGTTAGCCCAGTGACGCGTCTGTGAGACCCCGAGGAAGGGGGTGGGGCCCCGGGGGAGGACGAGCGGTGCCCCCTGCCTCCTGGTACCTTCTAAGGAGAGCAAGGTCCAGACCTGTGGCCTTTTCCTCTCCGTCTCCCTGGCTTATCTGGCGCCTCAGCCTCCCTCCATCCGCTGAGTTAATGCAGACTGGCAGGGCGTTGGGGAGGGGGGCTTTGGAGCCCTGCTGGCAGCCGGCCCCTGCCCCCGCAGCCCCGGGCAGGAAACCACCAACGTGCTTAGGAAAGAGGCGGACGCAGCTGCTGTTAACAGGTGAGCCCTCGTGAGCAGGCTCTCCCAGGGCCTCCTGGAGAAATCCGTAATGAAGTGCAGCTGTGAACTCCGGTTTTGGGTCAGAAAGGCAATTTCTCAGCTCTCCTTGCAGCAATTGAGTTGAGAATCCGGGAGCTATTGGCCTCGGCAGTGCCCCTGCCCCCTTGGCCCCGGCAGCCGGAGCCCAGGCGGGCAGTGGCGTCAGGGGGCAGGTGGCTGGGCGTGGAGGGGGCGGCCCCATGGGGCGAGGCGGGAGCAGGGTGCAGCTGGCTGGGGAGCCCTGGGGAGCGCAAGGCTGTTTTTCCTCTCGTTTTAATTGGTCTTTGTGACTCTCACGGTGCCTGATTCACCTCGTGGCAGTGTGCTGGCCGGGGCTCCCGCCCGCACACCACGGCCGAGGCTCTCAGGAGGCGACAGGCAGCTTGTCCCCAGCCTCGCCCACCATGTTCCTGCTGGTTCCGGGCCTGGAAGGGCCTGGGCAAATAAAGCCGGGGTGGCTGGGGCAGCGGCGGCAGGGGAGAGCCCTGGCCCCCCATTGGCCCTGCTGCTCCGCCTCCGCGGCGGGGTCACCCGAGAAGCCAGTTTCCATTAAGGCCAGGGTGACAGGAGACGCACCCGCCAAGTAGCATTGATGGGGAGCATGAGCGCGACCGTGATCCCTTCCTGTCTGGGACATGACTTTTGAAGCCCCGCTGCCTGGTTTTCTGTGCAGCTGAGTCACTCACTGAACAGTGAGCGCCTGAGCCCGTTGCCGTGGGCGGGGCTCTCTCCACACTGCTGCGTGTGACCTTGAGGAGAGGGCTTGACTGCTCTGATCCCCCTCCTGCAGAATGTCGGAGCTGGATCTGAAGAGCCTGTTTGAGAATCTGATGACGACAGTGATAACAACACTGTGGAAAGACAAAAAGCGCGCAAAGTACCAGCTGCCCCCTTCCTGCGCTCTCCCCCAGGCCCCAGCTCAGCCCCCTGAGGGTCCCAGCCCCGGTGGCCTCCCCCTCCAACCCCTTTGGATAGGATCTGAGCTACCAGGCTGCACCCAGGCACCCTTGCACAGCTTCACTTTGTGGCCAGCTCCTTGCAGGCTCCTCATGTTTGTTTGTTTTAAATCAGGGTTATCAAGACACAACTTGCAGGCAACACCATTCATGCTTTTAAGCATACTGTTTGGTGCGCCTGTGTACTAAGTCACTTCTGTCGTGTCTGACTCTTTGTGACTTTGTGGACTGTAGCCTGCCAGACTCCTCTGTCCATGGGATTCTCCAGGCAGGAATGCTGAAGGGGATTGTCGTGCCCTCCTCCAAGGGATCTTCCCAACACAGGGATCGAACCCATGTCTCTTATGTCTCCTGCCTTGGCAGGCAGGTTCCTTACCACTAGTTCCACCAAAATGTATATTGTGGCAAGACCACAGCACAGTCCAGATGTAAACCTTCCCCCCATAACCCAGGAAACCCCGTCATTCACTCCTCTGGCCCCTGGGCCGCAGGTCTGTTTTCTGGCCCCCTGGCTTCATTCACCCTGGGGGAAGTGCTCAGCGGGAAGGCCCCGCGTCTGGTGTTCTTCTCTCAGCACGCTGCTGTTGGTGCCGTGTTGTGGTCGAGAGTCGGGTCTCGTGGTCGGGATGCGCCAGCACTCGTGTGTCTGTTCACCCGTCAATGGACATCTAGGCATTTACTCTGTGTCTTCGTCCACCCAGGCTTCTGTAACAGAGCCCCCCATCCCCTGGGGGTTTAGACAACAGACGGCCATTCCTTTCGGCCTGGAGACTGGAAACATGAGAGCAAGTGCCGACCGACCAGCTTCCTGGTGGGGCCGCCTCCTCGCCCTGCCCTCCGGTGGCTGCTTCGTTGTACACTCGGGTCTCACCTCTCATAAAGGCACGAATCCCATTGTGGGTGCCCCACTCTCGTGACCTCATTGAACCCACATCACCTCCCACAGGCCCCACCTCCACACACACCACTGCCCTGGGGATCAGGGCTTCAGTGGGTTGAACGTGATGGGGACAGAGATGTGCCATCTGCAGCAGCAACTCAGCATGTCCCTGTGAAGGCCGGTGGGGGTGGGGGGGGCGGTGAGTGGATGCCCAGGGCCGTGCCGTCAATTCCCCTCTTCCTCCCGCAGCCCAGGGGGCAACAGAGTGGGCTCTCCCTGCCCAACTCTCTCCCCTCTCTGGCTCCCCGAGAGACCAGGCCCGCGTGCCCTGAGGAAGAAATGTCTGGGCCCTGCAGACCCGTCTCAGCTTCAGGGCCGACCTTGGCTGGAGATGCGCCTTTGTCCCTGCCGGAACCCCGTGGCCAGCTCGAGTAATTGGATTTTAATGAAACGGATGGGGGTGCGGGAGCAGTTCACCACCCTGGCCTGCACCGAGGCCCTGCAATTAAACCGATTATGTCTTGAGAGTCAAGCTGTCTGACTCCGCATCCCTAATTTGGCAGTGCTGGCTGGCTCTGCCAGCACGGTTGTTTATTTATTTACCCAACTTTCGCGAGCTGGGACGTGCCGGGGGGCTGGGGTAATTAACGTGGGGTGGTGAGCCGGGTTCCAGGCTCTGTGTGTTCCCACCCCGGCCACCCACCTCTCCCTCCATCCACAGCGTCTGGGTCCTGGTGGCTGAGGGAACCCCTGGGAGACTTTAAAATACTGATGCACGCCCCACCGCTTCCCCAGGATCATGATGGGGTTAGTTTGGGCTGTGGCCAGGCCATCAGGAGTGTTTCAGAGTCCCCCAGGTGAGTGTGGCTGGCAGCCCCCAACCTAAAGAGACAGATCCTTCTGGATGCTGCCGTCCTCCCTGGACCCACTGGGCTCCAGTGGATGCAGGCGGTCCTCACGTGAAGGCTTGTGGTCGCCTCTTCCTCATGACCTTGTGGAATCCTGGAGAAGGATTTGAGCACAGGGACCCTCGGTGTAGACATTGCTGGAGAGACACATCTGGTGGGCAGGACGCTGGGTGTCTCCCAGACATGGAGTTCGCATTTTCTCTCCAGTTTACACCTGGTGCCTCCTTTGCTCCAGGTGCTCTGCGGTGCCAGGCGAGTGGAGACCCCTACGTGGGGGCTAGGGGCCGCTTGGTGCCTCCACCCACCGGTGGGCACCAGGGTCTTGGCTGGAGGCCTTTGAATTTTTTCTGGGAGTATGTTTTGGCTGTAATTCCCTCCCTTGCCTGTGTGTTTCAGGCTTCGGGGCCCCCCAAGAGGTGCCCCAACGCTGCTGGTGATTATGGGCACAGACCTCGGCTCAGAATCTCAGACAAGGCACAGATTCCTGGGCCCCCTCTGTTAAGTGGAGGCAGTGGGTTGCCAACCGCAAGGCAGCCGCTCTGGTCCCCACGCTGGGTGAATGTTGTGGATTTGGGCATCAGCACGGCTGATGGGGTGAAGAGAAGCTGTTTGGGGAGCTCTGCAGTTAAATCACTGGGTGGTGGGACTCTGGGCAGCTCTCCTGCCCGCTGCGTCCCTTCCTTCCCCAAGCCCCCTCCCCACCCAGAGGCCATGTGCACCGCGCCGTGAGCCATCACCTGTGCTGGAAGGCTGGGCCCTGAGCATGGGCTGTGTTCCAGGTGTTTGTTGGAAGGTGAGGGAGGCTGCAGGTAGGCTAGGGCTGGCTCTGGAGCGAGCAGTGGGGTTGGGGGCTGCTCCTTGAGGCCTGGCCCCTTTAATTAGGGGTGAAGTCAGTGGGTGGCCGTGGGGCTGGTCTCATCAGGGTGAGTCCTGGAGCCCCAGCTCTCACTGGTGGGGTTCCCTGTGTTCCTCAGTCCTCAAGGCGGCCCCCACGGCTAGGCTCAGACGGGGCAATTCCAGGCCTGGGATCTGGAACCAGGGAAGGCGGGGGAGGCCCTTGCCTTTCCTGTGAGTGACTCTGCCCAAGTCCTCTCCCTCTTGACACCTCATTGTCCTCATATGCAAAGTGAGGTCACGCCCACCTTCCTGATCTGGAAGATGCAAATCTATTTGAGGGAGGCCTTAGGGACAGTCCCACCTGCTTGGTGCCCTCTCCGAAGCCCACTGCCCCTCAGAGCCTCTCCATAGCTGCCCAAGGACCCTCGCCTGGAGCCCGGAAGCTCTCACGGTCAGCTCTTGCCTGGCAGGAGTCAAAGCTTGCCACCCACTCCTCATCCTGGGCTGCAGTGCTCGTCCCCCACCCCAAACGCAGGTGACTTCATGGGTCAGGGCTTGCTCTGTGCACCTTACAAACCTGTATGAAGTCATGTTATTGTCACTAACCCTGCAAGGAGATGCTTTAAGCATCCTCATTTCTTCAGATGAGGAAATAGACAGAGGCTGATGTCTTGCCTGGGGATATACATGGTTGTTAGGGGACAGAGCTATGATTTGAACCTAGGTATCCGGCTTTCCATCTGGACTTGGCTCACCTGGTCAGGTCCACTGGAGGCCGGCATCTCTTGACTTGACTCAGGCGTGGCTTCTGGGGGGGTCCCTGAAAGTCAGGACGGTGCTTTGGGAGACACTGTGCACTATCCCCATAGTGTGGCGGGCAAAGGGAGTCTGCCCCCTCTGTGTCTGGCTTGGAGCTGACGGACATAGCATCATGACCAACCAGTGAGGAGGCATCCAGGGAAGAGGGGGCAAGGACCCACGGAGAGCGTGAGCGCTTCCTATCTTATGCCCTAGAATCCCCAAATTTCAGCAGTCCACATGGCATGAAGTACAGGCCAGCGTGGTGGGGACCGCCCTGAACATCCCCAGGGACCCTGGAGACAGGGGGTGGGTGGGGGTGTTCTGCCTTGTGTGTGTGTGTCTGGGAGCCCTGAGGTGGCTCCGTGGCATTCAAGGCAGATCCATCCAGCATCTGTCCTTGGCGAAACAGCTGCAGGAGCAGCCTGCGGGAGACTGTCGTAGGAACCCTGAATCTGGAGGGAAGACCCGGCCGTCGGTACCCTTCTCCAGGGGAGAGCATGGGGCAGACCACTGGCTGAAGAGGATGCCACCCCGCCTTCCCTGCCTGAGAACGGAGCAGCCCCTTCTCTGGTGTGCCACAGGGTTAGAGGCTAAATGGGGCTCCTGGGGCCTCCTCCCAGAAGTCTCTGGGAAACAAGCCTCAGCAGCAGGGGTCCCAGGCCGGCCGCCCGCCCAGGACTGCTGTAGAGGGGAGCCGGCGGCCCCTATACCCCCGTCTTTTCTCTGATCCTAAAGAAAAGGCTCCTGGGTTTGCCCCTGGGCTCCGGGAGTGTGGTGCTCACAGCCAGATAGGGGTGGGGAGGGGGCAAGGCCCCGTGGGGTTTATCTGGAAAAGGTCAGGACCCCAGACTGGGCAAGACTCAGGGTGAGGGGTGCATCCCCCCTCCTGAGGCAGGAAGCAGGGCGGACAGGCCACAGCTGCTCATCACGAATGCCAGGAATTTGTCGTGGCCTGGGTGAGGCCTCTGTGACCTGGGCTGAGGACACAGGCCCTCTTGGGTTTCCCTCCCGTCCCCTGGAGGGTCAGCACCACAGACCTCGTCATCTCCCTCCTGGGGATGTAACATGTCATCACCCCTGGCCTGGCAGTCCCTGCGCTCTGGGCATGTAGGAGATGGGATCCTCACCCAGGGACCTAGGCCACCCGCGCTTGTGAGCCAGCCAGCAAGGTCCTGACACTCCAGGAACAAGACTTGGGGGGTTCTGCCTTAACCCCAAGGGGGACAGATATGGGGGCCCAGGGAGCTTCCCTGAGTCCCCTGAGCCCAGAACGTAGGACCTGAGACTTGATGCTTTCCCTGGTTTCCCAAGAACAATGACAATATTACAATGAATGTTTATAAAGGACTGAGCAGACCCGGACCTGCACCCCTCCTGTGCCTTGCCTGCTCTAGCCCGCGACAGCGCCGTGCTGTTGGCCCCATTTACAGATGAGAAGGCTGAGGCCATACCCTCTGGCTTCTGTCTCCAGAGCAAGGTGGTATTCAGATTTGCTTGTGTCATTTTTGGTCCTTTGTCCCCAGGCTCCAGGGGGCTTTGGAGACTTCCTTTTTGCCACTGTATGTGACACCATGACTGTCTCCTGCTGGCTTGGTGGTTTCTAGTGACGCCTGTAACTAATAGACCCTGAAAGTATAGCATCAGGGCAAGTTATATCCAGGTGATGACCCTGCCTATCCCAGCACTGCCCCGGGCTCTCCTTTGTCCTGTCTGTGAATGATGGGTGTCAGTCATTTACCCCTTTGAATGACTTGAGTCCCTGTCCTTCCTGGGAGGTTGTGTTCCAGTCTATGCCCTTGGAGGGGAAGGGAAAGGAGGACTGTCCCCAGGAAAGGAATTTGGAATGGGAGGGCAGAATTTGGGAGGCAGCAGCCTTCCCTAGGAGAGCCACCACCAGCACATTCGGGCCTTTTTTGCAAATCCCTGTGGGACACACACAGGGCACAGCTTCACCTGGTTCCTGGCCTGGAGGCCAGCTGTGCCCAGGCTGGCCCCTCCCGGGATAAGCACGGGCAGCCCTCCTGCCATCAGCAGCACGAGGGCAGTGGGGTGCTGCCGCCCCCGCGGAGTGCCTGCCCAACCCTGGCTCCCTCCCAGCGCACAGCCCTGGACCCAGAAGCTCTTCCCCCACGCCCACTCTCGCCTGAAATGCCAAGTGCGTTCAAAGTCAAATGCGCTGGCTTGGGGGGAGTTGGTGGCCCCAATCCTTACTGCAGCTGCTCTCAGCTCTGGCTGTACCCTGGGACCACCTGTATTCTAGAAATATTGCTGCTTCTGAGCCAGCCCCAGAGATTCTGATATGTCTGGACCAAGGCAGGGCCCCAGGCCGGTATTATAAAAACTCCCCAAGTGATTGTCCTCCAGACATGAGAACCACCCTCACACGGATACCCACGCCCATGGGAGGGCCATTGGACTAGTCAAATGTGGAACCCAGGCGTTTGCTAATCTGCTGAACAATGGGAAGAAAGCCCTGAATAAAATGCAGTGTCCGTTCTCTGTAAAGTCACGTAAAGTCCAGGGCTTAGTTTCAAAAAGCGAACTGATGAGCAGAGGATGGGGAACTTGGTGGGAGGTGGAGGCAGCCTTGGCCATTCCAGGGGGGTGGGGGTGGGCAGGAACCAGCAGTGACCTCTTCTACTGTCGTCTGTGGAGGCGCTGAGAGTGGGAGGGGGGGCTGGCAGAGGTGGAGCGCATACGCGTGATCATGGTCCTGCTGCCTCAGGAGGATGAACTCTCAGGAGGATGTCGGTAAACTGAGGAGCATTCCAGAACCCCAAACTGTGATGGGGAATGAGCTAAGGAAACCAGGGGTGGCGTGGGGATGGGGTGAGAGTCTGTCGGAGCAGAGGAGACTCGGGGGGCACCTAAGGTGGGCTGCTAGTGAGTGTCTGGGGTCAGATGACAGGTGGGGAGGGGCTTGGCCTGGAGGGGGTGGGAGTTCCCAGACTTCAGCTCAGCTGCAGACCTGTCCTCACCCTGGGAGGGGTTCCCGAGAGGGAGGAGATTCTTTGGGAGCACACTTGGGGCAAGCGTAGAGCTGGGCTCCCTGGGAATAGCAAAGGCACTTGCCTGCCCCCGGGAAGGACTGGCCTAGCCCGGGTTCCTCAACGGGAAGACAGCCCTGCATGGGGACAGATCGTTATCCGTGCTGGGCCGTCCTGTGTGTGGCAGGGCGCTGAACAGTGTCCCTTCACCCACAAGATGCTAGCAGCCCCTGCCACCTGCACTGTGGCCACTAAAGATGTCTGCTGATCTGTCCAATATGCTCTGACCCGGGCAGGGGCGGGCAGAACCAACCCCCCAACCCTGGCCCCCGGCTCACTAAGAACCGCTGTCTTGGAACCACGGCTCTCTACCACGGCTACCTACCACTGCTACAAGTAGGAATGTCTTAGATGCTTTAAGAAATGCTGATGCCTGGGTCCACGCCCAGGGGGCTGATGTCATTGGCTGCGTCCTACCCAGACAACCTGGGGGTGGGAGAGATGGTTCAGATTGTCCTAGGTGGTTCACAGCAGCGTTTGAGACTCCATGGTGTAGACTGCATCTCAGCAATTACCTGGGTGGTGGCTCCGAATAATGCCCCCAACTTAATTAGAACCACCTGGAATGCTCGGGCCAGTGTGGGACTCACAGCCCTGAGTGTCCATAGGCCCCTTTCAGAGGGTTCAGAGCTGAAAGGCCAGCAAGGGACCTCTTGTGCCTCAGTTTCCTCCCAGCCTGCCTCCCAGTGTCCACCCCCCCCCCCGACCCCCCAGCCCTCCTCTTCCAGCCGAGTCTGGGCCTCTTGCTGCCTCCACACCCCCTCCTCCCAGAGACTTCCTCTCAGCCCCCACCCCTCCAGCGGCTCCTGAGAGCCAGCCAGCAGCCCCTCCTCCTCCTCCTCTCCTCCCAGCCGGTGGCTCTCAGCGCCGGCTTGATTTAGTAGGCGTTGGAGGAAAGAGGCAGCCTGAAGAGTCACTAAGAGCCTGATGCTCGCCAGCACTTATCTGGAAAGGAGAGGCCAGGAGGGAGCTGGGGGTGAGGAGGGGCGCACTGCTCAGCCTGGAGTGGTGGGGGCCTGGCAAGCCAGCCTCTGCCGGATTGTTAGCTCCTGGGCTACATGACACCCCCAAGCACACAGTGTGGGAGCTGCACCCCCTCCTTGCCACATCACCCAAGGGTGGAGCGGACGCCAGGGGAAGGGCAGGGGCTGCCCCTGCAGCTGCCTCCTCTGGTGGGGCTCAGCTCCTGGCACTGCTCAGTCCAGGAGATCAGCGACCCCTGGGTTAGAAGAGATGTCAGGTGGGCTTAGAGGCTTAGCGGAAGGTGTCCCCTCGCTGCTGACTGACTGCTGGAGGGCAGAGGAGGGCCCCCTGCCTGGCCCCTCTGCTCCCCCTCCCGCCTTTCCGTTGTTCCCTGCCCTCCTCTCTGGAGCCGGTCCCCCGCCCTCGCTCCCCGTTCTCCTCCTCCCTGATGAAACATACAAAAGGAAAATGCGCCGGTGCCCAGGTCCGGGGAGCCCCAGCCTGCAGGATGGAGAAATGAAAAGCGGCCCCAATTAGAGGCTTTGGTTCTGCAAACTTGATGCTCGGCACTTGAACTGTCACGGCGGAGCCTTAATTAGCAGCGGCGGGGGAGAGGTCAGGAACAACTCAGCAGTCTTGACAAGCACGTTATCAAGTGCAGGGGAGCGGGGGCTGCCCAGGGAGCGGGGCGGGCGCGGGAGCGTAGGGGAGGCGGACGGTGGGGGCGCCGCTGCGCGCTGGAGGTGGCGGGGAGGAGGCGCGCGGCCCCAGCAGAGCGGGAAGGGAATAAAATGGTTGCTGCCAGGCGGCCGCGTAGCCACGGCCGGAGGTGCGTGAAGCCTTGGGCGAGGGGGCACGGGGTGCTCCCTGGGGCGGCGTGAGAAGCTGCTCCGGGCACCCCCCGAGGTGCCCTGGCCTTCCTCCCTCAGGTCCCTGCATCAGGCAGGCGGACGCCCCCGGCGGCTCCTCACCCCCAGGTCCCCAGCCCCTGTGGGGGCGTCACGGGACCCGAGCCCCACAACTCCCCCACCCCGCCCCTTCCACCTCCCTGGGACCCCAGCCCCCAGCGCTCAGCGTGCTGCAGGAGCGCACGGGGCACGTGGACGCCTCGCTGCTCGCTGACCCCTGCCCACGCCGCGGGCTATGCGGGAAGGCCCCTCCTAGAGCCCCCGGGGGTCCCCGCGGCCCCTTGGGAAGGTACAGCATGCTCGGCTTGAAGACCTGGTCGGCCCTGCTCCAGAACCTCAGTAAGTGCCAACTGCCGCCTGCGGAGAGGGAGACTGGGAGGGCCTGGGATGGAACTTTCTGGGGCGCCGCCCACCCCGCCTGGCTTGCAGACCTCGGATCACCCCCAGGTCGTGCACGTGCCCTTAGGCTGCCGCCTGCCACTTCCTCTTCAAGCCAACTGATTTATTTTTAAGTAGAAAAGCCTGGTCCAGCCCGGCTGTCTGGCTTGCCTGCGGCACATCCATGGTCCAGCCCTGAGGCCAGGGCCTCCCCTGCAGATTCCGTGTGTGGAGGTGGCCGGCCTGTAGCAGCCTGGCAAGGGTCTTGCCCTCCTGGCCAGTTAGCAGCCTAGGATGGGAGTGTCAACCCATGCCTGGCCCCTTTGTGCCAACAGGAAACCAGGGGGATGAGATCCAGGAATAAGAAATGGGGGGTTCTCCCCCTTTGCATACTGGTGGGGAGCAAGGGTGGGTTTAAAGGATCTTTCACCCACCTTGCCCCCCTCCCCAGACCATGCTAGCATCTCCCTGGACCCCCCACCAGCCCTCCTGGTGGGGGGACTTGCTGGTGGTGTCAAGGTTGGGACCTCACAAGTTGTGAGAGGATGAACGGGTCACAGAGCCGCTGTGGACAGTGTTGTCATCAGTCCTTGCCCGAGAGTCCAGAGCCCCCCTGCAAGCTGAGCCTGTGAAGGTGGAGTGGGTGGGGCAGGGGCCCCGAGGTCCTTGGCTGGAGGGCACGGAGGTGTTGGGGGAGGGGTGGGGAGAAGGTAGCTGTGGACAGTCACTCTGTTTGCCGAGTCCCTTCATGGGGATGCTAGTGACAGAGGCTGTTGGGGGTAGGCGGTGTGATGGCGGCTTCCACACAGCTCCCTCCTCCTGTGTGAGGCTGGGCATCCTGACCCTCAGGCCTTTCCTCCCAGGTGACCCTAGGGTGCCCTCCTGCTCCCCACCCCACCCCATCGTCCTCACTGCTGGGGTCCCCCGGGCCCCTCCTCTCCGCCTCACCTCTCTTCCAGCCCTGCATCTCTGTGTGTACGCGTCTCCGCCTGTTTGAACAGAGGCTTTTAAAGCTTTTTGCCTTTTGAGAACTCGGGGAGGGGAAGAGTGGCTTGTGGAGAGGTCGTGAACAGCTGATGATTACAGTGCAGTGGGTAGAAAGAGCTTAAAACAAATCCTCGGCTGTCAGATGTTGGCTTAGGCGGTTTCCCGAGCTCTCCTGGGGGGCCAGGTGCGGGGCAGCAGCTTAGAGGAAGGGGGAGGCTCTTCCCTTTCAGTTAAATGAACCTACAAAACTCCCGTCTCATTCAGGTGTTTGATCATCAGTCCTGTCTGCTGGCTTCCTCTGATCGCCCTTCCTCCTGGGGCTGGCGGCTGCGGGGCGGTGGAGGCCCTGCCCTACGGGACCCCGGCAGTCCCAGGAGGCCCCTGGCCAACTGCGTGCCCTTGGCCAGGCCACGCGGCCCCCTCAGACCTCAGTTTCCCCGGGATGTATGGGGGTGATGGCCACTTGGATGTGAGCCCCTTCTGCCCAGTTCACTCTGTCCCTGGCCTGCAGAGCGTGGACGTGAAGTCCCAGGCCTCACAGCAGCTTCAGGAGGAGGCCCTGGTTTGGTGGTATCTTGTTTAGGCGGATGAAGAAGTAGGGTCTGAGAGGTCCGGCTCACTCCTCAGGGTCACACAGCTAGTAAGGCGGTGAGGGAGGGCAGCTGGAGCCCGGGCTGTCCCATCCTGGGCTGTGTGCCTGGTGAGCCGTCTCTGGGTGCTGGGCGCTTCTTCCTCCCACCACATGTGGTCCCTCTGCTCTGTAGCGGTCTCAGGCGGCCCAGCTGTGCCTTTGGGAGCAGCCTCTTTGGATTATTCCCCAAGCAGGGTGGACAGGGGCTGTCTGAACCCCATGGCCCCTTGCCACCAATGCCAGCACCCAGGGACCCAGATCAGGCTTCTCTCAGGAGATTCCGAGACCTCGAAAGGGTCCTGATGGTCTACGCTGGCAGCTGAGCCTGTCTGTCCTCGGGTCAGCTGCTCTGAGAGGTGGGGATGGCCCTTGTAAACCCTGAGCGAGAGGCGGGGGCAGCACCTCTGCCAGTGGTGCGGACCCCTGGGGTGGCGGTGCAGGCAGCGTCACTCGTGCTTTTGCCTGTCAGCAAGGAAACCAGACAGACCATCTCCAGTTTTGCATATAAGTCTTGCTCGGTTTGGAAAAAACACCCCTGGAGACCCTCAGCTGAGAAGGAAGAGGCAAATTAAGAAGTGGGCTGGAAGACCTCCCTGGGGTCTAGTGGCTAAGACTCTGGGCTCCTAATGCAGGGGGCCCAGGTTCGATCCCTGGTCAGGGAACTAGATTGAACATGCTGCAACTAAAGCTCCTGCATGCTGCAGCGAAGATAAAGATCCCATGTGCCACGATTAAGACCTGGCGCAGCCAATTGAATATTTTAAAATAAAAATAAATTAAAAAATAAAAAGAAGTGGGTCTGGGAATTCCCTGTCGGTCCAGTGGTTAAGACTCCGAGCTCCCACTGTAGGGGGCATGGGTTTGATCCCTGATCGGAGAACTAAGATCCCACATGCCGTGTGATGCAGCCGAAAGAAAGAAAGAAGTGGGACTGAGCAAGTGGCTCAATTCTGCCAATTCTGATTTCAGCACAGCTTCAGTAGCCAGGTGGGAATGCTGGCCCTTGCTAGTTAGCTTTGGATTGTAAAAGCTGATTATCAAAGAATTCATGTTTTTGAACTGTGGTGTTGGAGAAGACTCTTGAGAGTCCCTTGGACTGCAGAGAGATCAAACCAGTCAATCCTAAAGGAAATCAATCCTGAATATTCTTTGGAAGGACTCTGATGCTGTAGCTGAAGCTCCAATACTGTGGCCACCTGATGGGAAGAGACAACTCTTTGGAAAAGAGCCTGATGCTGGGAAAGACTGAGGAGAAGAGGGGAAGAGAGGATGAGATGGTTGGATGGCATTGCTGACTTAATGGACATGAGTTTGAGCAAGCTCTGGGAGATGGTGAAGGACAGGGAAGCCTGGTGTGCTGCAGTCCATGGAGTCGCAAACAGTTGGACACAACTTTGCAACTGAATAGCAACTGCCTCTTACTGGCCCTGTGCCTTTGAACAAGATACTTAACCTCTGTGTGCCTTGATTTCCTCCTCTATGAAAGGGGGTTATAAAGCACTTGTTCTAGACAGCTATTGCTGTGTAACAAACTGCCCCAAGATGATGGCTTTCAGACAAGCCTCAAACCTCCCCCTTCCATATCTCTTAAGGGTGTTGGACTAAGTGGTTAGAACATGGAGTTTGCCTAGTAAACATTAGCACTCCCCACAGCTGGGTCCCAGAGAGATCCTTCACATCTAAAGTGACACAGGGGGTCCTCTCTGGTGGTCCAGTGGCTAAGACTCCACACTCCCAGTGCGGAGGGCCTGGGTTTGATCCCTGGTCAGGAAGCTAGATCCCACATGTTGCAACTAAGACCCTGTGCAGCCAAATAAATAAAAACAATAGAATGACTCCGGGTGCCGGAGGAGAGCATGTGGTGGCAGGAGTGGGAGGGTCTGGGGTCGCAAGCCCACCTGCTCCTGGGTTATCATTCCCTGTCTGCCCAGCCTCTGGTTTTCACAGTGACCCTTGACCTTTGATGTCTGCTCTCCCCCTTTCTGCTTGCGTCCCGACCTCCTGACCCCATCTCCCCCGTTGATAGAGGTCATCCTAGGAGGGTGCCTCTCACTTACCCAGGCTCCATGTGTCTGTGTTACAGGGGTCCTGGGGCCACAGGAATGGGCGCAGGCTGGAGGGATGTCTGGAGGAACAGGAGGAACCCAGGAGCAAACATGTGGCCTTGGACAGGCACTTCCTTTATTGAGGCCTCTGCCTCCCAAGCTCTATGAGGATGGACTGGACAACTCCTCCCTGGGCTGCCATACCTGCGTCATGGGCTCAGGGACCCACTCAGGTCTGGGGGCAGGTGGGTTGAGCCACATCAAGGCCAGCGGCCCTTCTGAGCCCATAGGAGGACCCTATCCATGGCCTGGCCTCAGAGCTTCTAGCCAAGAAACAGCTCTCCATCCGCGCTCCCATTGCCCCCCGCTGGCCATGCTGGCCTCCAGAATAGTAACTGCCTTTTCCCATCTACTGACATCAAAGAGTGTCAGCTCTGCAGACTTCCCTGGGGGTCCAGTGGTTAAGAATCTGCCTGCCATTGCACGGGACACAGGTTCAATCTCTGGTCCAGGAAGACCCCACACGCCATGGAGCAGCTGAGCCCATGCATCACAACTAGAATCCACATGCTGCAACTACTGAAGCCTGTCGACCCTAGAGCCTGTGCTCCACAACAGGAGAAGCCACCACAGCGTGAAGCCTGCAGATGGCAACTAGAGAGCAGCCCTTGCTGGCCACAACTAGAGAGAGCCTGCACACAGCAACAAAGACCCAGCACAGCCGAAAATAAATACTAAAAAAAATAGGGTGTGCACTCCAGAAAGGGTGATGCCCGTGTTAGTGTGCTGGTGGCGTTGTGAGTCACGTGTGCTAGGGTGAACGGTGTCTCCCAAGGTTCATGTCCACCTGGGAGCTTGGAGCGTGACCTTATTTGGAAACATGCATGTAGTTAAGAACCTTGAGATGAAATCGACCTGGGTTAGGATAGAGTCAAGTCCAATGACTGGTGGTGTCCTTATAAGAAAAAACAAGGGACACATAGGCTGTGAGAAGGCGGAGGCAGACACTGGGGAAATTAGGCCACAAGCCAAGGACACCTGAAGCCCCCAGAAGCTGGAAGAGCTGAGGGGAGCTCCTCCCAGAGCCTTTGGAGGGACGGGGACCAGCCAGTACCTAGATTTCAGACTTCCAGTCTCCAGTACTATGACAGTAACATTTCTGTAGTTTCTAGCCCCCCAGATTATGGTCATTTGTTATTGCAATGCCAGAACACTAATACACTATCACAACTCCCCTTATGTATTCTTTAAATATATTAAAAGTACCATCTAATGCTCCTCTGAAGACCCTCCAGTGTTGTGGGATGGCTGAAAGGATACTAAACCTGACTTGGGGGGCCTGTTTCCCACTGCCCTGGACCTCCCTGGCCTCCAGGTCAGGTGGGAGAAATGAGCTGCTCTGCCAGGAAGAAAGGCCTCCAGTCTGAAATGGGTGCAGCAGATGACCAGGCTTGGCCCAGCAGCCACCCTGCATCACCTGTCTGCAGGAGGCAGGGACACCCAAGGGCGGGTAAGGTGAGGAGAGGAGCCAGGCCATCTCGGTCACTCTTGCTCATCCCAGCCTGGGCCTGAGATGCCGCCACCTTCTCTGCCCCCAGGTCCCCCCTCGGACTCACTCCAGGGCAAGGCCCACAGAGTCTGCAGGAACCCCCCATCCACTGTGAAGTTCAGTTGTTGACTACCTCCCGCCTTCTTCTAGAAGGTCAGCAGCATAAGCTAGCTGGTCTGTTCCCTGGTGTGTTCCCAGCACCCAGAACATGCTGGAACCCGTAGGTGCCCGAATCCTTGACTGCCTTGAAAGGCTCTATGTTGCCGGCGGCTGCCTGCCTGCCTGCCTCCCCTGACCTGACCTCACCCCCTGCACACTCAGCCCGCGGCATCTAGCTCATGCCTGTCCCAGCAGCCATCCAACCAACCACATGTGGCCCCCCAGGGCAGACATGGAAACTGAGCCCCGAGCAGGTCAGGACTTGCCCAGGCAGGCGAATGGGGACAGAACCAGGATCTGAGCCTCCTTCCCAGGGGAAGTTTCCACCTGGGGCCTAAACCGCAGCACAGCCCTGTCCACCCAGCCCCTGTGTCCACCAGTGCCCTGGATACCCGTCGCCTCAACTCATTACACTGGTGACCCACACCCGACAGAGCCGGAGTCTCTCAGGGAAGAAGAGCAGTCCTGCCCAGTCTCAGGAGCGATGGGGGCCGGGGAGGACCATGCCTCGTTCCTCGGGGGTGGACGAGTGGGCAGGGCCTTTGGCTCCCAAGCTGCACCCCCAACCACCAGTGTGGAGAAACCCTGGTGACCCAGTCAATGTTTCTCTTAATTAGAGACAATTAAAACAGTGTGACGGTGGCAGTTTGGTAGCTTTTTTAGGAGAAAGCAGGGAGCCCAAACGGAACCTAAAAAAATAAAATAAAACCGAGTGAATTTTTAATAGCGATTATCTCCTGACACATAGCGCGTTGCCATCTGGCAGACACACAAGCCCACTGAAGCTTGAGGCTGGGGAGCCGGGAGAGGGTGGCAGGAGGAGGCGGGGAGGCGTAGGGTTCCTGCCCAAGGCCCAGAGCGAGGCGCTCCCTCCGTGATGGCCCCCGTGGCACCTTGGTGAGCCGGGCCACACTGGAGGGACTCGCCTGCCCGCCCTGGGCTTTCTCAGCCTGGCCCCCTCACCTCAGAGACCCCCACCCTGGGCTGACGCGAATGAAGAGGCTGGGGTCCCAGCATCTCAGCTGATTGTGGGGTTCATTCTTCTTTTGTGCCACCCGCCGGCCCCTCAGGTCAGTTCTTCGGCCCACCATATTTGTTAGATGTCTGCTTGTGCTGGACCCGGGATGGGCCTTGATGGCTCAGGGGTGAAAAGCGTGTCCCTGTCATTTCAGGTTGGGGAGAAATCTTCCCGAGTGGTTACACCCTAAGGTGCTGGGGCGCTGCTGACGTTCGGGGCCAGATGCTTGGCGTGGGGGCCGTCCTGTGCGTTGCTGGCCTCTGCTGGCTGTGGGCCAGTAACAGCCCCCAGTTGTGACGACCAAGGAGGTCTCCAGACTCTGCCAGGGTCCCCTGGGCAGAACGTGGGGCCAAAATGATGGCCACAGCTGAGCGTCACTAGCACCCTGGGGCCACCTCACCCTGCGCTCAGTTGGCGTCTGAGAGGTGAGGGGCGTGTGGCCTGGGGAGGGGCCGGCCACGCCGGAGGCCCAGCCTGGTTGCAGGTCACGAGGGAACCAGTGGTCCCCGCGGTCAGGAGCTTGTGTTCCAGGCAGTGAGTGATGGGAACGGCGCACGTCACACTGTGGAGCTGTGGAAAGGCGCGGGCGAGGACCCGGTTACGATGCAGTGCAGGCTGAGGGGGCACTGCCTGGTGAAGTTGGAAGACCAGCAGCCGTCCTGGGGCGGCTGTGATAAAGCTCCAGGAACTAGGTCCTAAACCAGATGTGTATTCTCTCAGTTCAGATGCCGCCTCAGGCCTTCTCCCTTCGCGGCTCCCACGAAGAACCCGTCCTCCTCTCCCAACTTCCGGCACCGGCTCTCCCAACTTCCGGTCCTCCCAACTTCCGGTGCCGCCCCTCCCGGCTTCCAGCGGCCCCCTGCTCTCTTTGGCTTGTGACCTCAGCCCTGCTCCGTCTTCACAGGCCTCCCTCGTGTCTTACACTCATTCTAGGACTTAGAGCCCACTCAGATAATCCAGGATGGTCTTACTTCAAGATCATTAATGACACCTGCAAAAACCGTTTTTTCCAAATAAGGCCATGTTCACAGGTGCCCGGGAGTCAGGATGTGGTTGTATCCTGGGTGCCAGAGCTGGTCACACCGAGGCTGCGGGGAGCCCCGGGCAAGACGTGGAGGCATCTGAGCGGGGAACCTGCCTGAGGTGTCCAGGAAAACAAGGGGTGGGAAGAGTGGGGTGCGCATTCCGGGGTGCCGGCAACTGGCCTTTCCTGGGAGCGAGGTGGGAGCCTGCGAGGGTTCGGGCAGAGCGGGGCATAAGCCAGCCTCTTCCCTTCTCCCGGGGTCCTCTGGAGGGTGGAGCACAGGGCAGGGAGAAGCTGGGGCCAGCGAGTACGAGTTCGTTGGTGGCTGCACCAGGCAGACAAGAGGTGGGGTCCGGCCGAGTCTGTGCAAGAGCTGACCTCAGTGCGATGGTTGTCTTCGCAAACAGCCCTCCCACCTCCGCCCTCTGCCCTCCCTGCCACGTTGGCAGCTGTTGTTCATGCGCACAGGGAGGAGAACAGCTGGAGCTGCGAGGAGGGAGGCCGGTGGGTGACCCCGGTGGCAGGGATGCTGTGGGGCCGTGCCAGCTCCAAGAACCGGTCATCTCTGTCTGCAGAGTTTCCCACCTTTAGACCCGAGAGCCTGGTGCCGATGGCGCATCCCCGCCTCGCCGTCGCTGCCCCACCTCCCTCCGCGGCCCTTACCTGCTCTCTCCCTTCCTCTCCTGCCTGGAAGCTGAGCTTCCAGCCCCCAGGGCTGCAGGAGCAGGGTGCTGTGAGGTCCACATGCCGGTTTCCTAAGTGAACGCCACCTCTGCCACTCCGTCCTCCCATCCTCCCTTCTAGAAGGTGCTAGGCGCACCCTTGGCGCCCACGGACTCCCAGCTGGGACCTTGAGTCCGAATTTTACCGTAGTCTCCTGCTTGGCTCTTTCTGCAGATAGTTCTTCTTTATCTCCTGATTCAACCGGGGCGACCCCACGTCCCCCCGTGCCACAGCTGATATGTTCCAGGGATGATCTATGTTAACTAGTCATAACATTCCCATGTTCCCGGTGGGGTCGTTGACCTGCTCAGGGGGACGCAGTGACCCCTATCTGCTCGGCCCCTCACGGACAAGTTTCAGTTTTTCTGCCTGACCCTTCTTCATCTCTCCCCCAACCTGCCAGGCCTACAGCCTGGGGCCACGGGAAGTGGGAATGTAGCGGGGAGAGCTGCTGAGCCTTTAGTCGATGCTGAGAGCCCCACGGGCCTGAACGGGGGGAGCGTGGCCACCAGGCCATCTGCAGCCAGGCTCCGACCGCTTCCAGGGGGTGCTCTTCCTTCCCAGGGAATGGGCTGTTTCTGTCCACATCTGAACTCCTGCAGGCCAGGCCACCCGCTGCTCGTGGGACTCAAGACGGTGTCTCGAAGTGGGCGGGGGCCAGAGCCAGGGTGCTGGTCTTTCAGCCTGCTGAGCCGAGGGAGACAGACTTCTGTCTGAGAACCCGTAATTACCCTGAGGAGTGATTACTTGTAATAATACCAGCCCAGCCTTCAGAGCTGGTTTATCTGTAGCCTGCTGTGGTCTGTGTGCAGAGACGGGCAATTTGGGGCCTCAGTAATCTTTGCTGCTGGGGCTGCAGGTCCTGAAGGCCTCTGTGACTTCAGGAGCCCGTGTCTGGGTGTCCAGGCCTGTGGTTTCCCCAGCAGGAAGCTTGCTCAGGAGGAAACAGGGCATCCTGCCTCTGCTGGGAAGGGAGAGGAGACAGGAGCCCAGTGGGAAGTATTGCTCTTGAGGCCCGTGACTGTTCCTGAGAATACGAAGGGCTAGGAACTTCCTGGGGGGGTCCAGTGGCTAAAACTCCACACTCCCCATGCAGGGGGCTGGGGTTCGATCCCTGGTTGGGAAACCAGACCCTCATACCTGTGTGCCACAACTAAGCCCTAGCACAGGCAAATAAATAAATAGATATTTCTTATACAAAGGCAACATAACGGGCTTCCCAGGGCCTGGAGTGCCTGGAGGGGGTCCTTGGCAGTCTGGAGGACCCATCAGGGTTGGGGTGATGTTCAGAGACTCTCAGACTGCAGCCGCTTAGGGGCTGGCCTGGCCTTCTGCACCTCCTCACCCTCCATCCCCACCCACACATCTGACCGTCCCAGATAAGGTGAGCTGCGCTTTCATCCCTACCCCCTCACAGCCTGGTGGGGACATTGTACGTGTTCGGGGTGCAGGATGGAGCAGGGGGATTTCTGTTGTTCCAGACGTTGGTCCTAGAGCTGCCAGTCTTGCTTCCCGTTCCTGGGTCTGGCTTCACCAGGCGTTCTTAGCCCCTGTGTTCCCATTTGCCTCACAGCCTCCGCACACGCTGTTCCCACCTTCTCTGTTCCTTGCTGACTGCAGCTTTTCCTTTGGGTGGAGGGTTTCTTGGCCCGTTTCCTGGGTCTCCTTGGTGTGGATGTGTTCACGTGACTTCGTGGTTCCAGGTGTCCTGCCGAGCTGGCCTGTACCAGGGCGAGGACTAGGTGGGTTCTCTGGCTCTGGAGTCTGTTCTCAGGAACATGTATGCAGGAGGTGCTCAATAATGATTCTGGAGAAGTGTTCTGTTTTATATGCTTCCCACTCTTTCAGTTCAGTTCAGTTTAGTCGCTCAGTCGTGTCCAACTCTTTGTGACCCCATGAACTGCAGCACGCCAGGCCTCCCTGTCCATCACCAACTCCCAGAGTTTACCCAAATTCATGCCCATTGAGTTGGTGATGCTATCTAACCATCTCATCCTCTGTCATCCCCTTCTCCTCCCGCCTTCAATCTTTCCCAACATCAGGGTCTTTTCAAATGAGTCAGCTCTTCACATCAGGTTGCCAAAATATTGGAGTTTCAGCTTCAACATCAGTCCTTCCAATGAACACCCAGGACTGATTTCCTTTAGGATGGACTGGTTGGATCTTCTTGCAGTCCAAGGGACTCTCAAGGGTCTTCTCGAACACCACAGTTCAAAAGCATCAATTCTTTAGCACTCAGCTTTCTTTAATGTCCAATTCTCACATCCATACATGACTACTGGAAAAATCATAGCCTTGACTAGACGGACCTTTGTTGACAAAGTAATGTCTCTGCTTTTTAATATGCTGTCTATGTCGGTCATAACTTTCCTTCCAAGGAGTAAGCGTCTTTTAATTTCATGGCTGCAGTCACCATCTGCAGTGATTTTGGAGCCCAAAAAAATAGTCAGCCACTGTTTCCACTGTTTCCCCATCTATTTGCCATGAAGTGATGGGACCAGATGCCATGATCTTCGTTTTCTGAATGTTGAGCTTAACAGTGTACACCCTGTCTCTTATACACATCTAGATGTGTATAAGAGACAGCTGTCCATCACCAACTCCCAGAGTTTACCCAAATTCATGCCCATTGAGTTGGTGATGCTATCTAACCATCTCATCCTCTGTCATCCCCTTCTCCTCCCGCCTTCAATCTTTCCCAACATCAGGGTCTTTTCAAATGAGTCAGCTCTTCACATCAGGTTGCCAAAATATTGGAGTTTCAGCTTCAACATCAGTCCTTCCAATGAACACCCAGGACTGATTTCCTTTAGGATGGACTGGTTGGATCTTCTTGCAGTCCAAGGGACTCTCAAGGGTCTTCTCGAACACCACAGTTCAAAAGCATCAATTCTTTAGCACTCAGCTTTCTTTAATGTCCAATTCTCACATCCATACATGACTACTGGAAAAATCATAGCCTTGACTAGACGGACCTTTGTTGACAAAGTAATGTCTCTGCTTTTTAATATGCTGTCTATGTCGGTCATAACTTTCCTTCCAAGGAGTAAGCGTCTTTTAATTTCATGGCTGCAGTCACCATCTGCAGTGATTTTGGAGCCCAAAAAAATAGTCAGCCACTGTTTCCACTGTTTCCCCATCTATTTGCCATGAAGTGATGGGACCAGATGCCATGATCTTCGTTTTCTGAATGTTGAGCTTTAAGCCAACTTTTTCACTCTCCTCTTTCACTTTCATCAAGAACCAAAACTGAGATCTTTCCCTGCGTGCTGCCTGCTTGTGAACTCTGCCCACCCTGGCCAAAGCCCGCCTTCCTCCCGGGTCAGGCCATTCGCTGAGTGGGCGCCTCTACCCGCCACCCCCACCCTGTCCTTATGCCTGCAGAGAGCCTCCCGGGCCCTGGGGAGTCACTCGCGAGGCACAGGATAGGCTTCAGGGATCTGGGTTTTTTAGCGGTTTTATTGAGATATGGTTTGCATACCATGTAAACCACCATTTTAAAGTGTACAAGCCAGTGGTTTTTGGCACAATCACAGAATTGTGCAACCATCGCCACCATCTCATTCCTGAACATTTGCATCACCTCACAAAGAAACCCCACTGTCACCCCCCTCCCCAGCCTCTCTCTATCTCTGTGGATTTGCCTATTCTGGACATTTCCTGTTAATGGAATCATAAAATTAGAAGCTTTTTGTGTGGCTTCCTTCACCAAGCATCGTGTTCTCAAGGTTCATCCATCCTGGAGCGGGAGTCAGGGCCTCACTCCTTTTCACAGCTGAGTAATATTCCAGTGTGGGGATGGACCACATTTTGTGTATCCATCCATCTGTCAGCGGGCGTTTGAGTAACTGCCACTTGTTTCTTGTGACCAGTGCTGTATGGACACGTGGACATGCTTCTGTGCAGATGTATGTTTTCAAATCTCTGCCCCCACTGCATGTGTAACTCGCTTGCTGCCTCCTGTCTTGAGGACTTGTGGTGTTGAGTCCAGGGGGACAGCTGGGGGTGCCCAGCATCACGGCGGAGGGGACATTTCTCGAGTGTCGCCGTGTACCCTGTGCTGGTTCCAGCCTATTCACAAAGGCCTCGGCAGCTCCGGGCTGGGCTGAGATGGTGCCCTGTATGTGGTGGGGAAACTTGAGGCCCGGTGCCAAGGCCTGTTCTCTGCTCGCAGTTCTCCAGGCCCCATTTCCAGATCAGACGGCGGCAGGGGCTGGGAATGGCACGGCAGAAACGGCGGCAGTGGGTGGTCCCTTTGCAGTGTCTCCTGTGTTCCTGGCCCGTCCCAAGCCCTCGGTTGAAATCTCTCACCTCTTACAACCCTTCACCGGTGTGCAGACTGGTACTGATCCCACCTGAGAGATGAGGAAACAGAGGCAAAGAGAGACCAAGTAAATGCCAGCCACGGGCCTTCATGTCATTGGCTCCAGATGCTGCTACCTGATCCCCAACATTCTGCTGCTGGGGTGAGAGGTAGATGTGTGGATGGGGAGGGAGGGAAGTCCCAGGGCCCCCCCCAGGCTAGTCCCAGGGCCCCCCCCGAAAGGCAGGGCCTCTCTGTGTTGATTTTTTTTACTAGGGGGGAGGGTCCCTACTGCTGCCCCCATTCCTCAGCCCACCCTGGGGCTCTGCTGCTCCTGGGGCCCAGTAGGGCCCCCCCAGTCCCAGCTGCCCCCCAGCTGATCAGCGCCCACTGCCTGTTCCTGCTCTGTGTGTGGTGTCTGATTGCCCTCCCAGGAGGGAGAGCAGGGGCCATCCGCCGAGGGGTGTCGTTTTCACAGCAGATGTGGCAGACAGTGGGGGCGGCCGAGGGTCCCCCGGAAGAGTGGGAGCCAGATTGGGTGGCCAGCAGCATCAGGGCCTGGGCTCCCCCAGACTGATTTTCTGCTTGGCACCCCTCAGCAGCCCTTCCCCGAAGTTTCAGCTTGAGGCCTAGAGCCCTCCACCCGCCTCCCTCCACTGCTGAAATAATAATCGCCCGGAGCAGCTGGGTTCCGAGCTGAGCAGCACTGGCGGGTCCCCCAGGGAGTGGCACGTGCAGAAACCACGGGTCTCTGTCACCCCCCTCCCTGGACAGCGTGTGCTTGCCTCCGATCGAATTTCAGTCTTGCTCTTTGGCTCGCTCTTGCTTCCTCCCTGGGTCGAAGGGCCTCCTGCCTTGTTCCCAGCAATTTTCCCCTTCACCATTCCACCAACTCCAGCCAGTCCTGACCCTGGCTCAGCCCCGCTGAGATCAGAGCCAGACTTGCTGGGTTCAGGTCCAGGCTCTCTTGCTGGCCAGCTGTCAGCCTCAGCGTGTAGCTCAACCGCTCTGTGTCGTCAGTTTCCTTATCTGTCAAATGAAGAAAAATGGTACCTCTCGTTTTGAAAGATTAACTGAGATAAACCACAGAAAGTCACACTGCAGCGTCTGGCTCGTGGTCAGCCGTTCTGTTGATGGGAGAGGCGCAGCTCAGACTCTGAGATGGCTGGAAAGAGGTCGTGTTACATAGGTGGGGAACAGAGGGATGGGGCGCTTGAGAAGGCTTCTGAGGGGCACACAGGAGTTTCCTTGGGGGTGTTGTTCAGTTGCTAAGTTGTGACCGACTCTTTGTGACCCCATGGATTGCATGCCGCACTCCAGGCTTCCCTGTCCTTCGCTGCCTCCCAGAGTTTGCTCAGATTCATGTCCGTTGAGTCGGTGATGCCATCTAACCATTTCACCCTTTGCTGCCCTCTTCTCCTTTTGCCTTCAGTCTTTCCCAGCATCAGGGTCTTTTCCAGTGAGTCAGCTCTTCGCTTCAGGTGGCCAGAGTATTCATTTTGGTGGATGAGGAGGGGACCAAAGGAACTCCGAACAAGGAACTGAAGTTACATCTGTGTGCATGGACTCCTCCTCCTTCCAAAGGGGGCGTTGATGAGAGGCTTTCAGTTGAGCTGAAATCCTGTCCTGTGCACAGGCCAAGGTTTGGACAATCAGTGCCTGTGTGCTGGAAGTGTGTGGTGTGGTCAGTTTCCAGGAGCTGAGATGAGCTGGTGAAGACAGGGCCTGGCAACCTCTCTTTACCTTGATGCTGCCAATTCTGCCGCTGGAGCCAGTAATGCCTCTTGGAGGGCCTCCACTCTGCGTTGGCGCTTTGGGAGACGGAGCGAGAGGCACAGGAAAGGTGGGGTGAGGACGGCCTGTGCCCCGTGCTTCATCTGCACTGACTTCACTATTCTCACAGTGGCCAGAATGAGGAGGTGCTTCTGCTCTCACCCCCATTTCACAGGGGAGGAAACTGAGGCCCAGAGCCGTTATGTGTGACTTGCCCGAGATCAACAGCTGGGGCGCCAGCCAGTCCCCCACTCCACACCCTTAGCCACTGTGCTTAGCAGCTGCTGCAGGACAGGCCAGCCCTCCACCTCAGGGCCCAGTGGCCTGGTGTTTGGTCCCTGACTGTGACCCCTGGGGTCATCTCACCTCTGGATTTCACATCCTCACCTCAACAGCGGAGCTGCTGTTGCTGACGACCTTTCTGGCAATTACGTCCGTTCAGAGGCTCTGATGGTGGCAAAAGGGCTTTGTAAGCTGTTAATGAGTGCCCACTGGCTGCTGTCCTTGTCCAGAGGAGAGCAGCAGAGAGGAGGTGGGAGTGGCCCGGGGCCCCAACATGCCAGAACGCTCCACCCGTGGGCTGCGTTTACTTTGGGGGGGTGCCCTGGGAGGTGCTTGTCTCTGCTGGGTGAGAGGCAGGAGGAGGGTGATGGTTTGTCCCGGGGGAGGGGCAGGTGTGGAGCTGGGCCTGGCGGGTGCCAAGCACGTGAGTATCTCAGCGGCCTGGGCCCCAGTCCCCACCCGCAGCACTGGCCCCATGGGTGACCTTGAGTGGGTCTGTCCACCACTCTGCACCTCAGTTTCCCCATCTGAGCCCTCGTGTGCTGAGGGGCTGGCAGTGAGGGCTGGGAGAGCCCCTGAGGGCTGAGGGTCTGCCCGGGCCTGGCACACAGGAGCGCCCTGGAAACTTGTCCCTGTGCCCTTCCCCTTCCACCAGTCAGCACCCGGCTCCGGGCCACTGTCCCCACCCACTTGGCAGGCCCTGCGGGATCAGGTGTCCCAGAGGCGGCGGGCTGAGACCGCCAGGCCTCCCGGCCACACACCTGAGAACCCGCTGGCAGGAATGTTTGCTTAATTAATTGACTTTGCGAGAAGGAGCCTGTCTCCGAGTAAATCTACCAGCAGGCCCCGGTGCTCGCCGCCACCCGACGCGCGGATGCAAGACTAGACTTTAAATAAGGGTGCGGTTATTGTTTGAATAATTGAAGAACGTTGGGGAGACAGCCACCCTCAGCTCACCATCCTCCCAGCCATGGCCAGCTGGCTCTGGGCTGCCGGCGGCCCCTCAGCGCACAGACGGAGGGGCTCGCAGACCTGGGTGGGTTGAAGCCCCCCAGCGGCCAGCAGGAGAGGGAATCGATTGAGTGCCCCCGTTTTCCAGGTTGGGAAACCGAGGCCGGGGTGGTTAAAGGGCAGAGCCCGGGCCTGGGATCCGGCGTCCTGGGCCTGGGGCTGGTCTTGCTTTCCTGAGAGGGGAGGAGATGGCCCCGCTTTCGAAGCTTCTCACGGATGTGACGTTGCACCCATTGAGGCCCACACATCCGCAGGCAGTGGCAATGCTGTGGGGTGCTGAAGAGCGTTTTGCATCATGCTGGAACAGAGTTTCTAGTAAAGTCACTTCGTGGGCTCCCTGCTCCGCTGTTTGCTCCCGATCCTGCGGTGAGAGGGGCCAGCAGGTGCCCATGGGCCCTATACACTGCAGCCCCTGGCTAAACCCCCTCTGAACAAGCTGGGCTCGGCCAACAGGTCCCAGGAGGGTTCGAGGCCAGAGTGCTGCCCTTCCCCTCCTGCTGGTGATACACGGCTTCCTTCTGAATGTAAACTGTTTTTTGTTTTTTTAATTAGTTGTTGTAAATTATCCCTCCAGAAACCAAACAGCCGTTTGAGCTGACAGAGTAACTAGTGTGTAGTTCGGGGTGTGCAGGCATGTCCTGGAGGGGCGATGCCACAGCTGGGGTGCTGACAGCTGACATGGCCCCGTCCGACTTTAGACACGTCCACTCACCTGCTCGTACTGTCGGGAGGCGGGGGGCGCTGCTACCTGCCATGTTACAGACGGGAGGCCACAGAGGGTGCATGATGCCCCTCCTCACGCAGCAGAGACAGGACGTGAGCCTGGCAGGCTGAACTGGAACCCAGCTCGCGCCCCCAGGGCCCCTTCCCCTGCAGCCAGCCCTCCTGCCTGCCCCACCTCTCTGGGCCGCCCTTCCAGCTCGTGGTCTCTGTCGCGATGGCCGCCGGGGGCGCCCCCTCCCCTGCCCCCTCCTCCCCGGGCCCAGCTCACCTGCAGCTGCCTGGGCACGGCTGCACCTGAGTCAGGCCTGAGGCATGTACCTGCTCAGTCAACCCTGATTCCTCAGCACCTGTCCTAGGCCCCTTGCCAGGGCACCCACCACCCAGATGGTGCGGTCGGGCCCTTCTGCCACTGCACACAAAGGCAGGATTTATGATTGTCAGGAAACCATCTGGAACATTCTGGGTGACATTCACGCCACCACACCTCCCTGGACATGTGAGGGATAGCTGAGCCCAGAGAAGGGCACCCCAGGGCCGCCCACCCACGGTTCCCTGTGCCCTGGGGGCATCTGTTCTAGCCCTCGCTTCCCCGCCCCCAGGACGGCGTAGGCCCAGAGAGGGAGGCCTGCAGTTACACAGCGGGGCGGGGCCGGGCTGCAGGTCTGGCCTTTGCGCAGCGGTTCTCACACCAGAGGAGCGGGTCTCTGCTCTCCTCTCTCCCCGGGCCTGCACCCCGCCTTCATGTCTTCTTGCAGCGCAGGGGAGGGGAGCGGAGGGCCGAGCCGCCCGCCCGCCGCGCCTGGGAGGGCATCCTTCACCCGCAGCCCCGCGCCGCCTCCGCCGCATTAAGGACAGACGGATGACGGCTAATGAGCCTGCTCGCACCATTAACACCGGGGAGCCTTGCCGGGATTACCGCTCGCAGCCCGCCGGGGCCTGCTTGTCACTCTCGCGATGGCGCCGCAGCGGCTGGCAGTGCAGCAGGGCGCCCTAATTGTTCCTGTAACTGAAGCCTCGGGCCCCCCTCCCCGGGACCCGCCCCACCCCTGCCCGGCTCGTCCCTGGGGGTTGAGGGTCCCAGGAGCTGCTGCTGGCAGCCCTCCTGCCCCCCAAATATCAACTGAGAAAGGAAAGAGCCCCTCTTGTGAAGCCCCCACCCTCCGCCTGGATGGGGGGCCCGCCTCCCCTCCGTGGGGGTGAGTCGTGGCCCCGTTTACAGATGAGGGAGGGCCCTGGAGGGTGGTGAACTGCACCCACTCCTCAGCTGCCTCTCACACACGTACATAACACACACTCATAACACTCCCTCCACACCCACACACATGCACATTCTCACATGTGCACACACTCACAGCTGTTCTGGGCACATGTGTGCGCGCGAGCTTACCCTCACCCAGGGGTGCGTGGCCCCTCCCACAGCTTCCCCAGAGTCACCCCTGCCCGCAGGGTAGCTCAGCTCACGCTGGTGGTTCTCCTCTCAGAGGAGTCACGATTCTAAATGGATGTGGCCTTCCTCTGTGTAGAACCCTCTGTGGCTCCCTGTAGCTGTGTGGGGCGCTGATGGCGGGTCGGGGTGGGGGTCTGCCAGTGCTAACTGAACACCAGGGGGCGGGGGACCCCAATACAGGGAGTGTTGTGGATCCACTGCTGCTGCTGCTCCTAAGTCACTTCAGTTGTGTCCGACTCTGTGCGACCCCATAGACGGCAGCCCACCAGGCTCCCCCGTCCCTGGGATTCTCCAGGCAAGAACACTGGAGTGGGTTGCCATTTCCTTCTCCAATGCATGAAAGTGAAAAGTGAAAGAGAAGTCGCTCAGTCGTGTCCGACTCTTAGCGACCCCATGGACTGCAGCCTACCAGGCTCCTCCATCCAGGGGATTTTCCAGGCAAGAGTACTGGAGTGGGGTGCCATTGCCTTCTCTGCTAGGACTGGACAGAACTCTGTGAGCGAGCCTGGCTCCCATCACTACAACGACCGTCAGCCCCAGCCCCGGGAGAGTTCCCATTAACTCAGATCTAGTTTTCAACACAGAAGGGGTGCATTTGCCTGGCCCTGGGAGCTGCACCTTCCTGCTTGTCCAGTAAGCTGGTCACACACGGCTGGAGAGCAGTGGGTTGAGCGCTACCCTTGTGGGCCTGGGTTCCAGGGATTGTGGGTGTTGCCCCAGTTGTGATGGGGTCGTGTTTTTTTCCTGGGTGAATTGACCTCATAAACATTTATGGAGGATTTGCGTGAACTGGGCAAAGCTGAGCTGGCTGCAAGCCACAGCAGCCTCCCGGTTCCTCCCATCTCATCTCTGTGTTATAGGGATACAGGGCCCAGAGAGGCCAGGCGACTTGCCCAGGTCTCACAGCTGGGGACGGCGGCCGGGATTCAGATGCGAGCCTTCTGACCCACTTGGGGATCCCTGTGCAGCCTTGAGCAGAACAGAAGTGGGGGCCAGGCACTCAGCGGGCAGGGCCGTGCCCTTGGGAGACAAGGGAGGTGATGTAATCGGATGTATCCTTGAGGTCTGCCCCGGTTCCTGACTCCTTGGAATTTCCTCAGTGAGAGGAGCATCCTTTGTTCTAACGAAGTGACTCTGTGTGGCCTCAGGGTGGGGATGGTCCCCAGCACCAGGTTGGTAAGATGGAGCTTTCAAGCCCCCCACCCTCACCCTCCAGAGAGTGAGTACTAGTTGGTCGTGGCTCTGTGACGAAGCCTTCGTAAATATCCCTGAACTACAGAGTTCAAGAGCCTCCAGGTTGGTGGACACGTCCTGTGAATGAGGTGACGTGGCCACTCCATGTGCACCCCCAGGCCTCGCCCGAAGTCTCTCTTCCATCTACTGTCCTGAATGGCATCCTTTACAATAGCTAGAAAAGTAAAGCGTCTCCTTGAGGTGTGTGAGCCCTTCTGGCAAATGATGGACCACCGAGCAAGGGTCGTGGGAGCCTCAGATTTGTAGCTGGTGGAGCATGGACGTGATGGCAGAGGTGTTGTGAGCAGAGACGATCTCCCTTTAGGAAGTGAGGGCTGTGCGCACTCTGGTGGAGGGTCATCCGGGTAGCCCCAGGGAGGTAGGGAACCTGCCTGACCTTGGACAGTCAACTTGTCCTCTGACTCTCAGCCAGCCTGGTCCCTGAGACCAGGGTGTCCGGTCCCTGAGGCCGGGGTTCCTGGCCTCTAAAGGGCTGTTGAGGCCACAGGGACCTGTCACCGATGCCCTCTGCGTCTCCTCGTCACTCCCCTTGGCCCTCTGCAGGACAACGGCATTGGCAGTGGGGTCAGGAAGCAGAGGCAGCCCCTCTGCCCAACCCCAGAGGCTTCCAGCAGGGGAGGAAAGGTGAGCCTGGGAGAATGGACTCAGATCATCCAGGGAGCCAGTGCCCAGCCTCACAGCGCCCTCGCAGGTGGCGCCCTGCCGTCTGAGTGAGGATGGAGGCAAAGAGTAAACAGAGCTGGAGCTGGGAGCACGCTTCCCGGCCAAGTCTGTCCTCCTGGAGGGCCAGGCCCCGCCTACCTCACTGTCCCATTGGTCCTTCTGGCTGCTGTTCCCACACCAGCAGCCTCATTCTCTGGCAGTCTTTACTCCATTCAACTTCTCTGCTCCCCTCCATTTATTAAACTCCTACTGTGTGCTTACACTTATGCTCAGGGTCTAGAGGGAGGGTGTAGTACCTGACCCCTGGTCTGTGTGACTCATTCACTCATTCGTGCCCCAGATGCAGGGCTCTAGGCAGCGATAACCTCTAAGTAACTCAGGGTCTAGTTGAGAGAGAATTTTCTGAGTTATTCCAATTCTCACAGCGTAGTGTTAAGCTAATGAGTTTGGTTGCAGAATGCTCACAGCCAAGGAGAGGACAGATGTACAAGTGACTCAAGTTCATGATGGGGAATGCGACAAGAGAGCAAAGTATAGGATGCTCTAAGAGCAGGCTTTCTAGAAGCCATGAATTTGAACTGGGGTTTTGAAGGATGCCTAGGAGTTCTTGAGGCTGAAAACATAGAATGCAGTGTTCGAAACTGTGGAGGAGGGTCTTGTGGAAAAATCTGAGCAGATCAGTAGGCAAGGGCAAGAATGGGGGAAGGTTGGGGAGAGGTGAGTGATCTCTTGGAGTTGAGGCAGGGGTTGGGCCTGGAAAATGTGTCGTGTTTGGTCAGTGATGGGAGGAAACGTAAGAATGCTTACTCCAAAAGCCTCCCAGGGGCTGGATTTGGTGTGATGAGAAATCAGCAGTTCTGTATGCTTTCATTTTTTCGTTCTTACCTTTTTTTTGGTATTGATTCTTTTTGCCATGGTACAAAATGCCACATGGAAATATGACTGTAGCACAGCTTTCCAGTAGAACTTCTGATGATGGAAAATATTCTGCATCTGTGGTGTCCTGTCCTAGCTACCCGTGCTTCTTGAGACTGAAGAATGGAATTTCAAATTTTATTTGATGTAAATCAGCTTGAATTTGAATTCCAGTCACTGCCTGTGGCTAGGGGGTGCTATACTGGACAGCAGAGCTCTGGAGGGAAAGTGAAGCCACCTTCCTGTCCCCAGCTAGCCCACTCTCTGTCTCGACGAGCTTTGGAGCAGGGCTGATGGATTGTTCTGAACGACGACGCTGCAGGAAGGTGCTTGAGGTGTTCCCCACCCTGCTCTCACTTCTCGGTAGGTGCTGTGGGCTCATCCCAGCCGCCAAAGAAGCCTGCCAGGGAGCCAGGTGGCTTGTGGCTCGGGCTCCCGTCTGGCCTCCGCAGGTGCTCAGAACAGGCTGCAGAAGCCCCTGGGAAAGAGAGGCGTCTGACACATCCCCTCTGCGGGAGCAGGTGCAGCCCACAGACCCAGGCACGCGGGTCCATCGCCCTGCCGCGAGCCTGGCCTCCCTGGTTCAGTTACTGACCAGCCAAGGGCCCCCTTTAGAAAAGAATTGGGGGAGTTCTCTGGTGGGCGGTTGTTAGGACTCGACGCTTTCACTGCCAGGAGAAGGCTGTGTGTGACAGGAGAAGATTGATTGGTGCAGCCAGAAGCCAAGGGTGCCGGGAGCCACCAGGAGCTGGAAGAGGCGGGAGGGAGGCTCCCAAGGCCGCGCCCAAACCCTCAGTTTCAGACCTCTGGCCTCCAGAACGTGAAAGAATGCATTTCTGTTGTTTGAGGCCCCGTCTGTGGCCCAGGCAGCACACAGAGGGTGTGGGGCACACTCCTGGCCTTGGCCTGCTGGGCGGCCAGCTGTGCCACTGGCTCCGCGTGAGCGCCTCCCACAGACTGGGCCGTCTAGAAACACCTTGTATCGTCCATCTCAGCTGGAGGAGACCAGCACGGCTGCCAGTCCTCATTCACTCGGTGCGTGCTCAGTCCGACTCCTTGAGACCCTATGGACCATAGCCCACCAAGCTCCTCTGTCCATGGGGTTCTCCAGGCAAGAATACTGGAGCAGTTGGCTATTTCCTTCTCCTGGGGATCTTCCCAACCCAGGGATCAGACTCGCATCTCTTGCATGGCAGGCAGGTTCTTCACCACTGCACCAGCTGGGGTGGGGAGCCGCTAATGGAAGAAGGGGGTTACCTGAGACCCAGGAGACCCATCTGTCTGAGAATCAGCTCACTGATTGCACCCGTTGACCTCAGTTTCTTCATCTTAAAAGGGGCCACAGGGTGGGCAGGTGGTGTCTGGGGAGCGTCCATCCCAGCAGTGTCCTTGGAGGCCCAGATTATGAACTTGACCTTCCAGGCTCAGGTACAGCCCCCTGAGATGTCCAGAGGCAGGAGTCGCTGACAAGAGGCAAGTGGGCTAGGAGATGGCTCTCAAGGCTGTTGCCATGGCAATGCCAGCCCACTCCCAGGCCTGCCCCCCTCGCCCTCCAGCACTCGCCGCCCTCTTGAAGGCATCAGCCCAGCCCCGTTGGCCACAGAGGGGCACACTGAGCGGAGGCGGCCACACACCGTCAGGGGCTGGGGTGCCCGACCTCGATCCCAGGGCCGGGCGGCAGCGTTGCTGACACCCCAGCTGTAGCTCGGAGCACCATATCCATCAATATAAAAGGAGGCTCAGTGCAGTAATAGCGTGGGGCCTGCCGGGCAATTGATTTAAATCATTTTATAGAGAACCTATGTAAAATAAAAAGCCTTTAATCACATTTGTATCCATTTCCAGGCTCAGTAAATCAATTTGAATTGAGCTGGGTGCCACGGTTACAGCTGATTAGCGTGTGTATATATGGTCAAATTAATGCCGGCCAAGTCTGCCGGGTAGTGCAGGGCCGTCAGCTCCTGCCTGGGCCTGCCCGCTCTCACGGGGGTGGGGGGGCCGCAGGGCAGGCGTCTCTTCCCCTCCCTCCGGCCGCCTGGTCCCCCAGCTCGGCTTCTGGTGGGTCCTGTGGGTGCCGCGTGCCGCCCCCAGCCCATGAGCAGCATCTGTGCAGTCCCTCCGCAGCTGAGCCTCGGGTGGGCTGCCCCCCGCCCCCACTCCCGATCACGCGGGCAGCAGGCGCTGATTGAGCCCTCTGCTGGGTGCACCCCTGGGCCCAGGAGAAGGGGCCCAGGATCCATCTGCTGCTCGCCCAGTATTTGTGGAGCACCTGGGACACGCCGGAGTGGCGTGCCGGTACATCCACGTGGGAGCTCCAGGGAGGAGCGAGTGGATGGGGAGGGTGGCGTCTGAGGGAGGCCCCGGGCAGAGGGAGCAGGCAGAGCTGAGGCTGGGGAGGGCTTCGAGGGGGCTTGGGCTGGGCTGCAGGTGCGTGGGCATCCTTGGAGGGTTGGGCAGGGGCAGGCGTGCCCCTCCGGCTGTGGTGCTTGGGATGGGAACCGGAAGCAGGGGGGCCTAGCAAGGGAGAAAGGAGAGTAGGGCCGAGGGGTCCCCTCCTCCTAGGATGGGGTGAGCTGAGCAGGGCCAGAGAACTGGGAATGGGGGACACACTGGGGCCTGGCTGCCTGCAGCCCAGTGCCCCTCACTCAGGAGCACAGTCCCCGGCCGTGTCTAACAGCTCAGTGGCGGCTGTGGCCTGTGGCCCATGTGTGCAGGAGGGGCCCTCTCCCTCCTATGTCCTGGTCCCCACATGGGTTGCTGGTTGGCTCAGGGCTCCCTGGGGCGTCTGGGGCATCTTTCTGCTTGCCCGGCGCCCCTGACATGTGGGGAGCTGACCCCTCGGTGGCAGCCAGGCCCAGAGAGAGCAGGTTGTCTCTGACCTTGAGGGCTGCACCTGCCCCACAGAGCCTGCGGGTGCCAGGTGGGCTTCACCAGAGCGCTGGCTTGCCTTGCTCCTACTCCTCAAAAGTAGCTTCTCACTGGGGATGCCGGGATCTTTGTGTTTGATCCAAAAATAAGCTGTGTGCCCCATTAAAGGGTTTGCCGCTGCCCAGACAGGCCTGTGTAGGGGTCTCCTCTGTCCTGCCCTGGAGGGTCCCTCGTCCCGTCCCACGAACCTAGTGGATGCCTGCCGTTCAAGTTCTGTCTCTCAGGTGGAGCCTTGCCCGGCTCACCTCTCTGGTGTCTTCCAAGAGTCTCCACAACAGCAGCGTCATCAGTAACAGCCTACCTCGTCCCTAGGAAACGCCACCTCTGTTCTCAGGGCCCCAGCCCTATTACCTCATTTAGTATACTCAAAAAGTGCGTGAGGTAGATAGTTTTATATCCTGTTTATAAAACGGAGGCCCAGAGACGTTCGGTAACTTGCTTGAGGTTGCCCAGCTTGGAGGTGGCAGGGCCGGGATTCGAGCCCAGGCGGTTTCCAGGTATCAAGCCGTAAACGCTGTGCCCGCTGCCTCCCGGTGGTGGCGTGCACTTGGGCTTCTCCTCGGAGGACTCTGTCCCGGGCCAGCAGTGACATAGGACCTGAGGATGCCTGTGCTGACGCTGGACTCAGGTCATGCCGGTGCCTCCTCCAGGTTCTGTGCGGGGAGCAGGACACAGCAAGGATCCAGGTAGACACCTGCACCCGCCTGTGGGGAAGGAGGGGCCGTCTGACAACAGCACACGGGTGATGAGGGGTCAGCGCAGCGGTGATGCACAGCAAGAAGGCAAACGCAGCCAGGACAGAGGATAGAGAGCTGGGGCTGATGTCAGCAGGGTGGGCAGGGGAGGGACTGAAGGAGACCAGAAGTGGCCATGACCTTGAGCAGAGGCTGGCAGGAAGTCAGTGAGCGGGCCTGTGATACCCACCCGGGGAGGGTGCCCCAGTGAGCCAGGGCGGCGTGTGCCAAGGTCCCTGGGCAAGCCCTTCCCTCAGCGCCTTTCCAGTAAACCTGGTTTCACATCCCAAATTTTTAGTTTCCTAGGGCTGCCATAGCAAATTACGTGAAACTAGGTGTCTTAAGGGGGCTTCCCAGGTGGCCCTCGTGGTAAAGAATCCGCCTGCAATGCAGGTGTGACATGAGACATGGGTTTGATCCCTGGGACAGGAAGATCCCCTGGAGGAGGGCATGGCAACCCACTCCAGTATTCCTGCCTGGAGAATCCCATGGACAGAGGGGCAGAGGAGCCTGGCGGGCTGCACTCTATAGTGTTGGACAGAGTCGGACACGACTGAAGGGACTGAGCGCACACAGGTGTCTTAAAACAACAGAAGTTTTGTTCTGTCAGTTCTGGAGGCCAGAAGTTTGAGATCAAGGTGACGGCCAGGCCGTGCTCCTCCAAAGGCTCTAGGGATGGGTCCTTGCCCACCTCTCCCAGCTTCTCGGTGTCTCTCGGATGTCGACACATCCTTCCTGTCTCTGCTGTCACACAGCCATCTTCTTACAAGGACACCGGGCATGTTGGATCTGGGGCCTCCCCCATCCAGGATGACCTCATCCTAGCTAATGACGTCTGCAAAGACCCTGTTTCCAAGTAGGGTCACATCCTGAGGTTCTGGGTGGTCATGAAGTTGCAGGGGACACTCTTTGCCCCAACTACAGACTCGGATTGCTGGAAGGAGCTTTGGGGCTTACCAGGCAAGACCCTCACATCCGATGAGCCCAAGAGCCCTGTGACTCAGCGGTGACCCTGCCCGCAGTGAGGAGGTGGCTGGTGGGTGGGCCCTGTGCCCAAGCCATTGTGCTGCCTGAAAACAGGGCTGGATGGCAGGGAGGGGACCGCAGGGTGAGTGGCCACAACCTTGACCTGGCCTGGCTTCCGAAGTTTCTAGGTCAGGCCAGCAGCCCTCCCCTGGATGTGAGCACGCCAGGCTCTTTCGGGCACTACATTATTTAGAACAAGGGCAGTGTTGGTGTTCTGTGGCCCTATTGGGGTGAGGAGGGAGAGGAGGGAAGGCCTGGAATGGCAGTGGCTCATCCCCCAGAGCTCTTGGGAGATCCTCTCCGACATGTCCCGAGGCAGGGGAATTCCATCAGGAGAGGAAGGGCCTTGGACCTGGAGCCCAGGCCCCGGGCAAGTTGCTCAGACCCTCGGGGCTTCCGGGCCCTTTGCTCTCAGACAAGGGCTGACAAAAGACATCCCGGTCTCCCTGGGTTTTGAGACTCAAATGAGAATGTGCTTTGAAATCTGTAAACTAGTGAGGGATGTTAAGACCTCATCATAGGCTCCGGGAGGCTGGGAGAAGAAGAGAGGCCGAGTCTGTGACCCCAGGGGACAGCTGGCCCCGCTGGAAAGGACACTGGAGCCAGGAGACCTGGGGGTAATTCGTCCAACGTCCCTGAGTCTCTGATTCCTCATTTGTCAGAAGCCACGGCCAGCACCTGCCTCCGAGCATCAGCAGGCGGCCCCAGCGAATCGATCGTTCTCGAGGCCAGAATTGGCTTTCCCGGCTCACGGTGGGGCCAGATGCTTGTACGTGCGGGGGAGTCAGGGCACTGCCCAGGGCAGGGGTCTCCTGCTTCATTTCCCTGGGGGCTGGGCCCGCGGTGGCAGTGACTTGACCCCGCTCCCCAGAGGTGAAAGGTCCCCACTTTGCAGCCGGCAGCAATTCCCAGAACCATCCATCTCCCGGCGCCCTGCGCCTCCAGGTGCCATTGTCGTCGAGATGAGCGATGGGCGTCTCTCTCACAGGCCCGGGGACGGAGGGGGGAGGAATTGCTACAACAGGTCTAAGCCGCATGAGTGATGGTGTTTGCGTCACTGCCGCCCGGGGGCCACCAGGACCAACAGTGCCAGGGCCAAGACTTCACCGAGATCAGGAGAATGAATACCGCGCGAAGCTTCCAAAGAAGGAAGGGTCGTGGCTCCTGAGAGACCACCGAAGGGCACGCCCGAGAGGGAGTGGGGACAGGAAGGCCAGGCCCTGGGATGTGTCTGTGGGTCTTTAGCCAGGCCAGCCCCACAGCTGATGCCAAAGGCAGAAATAGAATTGGGGAGAGATTGACTCATTTGGGGTTGGGAGCTGGAACCGTGCTGTCAGTGGCAAATAGCAGCAGCAGGACTGATAGATTCAAAGCCTGTAATTCCAAGGCAGGTTCCCTGGAGTGCGGGTGAGGCTGGCTGCGGGAGGGGGCGGTGCCGGGAGAGGGAGGGGCCGGAGCGCCTGCCCACGCCCCTCACCCCTGCCACTGGTTGTCCCCAGAGGCCCGCCAGTGGAGTGTTTCCTGGCCCCTTGGTGTCTGCTTTTTCTAGTCCCACTGAGCTGTCACTTAGCATTGCTCCTTGAGGACCTGGGTGCTCTGCTGAGCTTGGGTCTGGTCTTAACCCCCTTCCTCCTCAACCTTTCCTTTACATCAGCAAACAGATGGCAGCGGGGACTTGGGATCCCCACATGTGTGTGTCAGAAGCCATGTGCCCTGAGTCAGAAGCTTCCGCCTTGGGGCCTTGGTTTCCTCCTCTATAAAGTGGGGCTGTGGATCCAGCCGTAGGGTCGTGGACGGTCAGAACACGTGAGACTGCGTGCGTGAGTTCTTCCGCCCAGTGCGGGTGCCCTGCTCCCTAGCAGGCACCTGGACGCTACTTTCCGTCACTGTCTCTCATGTGAATGTGTTCTTCTCCTGATGCAAGAGTCAAGAAACTGTGAGCCTGGCCCCACACAGCTGGGCGGCAGCGTGGGGCAGTGGGTAACGCCTCCTCGGCTTGCTTACATCTGAATCCCAGCTTCAGAGACCCGCCCTCCAAGTAGGGTCCCAGCAGCAAGCTCTGGGGGTTTGCACGAGATCACTGCCCACAGCTGACTCATGGTCTTAGGGTCGGGGAACCCCAGGATTGGACACATTGCTGTCCTCAGTATCGGCCCAGTGCCCACATGGTCTCAGCACCCAGCACGAGTGTTTTTGGTCCTCATGGCCTCCCTGTGAGGGTGGTGCTCTGGTTATCCCCATTCTGCAGGTGGGGAAATGGAGGCCCGGGGAGCTGCCGTGGCTTTGCCGGAAGTCTCCCTGCTGGGGGGTGGGTAGTCCAGGCTCTGGGACTCATGCCCCGCCTGTTCTGCCTCTGCTGTCCACCTTCGGGGGCGGGGCAGGGGTACCTGGGCCCAGAATCCAAGCACTAATGGAGAAGGGGCAGCGCTGGTGGGTAGATGGTGGGAGCCAGAAGCATACAGTGCTGCCCATTCCAGGGTGCCCCAGCCCTGCATGCCAGTGCCCTGACCTGCTGCGGTGCCGACTGTTTCCTCATTCCCGTCACCAGCATGCATGCACACCCAGAGACACACATGCACACAGAAACATGCATTCACATACACACACGTACATGCATGCGTAGGCATATACACGTGCAAATGTGTGCTCACAGACATATACACATGCAATACACCTGCACACGTGCTACCTGCACATACATGTATCACATGCAGATGTGACACACATATTACACCTGCATGTGCATGCACACTATATGCACATACATGTACAGCACAGATGTGATGCACATACAACACCCACGCACATGCACACATACTATACACACACATGTATCACACAGATGTGACACGTGCTACACACACACACTACATGCACATATGTGTATCACACAGATGTGACACACTCACGTGCATGTGCATACGCATGCACACTACACATGCATACATATATCACACAGCTGTGCTACACATACTACACCCGTGAGTGTGCACATACACACTACACTCGCATGCACATATCACACAGATGTGACATGTGCCTGCATGCAAACACACACTACATGTACACACACACATCACACAGACTTATGACACATGTACTATACCCGTGCACACACACATACATACCCACATGCACATATCATACACAGACGGGACACATGTACTACACCTGTGTGCACACACACTACACACACATACACGTGTCACACAGAGATAGGACACATGTATACATCTGTGCATACCCACATACATACACCCACGTGTGGCATACACAGATGTGACACACGTACTATACTTGTGTGGACACACGCACACTACATGCACATACACGTGTCACACGGATGTGACACACGTACTACACCCGCACACATACACACCGCACCGCATGCATATATCATACACAGATGTGACCCATGTACTACACCTGTGCGCACATAAATACACACTACATGCACATACACACATCACACAGATGTGACACACCTACACACATACACACTACACGCACATGCACATATCACACAGAGATGTGACGTGTGTATATACACATGGACATGGGCTTCAAGGGCCAGGGCATGGCTGTGCCAGGTTCCCAGGCTCCACCGGCGGGAGGCGCCGTCCCCACTCCTCCGCTTGTTCACGACAGGGAGGATGCCCATTGCAGGGAGGCTGGCCCCACGGGGCGAGGTGCTCTGCAGGACGCTTCCACCTTGCCCTTTCAACCCAGTGAGGTGTGGCAGAAATAGCAGCAGGATTCCGCAGCAGTGACAGCGGTAGTGACGGCCAGAGCCCCACAGAGCCTGCACCTTCGGTCTTCCTGGGCTCGGGGCGGCCGAGGAGAGGGGCCCTGCTGCTGGCTGGGGTGCAGGAGGACCTGATCGGGGTCTTGCGTGTGTGGGGCAGCAGGGTCAGTGTGGTCTGTGCACCTGCCTTACTTACAAAAGAGCAGGAGAAGGCAGACAGTGGCTTGAGCAATCGGAAGCCTGACGTTGGGGGAAGGTGGACGGTCTGGCAGCGTGGAGTGACCTGCACCTGGTTGGAGGGGCGTGGAAGGCACGGCTTTTCTGAAAGGAGCTGAGGTCCCATGGGCTGGACCAGGGGAGCCCTGCAAGGCTTTGAGCAGCGTAGGAAGCCCCTGTGCAAGCCTAGCATACCAGTGAGGCAGGGAAGTTCTGGACTGCAGCTCCTGAGAGGTGGGCCTGGCCATGTGAGGTGGGCAGAGCAAAGGTAGGGTAAGCCGAGCGTAGAGCATCAGCTGACGTCTCAGAGCGATCTTCACATAGGTGAGGAAATAACTTTTTAAAATGTGACTTAATGTGAATGTACATAATATCACTGAACTGTGCACTCAAAGGGCTTCCCGGGTACCTCAGTGGGTAAAGAACCTGCCTGCTTTACAGCAAACACCGAAGAGATGGGTTCTGTCCCTGAGTTGGGAAGTTCCCCTCGAGAAAGGCACTGCAACCCACTCCAGTATTCTTGCCTGGAGAATCCCATGGACAGAGGAGCCTGGCGGGCTACAGTTCATGGGGTCACAAAGAGTTGGACACGACTGAAGCGAATGAGCACAGTGCACTTAAAAATGGTTAAGGTGGTGAATATTTATGTTGTGTGTTTTACCACAATTAAAACTGATTTTTAAAAAGTTCACCTACACATATGTTTGAAGCCACCTCACCCCTGTGCCACTTTGTACGTGCTAAGTCAGCTCCCAAACATTATAAAATGATAACATGCGTTGCTGGCACAGTTGTGGTGAAACGGACAGATGGTTGGAGCCTGGCAGCACGTGGACAGGGAGAGCCCTTTTGCAGAAGGGCAGGTCGTAGCGAGATCCAGAGATGCTTCTTTACTCAGATCCCAGAAGTCCCTCCCATGCTGGGATATGTTCTAAGGAAGTCAGACAAACAAGCAACAAAGCAAGAAACGTGAAGATACACACCCTTCCGTGAAAAACTGGGACCACCCTCAGTAGCCCCCATGGTGAGCTCTGACATCAGCATGGCAGAGTATTAGGGCGTCCTCAGGGTGATAATCCTAGAGCCCAGATAATAAACAACAGGCTGCCAGGTGCTCAGAGGGGTCTAGAAGCAGTTTGTTCTTTTTCTCCTCCTGTCCTTCTGGAGACGGGAAAAACAAATGCGGATGTGTTTTGTAGTTCCCGTGGATTCCCTGAAAACCTCCAGAGAAGTGATAAACAGATCTTTGCATCCTGGTGCTGGCTAATTTGTTTTCAATAGGTTTCAATCAATTATGTGGGGTCCTCAGGAAGGGGAAGTGCACCAGTAATTGGCTAAAATAAATCATTCGGCACTTCAAAAGCAGCTCTCCACTGAGATGCAGCAGCCCAGCCTTCGATTCTTAATAAACGGGCGTGTTTGTCCCCCACCGCCTGGGTCCCTGAGCTCCATGGGAACCGCACACCGAGGGCCCAGGAGGAGGGGCGCGCGCGACAGTGATGGATTTGGCCACCCCGCAGAGGTCACCGAGCCTGGCGCGCTCCTCTCCGGTGTGCCTGCGGGAGTGTCCGGACCAACAGCGATCTCTATTCCCTCGCGTTCTGGGGGACAGGAGTCTGAGACCAAGCTGTCCACAGGGCTGCGCTCCCTCTGATGGTGTCGGGGGGCCCCTCCCTCGTCTCTCCCAGCCTCTGGCCTTGCTGGCCATCCTCAGTGCTCGTGGCTTGCGGCCGCATCCCTCCCGTGGCCGTCTCTGTCGTCAGCTGGCTTCCTCCCTGTATGTCTCTGAGTCTCTTCTCTCTCTGTAAGGAACCCCGGTTGTCCTGGTGGAGAGCCCACCCTACTCCAGTGCGACCTCCTCTTAGCATCCATTTTCATTACATCCTCAGACTTGTTCCAATAGGGAGCCATTCAGAGGCACTGGGATCAGGGTTTCATTGTATCTTTAGGCAGGGACACAACTTCGTGTACACACCCGCTTCTGGTTGAGGGGCTGGGGGGCGGGCTGCCCGCTGATGGGTGCTGTCCCCTCTACATGTGGTTTGGAATGGGTGTCTGTCCCCCACGTGGGGCCCTGCCTGCCTCATCTCCTTTAATGGCTGTCTCACTGCCCGTGGGTCACAGGCGGCTTCCCTCTCTCTGAGCGTCGGGCATTCCTCCTCCAGCTTCTGTGGCATCTCTGGCTCAGGGGTGACCTCGAGCATAGATGGCACTGTCAGGACAGTGGACCTCCCAGACCTCGGCTCCAGGCAGAGGAGGTCCAGGAGCGTGGGCTGGGCAGGTGTTCGTGGATCTGGGAGGGTCCGCATCCCACTGGAGTCATCCACGGGCCCTTCCTTGAAGCTTAAGCGAGATCAGCCTGAGACACGTGGTGGCCTCGGAGGAACGGGAAGTGTTGTGATAAAGAGCCGTCCATTCCCACACCAGGCAGCACTGAGTCCCCCAGAGGGCAGAGCACAAGCCGGGGCACACCCCCACAGGGTGACCTCAGGCAGGATGCGGGGGTGGGTGATGGGGCAAGGGTCAGGGGAAGCTCCTTCCCGCCAAGGAGGGAACCGAGCCGGCCCCTGAACAAAGGGACAGGGAGGGAAACCACGTTGGCATCTGGGGTGAGGGAGCCGCAAGTGCAAAGGCCCCGTGATCTGAGTTCACCCGGCCCGAGCAGAACGGCGAGGCACGGAGGCCACGGAGCCAGGACTCTATCCTCCCCACTACTTCCTGTGGCGTCCGGGGGTCTCTCCCTTGAATTTGTCATCACACGGCCTGCCGGGTTGGCCCTGGGGGAGGAGGTGGCAGCCCACAGCGGGGAAGGGCGAGGGCAGGTGCGGCCCCTCCCGCCTCGCCACCCAGCCTCCGCCTCTGCTGCTCACAAATCACGGCTGCCTAATGAAGTACCTTGCTCCTTGAAAGAACTCCAGGGCCCCTTGCTCTAAGCCGGGTCAGAGCCCCCGCGAAATTACAGCTGTAAGACACGGCGGGGGGAGCGGGCCCTCGCCCTGCCTGTAATTACGGACCTCGGAGCGCTGATTGCCGCAGTCCAATTAATTAAACACGGCAGCGACCCAAATTATGATCCCTCGCCTCGTACCGAGCAGTATTTTTAACCTTAACTGTCGTGGCTGAGCTTAAATTTCCTATCTGGACAGAAGTGTCACCCGCGGGAGAAGGAGTGGTGTTGAACTGAACCTCGCCGGTGACAGACCCTGTAATTAGAAACTGTAGTGTCCCCGAGACTGGTCTTTAAAACTGTCAGAAGCCAAACGGCCGTCATTTGATACAAGACTATCATTACCCGTGAACCTATTAGCTGCAGGTAAATAACATATTATGCTGGGGACAGAAAGCAGGCAGGTTGGGGAGTTCGCTGATGCTTAATTAGGGCCGGCCGTGCTGGAGACGGATGGTCCCCTTCTCGCTCCCCTTCGTTAGGAGGGAGGATCAGGTGTGGCAGTGGTCGCGGGAGGGAGCCCAGGCTGCTGACCGGTGCAGAAGGGGCTGCTTCTCTCGTCCACGCCGCCTCTACCTGCCGCTGCCCTGCCCTCCCCGCTCTTCCAGACCGAATTGAACACTGATCCCGTGGGGCGGGAGGACGCAGATCTGACGCATGCACACCCCTGGGCTGAAGGGCGATGGTGGTGTGGCCCCCTCACTGGGCAGAGGCCATCTGAGCCGGGGTGGAGGGGTGGACTCTCCCGGGGAGCCGGGGTCGATCTGCACACTGAGAGCTGCACCGTACAGTTTGAGAAGCCCGCCCCACCCGGGCGCACTCAAGCCTCACGATCCTCCGCCTTCTCTCCCCTCACGCTCTGCGGTGGATCTGGAAAGGCCTTCTGAGGCCCGGTTTCCTAGAGTGCGGAGTGAGGACCAGCCCCGACCACAGAGCAGTCACGGGCAGCGCGTGGATTCCCAGCTCCAAACTTCCGTTCTCCGGTGTGTTTAGCGGGCGGAGCTACCACGGAGCCGGCTGTGTCGTGGGTGTCTGGGTGAATCTGCGAGTGATTCTGTTTAGACACCGTGTTAGGTAGATGGCTCTGCGAGCCACCTGGGGCTGCAGGTATCCGAAGGCCTGACTCGACCGGCTTAAATCTCCAGGGACCCTAATGTCCCAGAGCAAGGGGTGCAGAGAAGGAGGTGGACTCTGCCCCTGAGTGGACGTTGTGCTTGGCGTATTTGTCGGATGAACGGATTTAGAACAAAGGTCTGAAAAGAAGTTACAGCTGTACAGTTGCCGGACAGAGAATTCCGTCTTGCCCAGCCGTTCACCACCAGCACACACGCTGGCACGCATCACACACGCAGGAGCTCCCATGTGTACCTCCTATAGCACACACATACCCACTCCCCTGTGTATGCATGCACACACACCCCATGCACACAGAAGTGCTCCACTTACACACTTGTACGCTCGCACGCCCCACATGCACCTGTTTACACCCGTACCCACATGCACTTACATGTGTGAACACACACACACGGGCACCCAAACAACATGGGCCCTCCCCATGCCTTCTCCAGGTTGGACCCTGGCTTTTTAAATGTTTGCTCTGCACCCCCTCCACCCCCGTGCCTGTGTCTGGAAGGACTCACCAGGCACTCGCTGTTGGAGGCCCAGCCTGCGCCTCGCAGAGTGGGCGTGTGTCACTGGGTGAGGGGCGCCCAGAGGCAGGGCTGGTGCCCGAGCACAGGGTGACGGGCAGACCGAGGACAGGCGTCTCTGCCCCCTCGTGTTGGTGTCACCTGGGCCTTCGTGTCACTTGTCCCTGGGGCCCAGGAGGGATGTGGGACCCAGCAGGGGAAGGAAGGAGGGTTATTCCAGGAAAAGGGGACAGGACCAGCATGGGGAGGAGCTGGAAAGGGCAGGGCCGTGGGGCTTCGGGAGACTGGAGTGGCCAGTGTGGCATGAGGATGGCCCCGATGGGAAAAGCCTGGAACACCCTCCTGTGGGGTCACGTGCTTCTTGCAGTGGAGGTAATCCACGTCGATGCGGGTTTGATCCTGGGGGTGGTGCAGTGTGGCGACACCGGTGGCGACAGCTGGCTTGTATCAGCCATGTGCTGAGCGCCCAGCGTGGTGTCACCCAGCCGCCATTCATTCATTCATCTGTCTTCCCTTTCCTTCCCTTCAGCTGCTCAGGCAGCTCCTGCTCCTTGCTGGGGGAGGCAGCACAGACAGCGCCTTGGGGTAGCTTGCCTTTGCTCCATGGGGTCTGACAGCTTGGGGGTGCAGGGTGGCAGCAAAAGTCCCTCTCCTGCTTCCTTCTTGTCCTCCCCATGTACCCATGTTTCCCAAGTCAACACCCTCTTTCCTCCCAAGTCCCAGATCAGATCTGCACACGCGCCGTCCCCACACCTGGAGTCCCCAGCTCTGCAGGCCCGCAGCCGCTTCTTCCGTCCCTCCCCTGCCGCCCCCCGGGTATGTGTAGAGGTTGCAGTTTCTCAAGAGCGTGTCGTGGTGACATATTTGGTGGGCCCGGCTGCCTGGCTGGGAGAATCCATCAACCGGCATCCTCGACGCTCGCCTGCCCCAGCCCTGTTTTAATTTGCCAGTCTGTGGGCTCCCGTACACGTATTCATCTATATTTGTGTCAGGCGAGATTGCCTTTGTCCTCCTCTGCCTGCTAATAAATCCCTCCATGGGTCTCAGCCTCGGCACTCGGCTCCCTAGGTGTCCGGTTTGGAAAGTGAGTTGGGGGGTGTGGTGACTCTGAGGGAAAATGACCCCATGATGCCAAACCTGGCCGCTTCTCTCCCCACGGGACCCCCTGCCTCGGCGGGGACCGGGCTGACCACGGGGCTCCCTGGCTCCCCAGAGGGGTGCTCGGGTGCCTAGCATCAGGCACGGCCGCTCAGACAGCGTGTGTTTTCTCATGGTTATGGAGGCTGGAAGTCCAGATGCAGGCATTGGCAGTTTGGCGTGAGGACAGCTGCCTTCTCCCTGTATCCTCACTGGCCGCCTCTCTGTGTATGTCTGGTTCTAACCTCCTGTTCGTATAGGACACCAGTCATATTGGACGAGCTCCCCTGCCCCCGTTCCATGACCTCATTTTAACCTGACCACCTCTTGAAAGACCCTGTCTGTCCAAAGAGTCATGTTCTGTGGTGCTGGGGGCTAGGCCTGCAGTACAGGGATTTTAGCGGCCACCATTCAGCCCATGACACGTGAGATTTCTCCTTTTCAGTTATCTGTAAAGTACGCTGGTTATCAGAAAAGTACACGTAAGTGCCCAGTCACGTGTGTTTACCACTGAACTCACCAGGTAACCAGCCCCCAGGAAAGAAATGGGGTGTGAACAGTCCCAGAAGCCCCCCTCAGCATCCCCCCACCCTGGCTCCAGTCAGCCACTGTCCTCCTGGGGAAGCCGCTGCCCCGACATCTAAGCCCATGGAGTCCTTTTTTAGATCAGATGATGCTCCAAAGTGACATATTCTGAGTGGCTTCTGTACCACAGAGGGCAGGGGAAATGAAGGAGAAGCAGAAACAGCGCCTGGAGGCAGGGACAGGCCATCCAGGGGCTTTGCAGGTGGGCTGCCTGCGGAAGCAGGCTTGGTCCAGCTGTCGCCGTGACCGTGGGCCTCGAGGTGGGACCGAAGGCGCCCGGCCGCTGCTTCACGGACGCAGGACAACAGTTGTCCAGAAACTTCGGCCAGAGGGAAGGGGATTGCCTTGTGAGCTAGAGGTGCTGATGAGAATTGGTGTCTTGATCTGTTTTACCCACAGTGGAATCCACAGGAGCTTTATAGCACTTTTTTTCACCTGTGTCCTGGTGCCCCTGAACTTTACATTCGGAAGAGCAGCTTGTAAACGTCTCCCATCACGTCCTCTGGGCTGTATCAGGTGCGCGGCGGCTCTGTGCCCTCTGACTGTGTGGCTGACAGCCGACGGCAGCTCCCCGGGCAACCGAGTGCTGACTAGGCTGGGACACTTTAGATATGACCATAGGGATGGGAGTTCCTGGAGGTGGACGACAGCGGGGGTGGCAGAGGAGAGACTTGAACCGCTATCCGAGGAGGGGGTGGGGTGACCTGAGCAGAAGAGGCTGGCCTGGGGAGGGTGCAGTGCAGACACAGGCTGGACCACGCGTGGACGGGGAATGCAGCCTCTCAACGGGATGGGAGCCAGGTTCCCAGGTTTGCACAAGTGCACATGGAGATGAAGGCAGCTAGGAGGGTTAGATCTGGGCCGGGGATGAGAGCCAGACTTCAGGAAGAAGTAGCTGGCGTTCTGGCCTTCCCAGGTGGCCCAGTGGTAAAGAATCTGCCTGCTAATGCAGGAGATGCAAGAGACGCTCCCTGGACGGAGAATATCCCCTGGAGAAGGAAATGGCAACACACTCCAGTACTCTTGCCTGGCGGGCTACAGAGGATCCTGGCGGGCTACAGTCCACAGGGTCACAGAGTCGGACAGGGCTAAGCACGCACAGCAGGCGTTCTGGTCTCGGGGAGGTCATGTTGGTGGTGGGCTCTGAAGGCTCCGAGCCCCCTTTCCGAGCCGGCTCCTGAGGTTGCATGAGCCTCACTCAGAGCTGCAGGGTAGTGGCTGGCCAGGGGACTCTGTGTCTTGTTCATCTGAGGAGCTCAGTGCTCCAGACACAGGCTCTGCTGCCCAAGGACCTCTCCAGGCCAACTCCCGCTGGGAGAGGCTGCCTCCCCGGCCACCCACCTGGAGGGCACCTTGGTTCTGGACCCCTGAGTCCTGCAGCCGCAGGTCTGGACTCCTTGGCCTGGCTTGCCCAGGCCACCACCTGCCCTCGGCTCCCCTGGCCATGGGTGGGTGCCTGATCTCTGTAGAGCCCTGTGAAATCAAGACACAGGAAGCTCTGTAGAAGGTGGAGTGGCAGCAGGCTGGCCAGGCCGCGGGAGGAGGGGCCCACCACTCAGCCCCAGCAGTGTGCGGGAGCTCGCTCACGGGGGCGCGGGCGCGCCCCTTCCTCCCCCAGCCAGAGGCTGCGGGAGGCTCAGAGGTGTTTGGATCGCCCGCCCCCACCAGCCCCCACGTCCCATCGCCCCTCCTGATCTCTGCGTCCCCTGCAGACGGTCTCCCTGACAGAACCTGACAAGAGCCATTTCCAAGATGGATTGATTCAATTTAGCACAAATTTTTGCTGGATTTGGTGACGTATGGCTCCCTGTTGGAACCGCATCGAATGTGACTCCAAAGAGAGAGGGTTTATTAGGCCAGGCGGCACCGAGCAGGTGAGGCCCGGGGGGGCGGGTGCCTGCAGCGTCCTGTGCACTTGCTCTGGGGTGCCCCGGGGCCCCCATCTGCCCCTCCCTGCCCTCCCATCATTGGGGGCCGCTCAGCCAAGCTCAGAGGGAAATGCCTCGTGAGCCCGGCTCATGTGTACCCCAGGGGCCACATTTCCATTTTATTCCCAGAAGCAAAGTTTTGCTGCTGCCGAGGACCCCACCGCAGGAAACCCAGAGCTAAAGACTTCTTCCCTCTGGGCTAATAATTTCTTAATGGAGGCTGCGGCTCCAGAAGGCACTGCGCTGCCCCCAGCTCACCCCCAGCCTGGGACCAGGCCCTGTGTGTGTGTGCGTGTGTGTGCGCGCGCATGTGTGTGCACGCGTGTGCATGCTTGCATGTGCATGTGTGTGCGTGTGTGCACATGTGGTGTGCGCATGTGTGCCTGTGTGTGTGTGGTACATGTGTGCATGTGTGTGTATACGTGAATGCACGTGCGCATGTGTGTGCGCATGTGTGACTTCCCCTTTGTGTCTGCGATAGGCTGCAGTGCCCTCCCAAAGACATTGCGTTCCAATGCCTGAAACTGTACATGTGACCTGATGCGAGAAAGGGGCTTTTGCAGGTGCAGTTAGGTTAAGGCGTGTGCACTGTGGTTAGCGGGATTCCCCAGGTGCACGTGCAGCGCAGTCCTGAGAGAGGATCTGACGCGGAGGAGGCCACGTGACCACAGAGAGCCCCCTGGAGCCAGGGCGCGCCGGCTGCCCCCAGGATCTGGAAGGGCCAGAGTCCCTCCAGGGCTCTGAGTCTGGGGCCCTCCGTGCCAGGCCTGCTGGCTCGGGCTGGTTTTGAGGGTGGGCGTCGGGGCAAGGGTAGGTGGCAGAGGAGAAAGAGGAGCCGAACATGAGGTGACTCTCGGGAGCCCTGTCCCTCATGTCCACAGTCTGGCTCAGCCCATGTAGGAAGCGTTATACCTCAGCCTTGGGGTCCCGCTGGTGTGCAGGAGGGTCCCCTCAAAACTCAACCTGGGCCTCAAGCCACATTTCTTGGAGTTGTGACCCCAGCGAACAGAGCGAGGGACCAGGGTGGAGGAGATGATGGGCCGGACAGCCGAGGGAGGGCGCCAGGGCCACAGGGCAGCGTCCGGCACCGTGGCCCCCAGACCCTCCCCACTCCGAAAGACGCAGGCAGCCCAGGGACGGTTCCCACGTCCTGGCAACCACCGTTTGTCTGTGTGGCTGGAACCCCAAGCTTCAAAGTGCCGGCGTGCTAATCCAGCCCCCTTCCAGTATTTTTTCAGGGGCCTGCTTTTGAAACGTGCGGTGTTTCTCCCTTTCTTTTGAGGCAAATGGCTGATTGATTGCCTTTCATCTCCTACTTTGAGTAGCTGTAAGAGCTACTTTATATAAACATCAATTACCGGCACGTAATAAATTAAGGGTCCCTCGCACGGCACGCATTAGAGTCCGGCCCGATATCAAAGTGCCCCCATCACCCAGCAACGGGAGGGCGGGGGCTGATGAGCCGCACGAGGCTGGTGGAGATGCTGGTTTAATTGCAGATCTGCAAGAGGGTCGCAAGTGGAGGGACCCCAGCCTCATGTGCTTGTCCCTAGCCTGGCAAGCAGGGGAGCAGTCAGGCAGGTCACTGGTTAGGGCTTTTGAAAGTCTATCCTGCACTCCTCCAGACCCCAGACCCCAGCATGTGGCATTCAGGTCTCCTTGGGGACCTCTGCAAGCCTTCGAAACCCTCCTCCACTTTGACCTCTGTCTGCTTTGTCCATCGCTCTGCCATCTGGTCTACTGGCCCATCGTGGGCAGCCCTGGGCATCATCCAGCTGGGACTCTGCCCCACCCTGACTCCTGTCTCCTTGGGACCTGTCCCTCCCTCTCCTCGTCTGCACAGAGAGCGGTTGAAAGCGAAGACCCTAACTCTGCAAGGTTTCACTGCCTTCCCCACTCAGCCCCTTTGCAGCTGGGGGTCCTTGGGCCACTTACCCGCTCTGTGCCCCATTTGCTCCTATGTGTAGCGTGGAAGGTCGCTTCAGTCGTGTCTGACTCTCTGCAACCCCATGGACTGTAGCCCGCCAGGCTCCTCTGTCCATGGGATTCTCCAGGCAAGAATACTGGAGTGGGTTGCCATTCCCTTCTCCAGGGGAATTTTCCCTACCCAGGGAATCGAGCCCGCATCTCGTGTCTCCTGCGTGGGCAGGCTAGTTCTTTACCATCAATGCCTCCTGAGAAGCCTTTAGCATGTGCGCACGCAGCGTGAAGAGGATGGTGTTTGTGAAGCGCACCTAGATACTCCCGCTGTTCCCGCCGCTGTGGCTGTCACAGGCCGCAGCCATGCTGGGGCTCTTCCTGGCCGCCCGTCAGTGCTGAAGCCCCCCGGACCTCCCCCCACAGGAGCCACTTCTCTCTCCCCACCCCCGGCTCCTGCTCCTCAGCCTGAACACGTCCCCGGGCGTCCCCTTGCCTTGATGGTCAGACTTCTAGAAGGACTTGGAGCACCTCCTGCCTCAGGCTTCAGCCCCCGCCCCAGGAAGCAGGACCCTCCCTGATTGTACCCCCATGGCTCGAGCGCCCCGACAAGTTGCCACCCCTTGAGAGCAGGTTGCTCTTAGGGGTTCCCCACCCCCACCCAGCATCGGCCTCCCCTGGACATGTGGTGTAATAAACAGCGCTCTGCGAGAGCCCAAGACCTTGCATTGCTGCTCCCAGGCCACCCTGCTTCCCTGTGGGAACCCCACTTTGAGAACCAACACAGGGTGGACTCCCTAGCGGCCCCTGGGAAACCAGGCTTCCCGGAGTGGTTCCAGGGTGCGGTGGCGGACAGCCCCCTCGCAGATCTATCCCCCTCCCCGGCTGCTCTCCCCTGCTCCTCCTCTCCCCCGCCTACCTTCTCTCCCCTCCCTTGCCCTCCAGTTCAGTCTCAGAGGAGGTCCAAGGGCCAGGAGCCCCCAGGGCCTCCCAGGAAACAGGCTCCTGCCTCCTTGGAGCCCCTTCCCCTTCCTGGCATCGCAGGAGTTCTGCCCCCGCCCCGCAGGGCAGCTCCTGGAGGAGGGGACAGACCCAGCCCTGGGGGAGCAGCCCCGGGAGCCTGCCCAGTGCCCCCCCTCGGGGCACACAATCAGCTCGCCCAGACGCCTCACACTCAGGCGCCCGCCGTGCTCAGAGCTGCTCAGCCCATTGTTCGGGAAGGGCCCCTCTTGCCAGAATCTCTTATTACGGGATGGAGATTTCTCAAGTCCAGACCACAAGGCCTGGCTGTGAGCGCCGCGGCCTCCCCAGTGTTCTGTTCTGGAGCCCCCAGGCAGCCCTGCCAAGCCGCTGCTCTCCCCACCTCCCCCGGCCCTCTGCCCAGGGCTCCCCGCAGGCCTGCAGGGATCCTGGGGTGGAGGTCAAGGCTGGTGAGTCAGAGACTTCGCAGGGCTGTGTGTATGTGTGTGCTCATCTGCGTGTGCATGTGTGTATTGTACACATTTGCATCTGGGCACACATGTATTGTACACATGTACATCTGTGCGTGCATGTTTTTTACACATGTACATCTGTGCATGCATGTGGGCATGGGTGGTGTGCTGTGTTTGCATCTGCATGATGTACTCATGTGTACATGAGTACACATGTGTGCGCTGGTACACACATGTGTACCCGTGTTTGTGTTCACGTGTGTGGGTGTGGGGTTGGGAGGTGTGTGCACGTGCTCCTCCTGGGGGTCCCAGGAGCCCGCCCCCCGCTCCCAGGGTGCCTCTGGGTGATGGATGAGCTCTGGTGTTTCCCAGGCAGCATTCCAGCTTTCTGAAGTCACAGTTTCCATCTGCGGGCCCGCCCCTCCTCTGCTCGGCCCCTGTCCCAGTCCCCCGGGGCCAGCTCTCCGGCCTGGGGGTGCCCAGGGAGCAGGGCTTCCTGGCCTTGGCCCCCCACGCCCAGCCCACTCTCTCCCGGTCCCTCGCGCAGGCCTCCCGCGGGCTCCCTGCTTGACAGGGTTAAGTAGCGAGCTGGCATTGCTGGGAAGAAACACAACCGCTCCTGCGAGCTCTGCGGCCTCGGGTCACCCTGGAGTCCACTGATGAGATCTGGCAGCAGGCAGGCGGGGTGGGGGCGTGGAGGAGGGTGGCCGCCTCAGAGAGAAGGGCCAGCAACAGCCGCCAGCTCACGCCTGTGTTTTCTCGGGGCTCGGGGCTGGTATCTTCTGTGTCTGGGGAGGTCACTTGAGCAGGTGGGGGACCGAACGTGCCCGCACCTCCTCCCAGGGTGCCCTGTGGATAGCGGTATGGGGCTGGGCTCTGAGGATCCAGCGGTTCAGGGCAGGGGACACGAACCACAGCACTGCTCTCTGGTGGGGCCCCTGGACCACCCCAAAAACGCAGTGGAAGGGGAGAGTTCCCGGCTCTTGTGCTAAGACTTTAGGTCAGCTCCCTGCCCTGCTAGCTCCATGGCTAGTGGGCGCCCTCCCACCCCTCGCCCACAATACACCACTCCCCACCCAGCGTACTCAGCCCTCGGGACACAGGATGGTGGCCTCTAGGGACTGGAGACAGAGAAGGTGGGCGGGAGGAAGGAAACTCTAGCTCCCAGCCACAGGCAAGGCTGGAGAGGGGCTTCAAGCAGAGTGCCAGCCCTGCGAGCAGGTGCCCCGTGAGCATCCCACATCTTCACTCGGGTCCCTCCTCCAGCCAGAGCACCCTCATAGCAGAGGTCGCAGGCCAGCCCCTCTGACCCCTATGGGACCTCAGGCAGGTTCTGTGTTTCCTGTGACAAGGAGGCCGTGAGGGTCCCACCCCTGGGAGTTCAATGGAGCTCTGGCTGGGAAGAGTCAGCCGGACTTGGGGCTGGTGGACGGTCCTGGGTTGGTCAGGTGTCCCCTAGATTCTATTTCCCTGGCTGTAAGTTGAACGGGGTTGGGGGGGCGAGGTGCTGTAAGTCCCCTTTGCCGTTTTTCTGCTGTGATTTGAGGAGCTGCTGTGGGATCCTGGAGGTCCCCTCACTGTAGGGAGGGTGTGGGGTATCACCTACTTCCTGCTGCTCCTGGCAGGGGGGCAGGGCAGGCTGTGTCCCAGCCTGACGTGCAGAGGCGGCCCAGGGTCAGGCTGCTCTGCACACGAGGGGCATGAGATGGGGTCCCTGCTGGTCTAGCCTGGGGGTCTGACAGAAGGAGTCGTTGGGGCAGGGCACGCCTTGGCCCAGTGGCTCAGCCTCCCGCGACTTTGTCATCCGGGAAAGGGGGCCACAGGGCTGGCAGTGACTGAGGAGCCCTACACGCAGGTGCTTGCAGAGGGTCCCTGGGTGCAGAGCTGCCACCGTTAGCCTCTGTGTTATCTGCCTACCCTCGAGCTGATGCCGGAAGCTTCCCCCGCCCTGCTCTGAGGTTTTCGCCCTGAAGCGTTTGTCTGGGGAGAGAAGATAGTTGAACTGCTCTCCCCTTGCCTCCTCCCCCGCCTCCCCCCCCCTTGCAAA
>SJYT01054229.1:467860-490741 GCA_006410635.1 Cephalophus harveyi
CTGTGTGTGTGCTGAGTGTGTGTGGGGTGTGCTGGTGTGTGTGTGTTATGAGAGCATGACCAGGTGGCCACCCCACCTTCTAGCCTGGCTCTGTCTTTGGCTCTTGTTGAAGTCCCACCTCTGCCCTCTGAATACTCTGAGAGGTGCTGGGTAAATATTTGTTGATTGACTGATGAAATCATCTCTAGATAGGGAGGAATTGGAAGGGAGGGCTCTCTGGGGACTGATTAAGGAGGCCAAGTCGGGGCTAGGAAAGGAAGCAGGGCTAGAGGACCCTAGGGGCTGCCTCCCACCCCCCCAAGACCCCCAGCCCTGGGGCTGGAGCTGATGCAATTCTAGGCAACAGAGCAAGGCATGGTGCCAGATGTGTATAAGAGACAGGTTTGGGAGTACCCGGGGCGGGGGCGGGGGGTGGAGGTGATCTCCCAGGGTGTGAGGGTCCAGGAGAGAGCCTGAGGGTCTCCAGGCAACAAGGATGCCCACGTGGATTGGGGGAGGCCGGCCACAGGAGAACTGCCGTGATACAGGGGCACCGCGGGGATTGCACTGGCCAGGGATGTGATGTCACTGTTTTCCGCCGGCGGGGTTGGGGGGTGGGAACGGAGGCACGAAGAGGGACGTGGCTTGGCCAAGGCCACACAGCTGTGGAGAGCCCCAGGTGGCCACGTTCAGGGTCCAGGTCTGCCTCGAGCAAACTCCCCCCGCTGTAGAACGGGGACAGGGCAGCTCACCGGGGGAGGTTCAGAGTCGTCCGGAGGCCAGCAGGCAGTGTGCAGCGCGTGATCTCGGGTGTAGACCCAGCAGTTGGTGTGTGTTTAGGGCACATTGTCATGAGTGCAAGACTTGCCCCTGGCTGCTTGGGTGGGGGACACCAAGGAAATGCCCGCCCGGCCCCCCAGCAGCCCAGAGGGTCTCTCTCGCCCCATCCGTCAGTCTGTTGGTCTTTCTGTCAGTCTTGGGCTGGGCAGAGAGATGTCTTCACTTCGAGGCGGGGAGGGTCGCAGAGTGAGTCTGGGGTCTTGAGCCGGGCCTCCGGGACTAACACGTTTGCAGCGGAAGCTCTGACCTTGGGGCCACTCCTCTGCCCTGACCAGTGCCAGGAGGCCCCCCTGCCCACTGACTGCAGCCCAGGGATGCTGCCCGAGGGCCCAGAGCAGGGCCAGGCCAGGCAACTGGTTTTCTGTCCAGAGTGAGACTTAAACCCTAAGGACATCCCAGGCTCACCTTCAGGGTTGAGGAACTGGACTTGCCCAAAGTGGGTCTGTGATGCAGCCAGGATCGAGTCCCAGGCCTCCTGCCTCTGGGCCCAGTGCGGTCCTCCCTGCCCATCCTCCCCAGGCACCGCGGCCCTTCCTCTTGCCTATGCAGAAGCCACCCAGGACTGGCCTGTGGGCATCAAGAAGCCTGAGTTCCCAGCCCAGCTTTACCTGCTACAAACTCTGGGCGTGTTTGGGACCTCTGGGCCCTCGGTTTCTTCTTCTGTGCAGTCATGGCCCGCACACCCCCTTCCTCCTCCAGCGTCCTTCCCTTGCGTTGACGATATGTGTTTGCAGCCATCCTGTCCACAGCCTCTATGCAAGTGGGCTGGAGAGGGTCTCCAGCCCCACCCCTGCAGGAGGAGGGGACACCGGCCTTGAGGGCAGGGGGCCTGGCTGTGCGCTGGACTTGCCCGCCCGCCGGATAGAGGCCAGCCTTTCCGTCTCAGTGTTCTGGCCCTGTAAAATCCGGAGCGTGCTGGCGCTCAGCCCAGGGGGTCTTGAAGGGTTTCCACATACTGTTTTAAGATCCTCTGCTAATGAGGGCCCTGGCAGTGCCAAGTGTTCTCGTGTCTGTGTGTGCCAGCCAGAAACCGGGCACTGCTCACGGGAACCGGTGGCTAACAGTGGCAGGAGTGCAGCCCCACGTCCACCTCCCCACGGGTGCCCGCTGGGGCCTCCTTCTGATTCTGGGAGCCCTCGTGGGCAGAGGGCCCTGGGCAGGCAGGCCGGGCATGCCCTGCCCTCTCGAGCCTCCCCCTCCCCACCCACAGCCAGGGCTCCCCGAGCCGAGTGCAGGAAGAGGAACCTGCAAGGGTGGATGAGGCAGTGGGCAGCCCCCACGCTAGTGGGGGGACCTTGGGCAGCGCATCTTCCCCTCTGCGGGGCCCGGGTGAACTGTAGGATCTGCCAGGAAGTGGCTCGTCCATTATCTCTCTCGCCCACACCGTTACGGGCAGCCACAAGTGAGAACGCAGCAGGGCGACCCCCCTCTCAGAGGCCCCCCCCAAAATGTGCCCTCCTGTGCCTTTCACCACACCTGCCTGAGGGCCACGATCAGGAAGGCTCAGGGGGTCAACGGGTGTGAAAGGTTAGCGTGGCCCGAGGCCCGGCACCCTGAGGGGGCAGCCCTCCTCTCCCAACGTGGCACCAGCCCCAGCCATCTTGCTTCCTGGGTCAGCAAGTCTCCCTCCCTGCAGGTCCTTGGGGCTCACTCCCCTTGCAGGGGCCCGGAAACTGCATCTTAGGGAGAGCAGTTCAGATGTGAGTTGGGCGTCCAGGAGCACTTGCTTGGGGCAGGCTCCGACCTGAGCCCTTTGCATGCACGTGTGTGAGATGACGTCACACTCACAGCAGGGCTCCTCCTACAGATTTGGAAACTGAGGCATCGGCTGTGAGACAGGTCACCCAGGAGTACAAGGCCGCAGAGAAGGGAGGTGTGAACCCCGGAGTCTGTGTGTGTGCTGAGTGTGTGTGGGGTGTGCTGGTGTGTGTGTGTTATGAGAGCATGACCAGGTGGCCACCCCACCTTCTAGCCTGGCTCTGTCTTTGGCTCTTGTTGAAGTCCCACCTCTGCCCTCTGAATACTCTGAGAGGTGCTGGGTAAATATTTGTTGATTGACTGATGAAATCATCTCTAGATAGGGAGGAATTGGAAGGGAGGGCTCTCTGGGGACTGATTAAGGAGGCCAAGTCGGGGCTAGGAAAGGAAGCAGGGCTAGAGGACCCTAGGGGCTGCCTCCCACCCCCCCAAGACCCCCAGCCCTGGGGCTGGAGCTGATGCAATTCTAGGCAACAGAGCAAGGCATGGTGCCCCAGGGTCTTGGCTGCTTGCAACCCAGACCCTCCCGTGGGTCACAGCTGTCACCCCTCTCAGGCTCCCTGGACATCGGGAGGTCAGAGAGTCCCGAAGGTCCCTTCTCAGCATTGTTCTACCCCCCCGGGGGAAAGGCTCACCCCCTGCTTACCCCACATTTCTGGCTAATGGACAGGCCTCTGGGAGGAGGGGCTGGGTGTGAATAGGCTGAGGCAGCAGCAGGAGCAGTGAGAGGTGGGGGGGTTGCATCTGGCTGCAGAGGCGCCGCGTGTCCAAGGCCAGGGCTTTTGGGAGTGATGCTGAGTATCTGGGGTGGAGGCCCGCAAAAAGGGCTGGTTCCCCAAGGGGTGGAGTGCCCCCATTCCCCAGCCTGCCCGGCCCTCGAACACCAGTGCTGGCGGCTGCCTGCCAGTGAGCCGCCCTCTCTGGCCGCTGAGTAGGTGGGCTTGGTGGGCACAGTAGGTGGGAGATAGGGGCGTGGTTGGAGCACCAGAGACCTAATCTGCCTGGAATCTGATCCTGGTCACAGCTCCTGCTGGCTGTGTGGCTTAGGGTAAAGAACTCAGCCTCTCTGGGCCTCTGTTTGCTCATTCAGAAACAGAGGCTGCTTGTAAAACACAGAACGAGATGGCCTGAATATAAAGATGCTTCTGGCCCATTGGAGGCTCTCAGCAACGCTGGCAGGGCCGCCACTGTCGGGGGGGTTGATGGATGGGGGGCCCAGGAGGAGCCCCCCCGAGGGTACTTGAGACCACCCACGGGACACCTGTCAGAGACAGCCTGAGGCCCTGGCGCGAGGAGCTGAAGGTGGGTGTGCACTGCGGCGGGGCCGGAGGCCACGGTCTGGGGCGGACACCCGGCAGGGCAAGCAGGACTGTCCCCCTCCAAGGGCTAGGAGGCACGTCTGTATCACTGTGACCTGCTCGCTTTCCTGGACTGGGGAGCTGGGGGCCAGGCCTGTAATGACGAGGGGAAGATGGCACCGGCTTCTCTGGGCTGGGGATGGCCGTGGGGGGGCGTCTGCTGGCCTCTCCACAGTCTGTGTGTGCAAGAGGTGGGCAGGGCACCCACACCCTGGGGAGACCAGGGAGGCCAGTCCACACTTTGGGGCTGGTCCAGGGCATGGGGGGCTTCGTCCGGGCATTTCTGGGCTCTTCCACCACCCCCTGAGGGGTGTGCAGGGACCATGCAGGCTGCCGTGAGTGCATCCACAGCAGGATTAAAGCTAGTGAGTGGACCCCCCCACCCCCCAATTATCGCCCCTTCCCCAAACAAACAACCGTTTGCTCCCCAGGTGATCGGGCCGTTGGCTGGGCAGCCGGGCCGGGAGGTTATGTTAGCGCCTGCTGGCTTTGCTTGTTTCAGGGCCTCGTGGCCTCCCAGCCTCCACTTGCAGCCCTGGCCCAGTGGGTGGGGCCTCATCTGGGCCGAGGGAACTGCTGGTGACACACCACGCCTTGCCCTGCAGCTCAACACTCCCTGTCCCGTCCCACTTGTCTGCAGCCTAGGCTGGTGCTGAGACCACCTTAGGGACACAGATGACCCCTCTGCTGAGATTTGCTCCCGTCTCACATCCCCAAGCTCTCTCTGGCAGAGGCCCCAAAGGTGGCGGCAGAGTGGTGACTGGCCCGGCTGGGGGACAGGATGGTTTTGCAGGCAAACTGGGGCCCAGCTGCCTGCTAGGTGGTCAGCAGGGTCCTAAGAGCTGCCGAGTGGGAAGAGGCCAGACCAACGCTGGGCTTTCTTATTCCATGGGGGCAGGCGCCCCCGCCCCCCGATAGATCAGCAGGCTATCCTTTGGGGATCAGGTCTTCAGGGTGTGGGGGCCACCGCCCATGTGCCTGGAGGTCAGTCTCAGCGGGAGCCCCGAGCCACTCCTCTGGGGGCGCTGAGATGTGGGCTCTGCCCCCCAGTGTCTGGTTTGCAGAGCCTTCTCGAGAGCCGCTGGCTGTGTGACCCCGGGCAAGCTATTTAACCTCCCTGGGCTTCATTTCTTCCCGTCAGGTGTGGGTCGGAGTAGTCGCCCCTGCACAGGGTGCTGTGAGGCTGACATGCAGAGTACCTGGAAAGCACTTCGAACAGCGCCTGGCGGAATGCAGGCTGCGTGCCCCTTCAGCTCACCGTAGACTGTGCGTTCCACGGACCTGCAACCCAGGGGCTGGCATGCGGTGGGAGGCGAGGACGCCCACGCTCCCCTCCAGTCCCTGGCTCCAGGACACAAATGGTCCTGACCAGGTAGGGTTGCCTTGAGATGGGCCAGAGCCATGCTGTCCCTGGTCTTTCTCTTTCTGAGCCTGGCCTAGTGTCCCTGGCAGCAAGCTTGGAGACACTCTAGTACCTGCTGCATGTACTGAGCACCTACTGTGTGCCAGGGCCTGGTCTGGGCACTCCCCAGGGTCAGCCCGCAGATCCTTGTCCCGACCCCATGAGAGAGGGGTGCCCTGGCAGTCTGACCCAGCTGGGCCTACCATGTCCCTTACCCCCTGCCCTCAGGGGGCTGCAGAAATGTAGGCCGTGTATCCCATGCTCAGATTTTGGGGAGACACACAGACACACACAGAGACACACATACACACACATGCCGCCCAGCCTGACCAGCCCCCTGCGGAGTGATGCAGGTGGCCAGAGCCCCCCCCTGGGTGGGGTGGACGTGTGAGCGCTCCTAAGGAGAGAGGGGCAGTGAGTGGGGATGGAAGGAGCCCCCACGTGGGGGCAGGAGCCCCCCCCCCCCACCATTGAGGGGTCAGGCCCAGGTAGAGGAAGGGCCTGCCAGCCCCGCCGCCCTCTGGCCGGAAGAGCAGAGCTTGAAGGCCTCTCTGTTCCCTTCTGATGATGGATAAAGATGTCCGCTCCCTCACACAGGCGACCAGAGCTGATAATTAGCTTTTAACCTGTCCCCGCCGTTAACGCGGAAAGGCCACCATTTGTTCCAGGGAGCTGCTAGTGTGTATAAAGAACCAAACATGGCCAATTTTGTTCAGGATGAATTAAGACTTGTAAATGTAGAATGAGTTCATCTATTTAATTAAGTAGCAGCAATATGGATGTTAAATTAAGTTCACAGCAGACGTGCCAAAACAGTGTTATAAAAATATTGCTGGCAGTGGGGGCAGGGATTTGGGGAGAGGGCGCCTGTCGCCCCTAGCCCCGGAGTGGCTGTCTCCCAGGTGAGCAGGTGCCTCCCTGACCTGCTCTCGCCTCCTGTGTTTCCGGAGCAGCAGGCTTCCTGGTTGCCACGACGTGTCTCTCGTGCTTCTTGAAGGAGTTGTCTGCTCCCTCTGGCTTCCCCCGCCGCCCTGGCCCCCTGACTTGTGCACACCCACGTGCAAGAGGCTCTCAGACTGCCTGCCCTCTTGGCAGGGGGTTTTGGGGGAAGGCGTATCCCTTGCCATGGGGGCGGGAAGCAGACAGGACCCAGTGAAGAGAGGTCTGCTCTGGGGAGGACCCTCCCAGGGAGGGAGGAGGGAGAACAAGCAGGAGGGGTGAGGATGAGGGTGGTGTGCCCAGAGTGGGGTTGGGGAGTTGAGGGGGGGTACAGCCAGGCCTCGTGACACCCAGCAGCAGCACTGGCATCTCAGAGCAGGGGGTCACTCGATGCCAGAGAGCACGGGGATCGGAAGGCAATTCTTTTCCTTCCACCCCCAAATCAAGCCTCCCCGAGGAGTGATTGTGGCAACAATGCTGTTTTCCTGGGACCGTCCGCTGCCCTGGTTGGGGATGCTGGAGAGCTGTGATTGACAGCAGTGGGCTGACTGCAAAGCGCAGGCATGTGGAATCTGGGGGACATGGCAGACCGTGTCCTGGAAGACAGACACGGAAGGCTATGGATGCCGACGGTGACACACATGGGAGCAATGGTAGAAGGCGGGTTCGCTGTAGTCGGGAGTATGGACCAAGTCACGGAGCGTTTCCTAAAGTAGAGGATTTTCTCCCTGGGTTTTAAAGGATGAATAGGTGTTTGCCTGGTAGATGGGGAGGAGAAGGGCATTTTAGGAAAAGAAAAGAGCAGGTGCATAGACTTGTACTAAACTCCCTGCAGGTCACGGAGGGAGAATCGGGGATACAACTGGAGAGATGAGTAGAGATGTGAGTGGTCTCGAGCGTCGTTCTGAGCAGCTTCTGAGCCGGGTCCCTGCAGGAAATTAACATTCATCCACGTGGTGCTTTTCTCCCCTTGGCTCTCAGCATGCTGTTAGTGAGCAGCACAGACACAGGTCCTGTCCTCATGGAGTTTACAGTCTGCTCCAGACGGTGGATAAGAAACAAACACAACCGGATGAATAGGCACAAGGTTTCGTGGTGACAAGCGATGTGGAGAAAATATAAGGGGGTCAGGGTGTTTTCCCTGGGGCAGCCAGGGAGGGCTTCTCTGATGCCCTTTAACAGAGCCTGGGGGGGAAAAAAAACGGTGACAGGCATGTCCTTTGTGCCGCAGGCGGTCCGGTTTCTGCCTCTTGCCCCAGCGTGACTGCTAATGGGGCCCCTTCGTGATCATATGGACGTCAGACCCGGGTTACAGTTAAGGGCAGGCCAAAGTGCAAAGGCCCTGAGGCCGGAGAGGAAGCCCGAAGGCCAGCGAGAGGGGGAGAGTGGGGCAGAGGGCGGATCGCGCGCCCGGTCCCAGGGAGGGCAGCCCCGGCGCGGCTTTCACTCAGAAGGAGGTGCGAGCCGCGGAGGGGTCTGTGCAGCGGCGACCTCGGTGGGACAGGTGTCCCCGGCGGCTGTACCGAGAGCAGACTGCAGGGGGCGCGGCGGCCGCAGGAGAGTCGCAAGGAGGCGCTGCAGGAGCCCCGGCGTGGGTGGCAGGACCCGGTGGGAAGTGGTCCAGCTCCGGGCGCCTTTTGAAGGAGGAGCTGCCGGGTGGATCGTGCTGAGGGGTGTGAGAGGAAAGGGGGCAAGCTGTGGGCGAGTTTCCCGAGGGAGGTGGCGGGAGCCAGCGGGAGCAGGTGGAGAGAAGATCCTGCCGCGGGCAGAGCCTCCCCGCTGCGGCCGGTGCAAAACCTCGGGTACTTGGCCTGCAGCTGTGTTTCACTTACTCGTGCTTCTTGAAGGAGTTGTCTGCTCCCTCTGGCTTCCCCCGCCGCCCTGGCCCCCTGACTTGTGCACACCCACGTGCAAGAGGCTCTCAGACTGCCTGCCCTCTTGGCAGGGGGTTTTGGGGGAAGGCGTATCCCTTGCCATGGGGGCGGGAAGCAGACAGGACCCAGTGAAGAGAGGTCTGCTCTGGGGAGGACCCTCCCAGGGAGGGAGGAGGGAGAACAAGCAGGAGGGGTGAGGATGAGGGTGGTGTGCCCAGAGTGGGGTTGGGGAGTTGAGGGGGGGTACAGCCAGGCCTCGTGACACCCAGCAGCAGCACTGGCATCTCAGAGCAGGGGGTCACTCGATGCCAGAGAGCACGGGGATCGGAAGGCAATTCTTTTCCTTCCACCCCCAAATCAAGCCTCCCCGAGGAGTGATTGTGGCAACAATGCTGTTTTCCTGGGACCGTCCGCTGCCCTGGTTGGGGATGCTGGAGAGCTGTGATTGACAGCAGTGGGCTGACTGCAAAGCGCAGGCATGTGGAATCTGGGGGACATGGCAGACCGTGTCCTGGAAGACAGACACGGAAGGCTATGGATGCCGACGGTGACACACATGGGAGCAATGGTAGAAGGCGGGTTCGCTGTAGTCGGGAGTATGGACCAAGTCACGGAGCGTTTCCTAAAGTAGAGGATTTTCTCCCTGGGTTTTAAAGGATGAATAGGTGTTTGCCTGGTAGATGGGGAGGAGAAGGGCATTTTAGGAAAAGAAAAGAGCAGGTGCATAGACTTGTACTAAACTCCCTGCAGGTCACGGAGGGAGAATCGGGGATACAACTGGAGAGATGAGTAGAGATGTGAGTGGTCTCGAGCGTCGTTCTGAGCAGCTTCTGAGCCGGGTCCCTGCAGGAAATTAACATTCATCCACGTGGTGCTTTTCTCCCCTTGGCTCTCAGCATGCTGTTAGTGAGCAGCACAGACACAGGTCCTGTCCTCATGGAGTTTACAGTCTGCTCCAGACGGTGGATAAGAAACAAACACAACCGGATGAATAGGCACAAGGTTTCGTGGTGACAAGCGATGTGGAGAAAATATAAGGGGGTCAGGGTGTTTTCCCTGGGGCAGCCAGGGAGGGCTTCTCTGATGCCCTTTAACAGAGCCTGGGGGGGAAAAAAAACGGTGACAGGCATGTCCTTTGTGCCGCAGGCGGTCCGGTTTCTGCCTCTTGCCCCAGCGTGACTGCTAATGGGGCCCCTTCGTGATCATATGGACGTCAGACCCGGGTTACAGTTAAGGGCAGGCCAAAGTGCAAAGGCCCTGAGGCCGGAGAGGAAGCCCGAAGGCCAGCGAGAGGGGGAGAGTGGGGCAGAGGGCGGATCGCGCGCCCGGTCCCAGGGAGGGCAGCCCCGGCGCGGCTTTCACTCAGAAGGAGGTGCGAGCCGCGGAGGGGTCTGTGCAGCGGCGACCTCGGTGGGACAGGTGTCCCCGGCGGCTGTACCGAGAGCAGACTGCAGGGGGCGCGGCGGCCGCAGGAGAGTCGCAAGGAGGCGCTGCAGGAGCCCCGGCGTGGGTGGCAGGACCCGGTGGGAAGTGGTCCAGCTCCGGGCGCCTTTTGAAGGAGGAGCTGCCGGGTGGATCGTGCTGAGGGGTGTGAGAGGAAAGGGGGCAAGCTGTGGGCGAGTTTCCCGAGGGAGGTGGCGGGAGCCAGCGGGAGCAGGTGGAGAGAAGATCCTGCCGCGGGCAGAGCCTCCCCGCTGCGGCCGGTGCAAAACCTCGGGTACTTGGCCTGCAGCTGTGTTTCACTTGGTCCCCACACAGCTCTTTGTTTGTGTTTTTAAAAAATGTATTGCCAATAGTTTAAAACCGGGAGATTTTTTTTTTTTTTAAACCCGGACTTTTAGGCTTTCTTTAAAAAGTCCGAAGCTCTGGCTCCACCGGGTCTCATTGCCTCCTGGCACCTGGCAGGGCCATCTGAGCTGCCTCTGCCCACATCACGAGGGACACGTGTCCGGTTTTCTCCAGGCACTGGTGTCCTGAGCCGCTAGACTTCTGCCCGCGAGGCCCCTGAGCCCAGCTCCCTGTGCAGCGCACGACCTGCCCACATGTACCCGGCCTCCGGGCCCTGATGGGAACCAGCTCCCGAAGGTAGGAAATGGGAGGACTGAAAATCCCCACGGGTAGCGCCTGCCTCCCATCACCGCCCCCCACCCCCCACCCCCCGATTTCCAGCTCAGCTGTCTGCCTCGGCTCCTTGAAGCCTGTGGAACCATTTAAAAGGCTCCTAACGATATTGATCAATCTCTCTAAAATGGATTATCCCGTTTGCCTCCCAGCCTGACTGGATGCCCTGGGTAAGATCAGAGAGGAATTATGTGAGCCGGAGGCCGTGGGAGCAAGGGTGAGGATGTATCTCCTCCCGGTGATGCAATCTTATCAGAGCTGAACTCTGCTCTCCATCTGGGGATATAGGACACTTTGGGGCTGTCAGAAAGGAATAATAATCTTACGATTTGCAGCCCGTGCCGTGCCACGCAGAGTCAGCAGGGAGGGTCGGTGGGAGCTGGGAGGCTGAGGTGAGGACCCCTTTGCTTGGAGCTGCTCCCTGGAGAAATCAAGCCCTGGCAGGAACTCCTTGGAGCCCCTGCCTTGGGTGGCACGCCTGCCACCCGCTCACAGCCCACATCTCGGGCCCAGGGGACAGGCGCGTTCATTAAAATTTGAAACACAAATGGAAAATTGCTACCTGAAGCCTCAGCGAGCAGCCAGCCTGTGGATCTGAGTTCCCGTTAATGGATGGAACACGAGGAAGCAATTACAGCTCCCACCCCATGGTTCCTCTGGAGACAGTCAGGTCTAATGGGAGAAGAGGAGGTCCAAATCTGTCTGAGTCCCCTGTCCCAGGGCTGAGCCCCAGCACAGCCCCTACGAGCTGTGCTGTTCTGGCTTCTTCCCCACACCCCTATGCCCCCATTGTCTGGAGGGCAGGAGCCACCCAGGGCCTGTTGGCTTTGTCATCCCAATTGACCTCCATGTGGTGATGCTGTGGGCACACACCTGCCTCTGGCTGCATTTGGTTGCCTAGATTCAGGACTTAGTGCAGGAGCACTATCTGGGAGGTCATCCCAGGAGATACCAGGGGCGCCAGAAGGAACCCGATAGAGGGGGCGTTGTCGAGCTCCGTGTAGGCCTCTGGAGCTTGGCTTTGCTGGGGTCCCCGGAGAGATGGTGGGGAGTGCTCCTCCGCTGTCCCACAGCCCTGGGGCAGAGAGCGCCAAGTGCCGCGTCACGCACCTGGGGCTGCGTGAGGGGTGGGCAGCAGCAGCAGTGGCTTCTTATAACCGTGGGCGGTGGGCAGCCCTTGCTTGGCACAGGGACTCCTGCTGAGAGAAGCCTGGCCGTCCAGGCAGGGTCCTCGGGCAGCTCTGCCAACAGAGCCCTCTGGATGGGCTTGGGCTCCCGGGGTCCCCAGGCCGCCGGTGGCACCTTCTACAGCGGGCTCCGGAAGCTGGGCCCCGCCTCCTTCGGCCCCGGTGCTGCTCCAGGCGCCCCTCACCGCCAGCACGCCCAGGGTCTGTGCGGGATGTCTTTTGTGTGCACTGGTGTTTATTTGGTCAAGGGCTGGGTCAGGGACTTGGAGTCCAAGCTGCTGTGAGGAAATGGGGGTGGGGGGCTCCCTTGTTTCCCCCCAGGACAACCGGATGGCCCTGGGTCCGGAGACAATGGGTCCAGGGAGGGGCCAGGTGCTGTGCCCAGGGCAGGAAAAGGACGACTTAAAGATAAACATGGCCCCACCCATGGACTTGAACTCTGGGCTGCAGAGAGGTAGCCTCGACTGTCCTTCCCTGGGTGGCCCACGGAGCCTGGGGGGAGAAGGGGAGAAGCTGGAGGGGGCGGTGGGCGGGAGCCTTGAGAGCTTGGTGTGCTCCAGGGCTTCTGGCGTGAGTGTGCTTCTCTTGACTGCCCCATAGGGGAGCATCATTGTGCCCCTTAAATTCGAGGACACTGCAGCACAGGGAGGGTGCATCCAAGGCCGCAGTGGCTGAAGGATCCCCGCCTTCCTCTGGAAGCTGAGCTCAGCCCCAACCACCACCTCCAACCACCACCCCCACCATCTCAGGTCTGGGATCGCCCCTCCACCCCTGTGCTTTCAGCTGCACCCCTGGGCAGGGGCTGAGCCCCCCAGGAGACGTGGGACTCTGGACTCAGGAATTCTGGCACACCTGCCCAGTTTGCCGGGGTGGGGTGGGGTATCATATCTCTTCTTGAGAGAGAAGGGGCATGGCGCCTTGGTCTCGGGGCTGCGTCAACAGGCAGCAGGGCCTTGAGATTGTCCCACGCGCCCCTAAACCGCCCCAAGCTCGTCCTCCTGCAGCCACTAGGCCTCGCCCTCAAACTGCCTTGACCCCTGCTTTCTGGTGTGGGGCCTAGAAACCCTTCACTGAGAAAGAATTTTTGTAACAGATTATTCATATAGAGTACCTAAAAATAACTTGTAAATAAATGTGTATTGAGATGAGAGTTTGAAGTTGTTTTTAACATTTTAAATCAGTTTTACTGAACTATTTTTCTTGTTGTTCAGTTGCTCGGTCGTGTCCATCTCTTTACGACCCCATGGAATGGAGCACCCCTGTCTTCCCTGTCCATCACAAACTCCCAGAGCTTGCTCAAACTCATGTCCATTGAGTTGATGATGTCATCCCACCATCTCATCTCCCCTTCTCCTCCTGCCCTCAATCTTTCCCAGCATCAGGGTCTTTTCCAGTGAGTCAGCTCTTCTCATCAGGTGGCCAGAGTATTGGAGATTCAGCTTCAGCATCAGTCCTTCCAATGAATATTCAGCACTGATCTCCTTTAGGATTGACTGGTTTGATCTCCTTGATGTCCAAGGGACTCGCAAGAGTCTTCTCCAGCACTGCAGTTCTGACTGAGTGAAAGTCTCTAGGTCATGTCCGACTCTTTGCCACCCCATGGACTATACAGTCATGGAATTCTCTAGGCTAGAACACTAGAGTGGATAGCCTTCCCTTCTCCAGGGGATCTTCCCAACCCAGGAACAGTTCTAAGTCATCAATTCTTTGGCGCTCAACCTTTTTTATTATCTCAAATCCATATGTGACTGACTATTGGAAAAACCATAGCTTTGACTGCACCAACCTTTATAGGCAAAGTAATGTCTCTGTTTTTTAATACACTGTCTAGGTTTGTCATTGCTTTTTCTCCCAAGGAGCAAGCACCTTTTAATTTCATGGCTACGGTCACCGTCTACAGTGATTTTGGAGCCCAAGAAAATAAAGTCTGTCACTCTTACCACTATTTCCCCATCTATTTGCCATGAATTGATGGGACTGGATGCCACGGTCTTCATGTTTTGAATGTTGAGTTTTAAGCCAGCTTTTTCTCTCTCCTCTTTCACCTTCATCAAAAGGCTCTTTAATTTCCTCTTCACTTTGGCCATATGGATGGTGTCATGTGCATATCTGAGCTTACTGATACTTCTTCCCGCAACCTTGATTCTAGCTTATTGAGATATCTTGTGTTTAGTTGCTCAGTCGTGTCCGACTCTGCGACCCCATGGACTACAGCCCGCCAGGCACCTCTGTATGTGGGGGTTCTCCAGGCAAGGATACTAGAGTAGGTTGCCATGCCCTGCTCCACGAGATCTGCCCGACCCAGGGATTGAACCCCCAGTAGGGAAGCCCTATTGAGGTATAATTTGTGTTTAATAAAATGCAGCCATTTAAAGAGTTCTGTTCCTTTGCCGTTGACACATCTGTGCACATCTGTGTAACCAGCATCTCCGACCAGGTGTAGAAATTGCTGTCACTCCAGAAAGTTCCTTCCCAGGTGCGCCTGTCCAGTCCACTCCCCACCCCAGCCCCTGCTCTGGGTTCTATTACTGGAGGTTAGACTTTCTCCTTCTTCTTTTCAAATTGTGGTAAAATACACAAAACATAAGCTTTAGCGTCTCACCCATTTTCAAATATTCAGATCTGTGGCATGAACTACATGTGCAGTGTTACACGCGCATCACCACGGTCCGTCTTCCGAAACTGACACTGTCCGCGTTAGTCCCCTGACCCCCCCTCCCCCAGCCCTCTGCCTTCTGTGTGTGTGACCGCGACTCCTGCAGGGCACCCCCGTCTGTGGACTCGGGCAGGATGCGTCCTTCTTGGCCGGGCTTCTCCCTCTTAGCACAATATCAGGGTCCATCGCTGTTGTCGCAGCTGTCAGTGCCCAGAGCCTTTTCAAGGCTGAATGACATTCCTGTGTGTGTGTGTGCGCGCGTCACGTTTGTTTATGTGTTCAGCTCTCGGTGACCCTTGAGTTGCACCCACGTTTGGGCCGTGGTGAACAGTGCCGTGCACACGGGTGTGCCAGTGTCCGCTCACCCGTGCCCTCGGTCCTTCTTACACGTCCTCAGGGAAGCGCCGTGTAGGTGGCACTGTGTGTGCCCAGGCTGTTCTGCAGCCTGGCTGCCTCCACCCCGCATTGTCTGTGACGCTCGTCAGGTTGCTGAGCCGTGTTTCTTTGTGCAAATCAGCGCGGTTGTCCATCCGTCCTCCTGCCGATGGACAGACACCCCGGGGGGCTGTTCTGGATGGGGAGAGAGGGCCTGGGGAGCAGGTGTGCGTGGCGCAGCGCCAGCTCCCTGCCGGCTGGCGGGATAGGCCTCGGGCCTCTGCAAGCAGGCCACAGCACCCAGAGCAGCGCCCTGGACCAGGCTTCTCTCTGGTGCAGGATGCAACTGTAACTGAGACCCGGCCCCTGCCCCGAGGGGCTCCGGGCAAGGAGACAGGAAAAGAGACCACCTCGAGATGCAGTGGATGGGGGGAGTCGCAAGCAAGGCTTGCCCTCTGAGCTGCTGGCTGGCTCCTCACTTCCTGCTCGACGGTGCCAAGATTATAAACCAGCCAGCGAGCTAGTCCTGCAAACAGGCTTCCTCGCGGAGGCCCACCAGCTGTCAGGCTTGGCTCTCTGCCCGGCGCACCCCTTCCAGGCTGCCATCTTGGCCTCCTGGAGCCACTGCCAGGTGTCCTGGGAGGTGGGCTTCTCCCAAAGGGGGAGCTCAACCCTCCCAGTTTCCCCCTGCCCTCCTGGGGACGAGGGGTGGAGTCACTGGGGTTACCACCAGAAACCCCTAGCCGTCCCTCCGTTATGGGGAGGCTTTTCCAGGCCACCAAGGGTAGCAGCAGAGGGTAAAGGCTGGCCTCCTTATCAGGGCTCCCTGGAGGGAGGGACAAAAAAACAAAGCCACCGCAGCCTCTGGGCGTGACAGCTGCTGATAAGAGGAAGGCCGGCTGGGTGGTTAGTGGTGACACCCAGTGAAAGCAGAAGTGGGCGGGACCCCCGCTCTTCTGGAGCTGCGTGCGGTCAAGACCCCAGCTCCAAACCCAGGGACCGAGAAGCCAAAACAAAGCAGCCCCCAGCCCAGCGCCCCTGCGGATCCACTGTTTCACCCCCTCCCTCGACGCTGCTGGAAGCTCATGCGCGAGGTCAGGCCCAGGAGGACCCGTTTCCCAAGTTCCTTCAGGTGGTGGGCCTCTAGGGCCTCTGCCTCCTGACCTGCACTCATGGGGCTCCTGCTGTATACCAGGCAGGCCTTCGGTGCTTGTGTGCTGTCTACCTGACCTAGGGACTCAGAGATGCTGGAGGTGGCAGAGGCTGGGGGCTTAGGACAGAGATGTCTGGAGACGGCCACGAGCACGCAGGCCCCGAGGGCCCCGAGAAGGGGACACGGGGGAACGTGGAGGGGACATGTAAGGGGAAGCGTCCCAAACAGGGAGGCCGGCAACTTCCTAGGGATTAGGAGAACTGGCCAGGTCACCAGCCAAGCTTCTGTGGGTTTGGCCAAAGGCCAGGACGCTCCAAGTTCTCCGCAGGGCCCCGCGGGCTTGTTTCCTTTAGGGAAGTAGGCCGATGCTCAGGCTGAGATGAAGACTCCTTCGGAAAGGGGAAGCAGAACCCGTTTGGTGAACTTACGGTGAAGCTGGCTCCAAGGGTGGAAAGAGGCGAGGGCCCTTCCTGAAGCCTCCTCCATTCCCAGTGTCTGCCACTTGGCAAGCACATATGCTCTGGCGGTCCCTGCCCAACCTTGGGTGGGGACATTAATCACATCTCAGAGATAACAGGGTGCATGGGGTGGGGGCTGGGGTGTTCCACACTTGCATCCATATTCAGTGGTGCGAGGAGCCGGACGTGGAGAGAAGTCAGGGGCCATGAGTGACAGGTGGGTGCGGACCCAGGCCACCGGGCCCCTGGACTCCCACCACCGCCCCAGGAGGCTCCCTTGCCCGGAATGGGTATCTCTCACCTGTTTCTGCATTTAAGACATGATCCAACCCAACTGAGCAGGGGCTGGGGGGACAGGGTGGGGGCTCTGGGGCCTCCATGGAGAAGCAGGCGTGATAGACGCGGCCGCTGGTCAGACTCGATCGGGAAGGCTCCAGAAACTCCCAGACCTGGTGCGGTGGGGGTGGTGAGGCGAGGACTATACTGCCTGGGCCACACGCTCTCAGAGTTTGGAGAAGCGGGAGACCATGGGGCCCGAAGCAGCCAGGGTGCCCCCGACGCCAGCCGCAGGGCCCATCCCAGCAAGTGGGGCGCGAAGAGGCCCTGCCCATCACCTGTCCTGGGAAGACCTCTTAAAGCCGAGGTGGAGTAGGGGACAAAGGGGATGAAACTCCAACCTGCTCTTCGGGGGGTCCCGCAGCAGCTGCGGGTGGTGTTTGCTGGGCAAAGGAGCCGGGGCCTGAGACGGGGCTGCGGGCTCTCTGTGTGCTGCGGTGGTCCCTGCTCCCACTGTCCCCATGACGACGGATCATCGAGGCCTGGCCATTGTGAAGAACAGCGATCTCGATTGCGATTTTCACGGGCATCGGCCTAGAGGAGTGAAGGGCAGGAGAGGGTCAGACAGAGGCACAGGGCTCGCTCCTAGGAGCTCAGTGATTCTTGGCGCCAAGTCAATCTTTAAAAATTCAAAAGCTAAACGAGGAGACACTGGCCACATTGGCCTGTGGTCTCCTCTGCTGCCCGGGGCTGCAGACTTGGGGCAGGGCTGAGGCCAGGGACACCTTCCAACTCCAGCTCACATGGGGAGGGACACTACCCCCTTGCCCAAGCCTCCACAGTACATTCCCTGCCTGGTCTCCAGCCCAGCCCTCCTTCCAAGGCAGCGCCCTGGGTTGCTTTGTATCCAACCTGGGCATCGTTCATTCATTCACTTATTCAGAACTGAGTCCCAAGCACCAGCCACCACACCAGGCACCACTGAAGTGGTGGTGGGGATGCCAGATCCGAGTCCTGTAAAAAAAGACGGAACAAGATGCCAGAAATGTCAGGTGTGAATCAAGGGGTGAAGCGCTGCAGAAACCCCACAGTCGAGTGAGAGCACGGGGCGACTGGGGAGGGCGGTGTGCTGCCAGGATGGGCCTTCCTGAGAAGGTGATATTTGAAGGGGGCAGGGAGGCTATGTGTCTGGCTGGGGGAGGAGAGTTCCAGGCAGCCAGCACAGCCAGTGCAAAGGCCCCGAGGCAGGAAGAGTCCAGGCCGGCCCGTGTGGCTGGAACAGGGGTGAAGCGAAGGCACGGCCCCGCCCCAGTCTTGCAGGGACTCTAGAGCAGAGTCCAGGCGTGAGCCCACTTCTTCTTGGGGTGGAATTTCCCAGTGGTCACCTGCCTGCCTCCCAGACCTCTCGTCTCCTTTAACCATAGCTGCAAGGGGAGGAGAGAAGGCATGCTGGCCATTCTGAACCATTGCTGGTCCACCCCAAAGCCACCTGTCGCCACCCGGCTGGCCCATCAGCAATGGGTTTTTAATTATCTAAATATTGCCTTTGCCCTTTGCTTCCAGCCGGGACTGCTGAGCTCTGCAAAAGGCAAATGGCTTTCAGTGGCACTGCTGGGGGAGCGGGAAGCTTTGCTCCCTCGCCTGATTACAGCAACTGTAATCTGCTAGGTTTTATTGTCGAGAAGCAATCCAGCAGCGTGGCAGGGAGTGAGGAAGTGTGCAGCAGGGCTGGCACTGACGGTGGGGCCTAAGATATGGAATTGCCCACCGCCACCAACAGGCATTTCCCTCCCCGACTCCTGGCAGGCCTCAGCCCTGGTCACAAGTGTCCTTCCTTTGTCTTGAATCGTAGCCGGGGTCCGGTTTGTGGCTGGGGAGGCTAGGCCAGGGCCTGGGTGTTGTCCACTGAAGGCCTCAAGCGAGCTGGCCTGGGAAGCAGACAAATGATTTGATTTTGGACTTCACCACTCTTCTGGGGCCCAGGGAAGAGGCAGCGGGGTAGAGAGAAGGTGAGCCTGCTTTCAGGGAAGAGGTCGTGTACCAGGCCAGGCCAGCTCCTGGAAGAGGGCAAAGGAGAGCCAGTCCCATGCTGGCGTCCCCTGCTGGTGGGATTCCAGTCTCCTTTAGTCCCTTCCCTAGCTCCTGCCTTCCTCTTGCCCTGGGGACCGGCTGGAGACCCCTCCCCAGCCCCACAACCCTCCTCCAGCCCCCAAGCCTGCCCCCACCCCCACCAGCATCCCTTGCCCGGAGTGGTCAGGAGCCTCCCGTGATGGAGGGATGGAGGCCTCCCTCTTGGCTCCGCCATCTTGGCCCAAATGGCATCCAGGCCGCCGGCTGGGTGCTGGCCCTGCAGGGCCGTGGCTCTCCTGCCCCTTTCCTCTCCCGGCCTTGCCCACTCCTGTAAGTGGCTTAATTAAGGAGCTGTGCGGTTTATTTATGTATGGACCTAGCCTAATTGGCGTGTTTGTCTTTTCTCATTATTCCCAGCTGGACAAAGCCGTTTGAACAACAAATGGAAAGAGGCTGGATCTCTCCAACACAGTGTCTATTTTTGAAAGGCTGCTCGGTGCCCCCGCTATTAGCTGCGTGCACATGTTTGCCGGCTCCAGCCACATGCCCGTAAGCACTTAATTGTGGGTGCAGTTAGTCAAGGCGGGCGGCTCTCTGCAGATTTCAGGGGTGAGGGAACCTAATTACACCTGCAATTGAGTGCTTTAGCGGGGACAAAAGATGCCTGTTCAGCTAATTGCAGGCACCAAAATTGCCCCCACAGAAAGATTCCCTGGTAGATGCTTTGAGAGCCAAGGCCAGGAATTGTAATAAAGAACGGATAACTCGAAATTATAGCGGTGGGGGCTTGCTTGTTTTGGCCTAAAGGATTCAGTTTTTTTGCAGCAGCCATTACACCTCTGGGTTGTTTTTTTTCCGCTGTGGAGGCCGCTCTGTGGCTGAGTTTGTTTTTTTTTTCATGAGCGCCTACCTTCACACAGAGAAATGTCACAGTGGAGGGAAATTGAGGATTAATCACCTCCTCTCACCTATTTGCTCACTGACTAGAATGATTCACCAGATTTACCTGGAAGAGGCAGATTGCCCCCACGCTCGCCTCCCTGAAGGTCTCAGGTCCTCGCGAGTCCACAGGGAGCTACTGAACTCCTGCTGGGGGTCAGGCATGGTTCCCAGGAGGTAGTGACAAGCAGGGAGCATCCTTGCCCTCGTTTGGGGCTGCATCCTGGTGCGATGGTAGGCTGTCGCTCTTCCCTTGTTAAGGTTTCCGGTCCTCTGCACGTCCCTTCGGGCCTGTCTTTTCTGTCCTGATCGGAGCCGGCAGAGCCGTCTAGACTGTGAAAATTCCAGCCCTCTGGGGTCACTGCAGATCAGCTCCTGTCAGCCATTGCAGCTGCTGACTCTCAACCGGGAAGAGTGTCCTTCCTGGGTGCCTGGTTATCTTCGACGGTGTGCTGGTCATTATACTTTTTAAAATATATATTTTATGTATTTTTTAATTGGCAGGTATAGGTTGAAGGCACTATCCTTCAGGAGGATGTGTATTTGTTTCTGGCAGGTGCTTAAGAGACATGACCGCTTTGACGTCTTCTTAATCCAGTCCAGGACTTGATGTTCCCAGGGCAGCACCTGACTTCAGCCTGGCTGTGCTTCTGCACAAGGGCTGGCAGGCACCCCCTTCACTCTGACGCTGAGTGGGTCGTACTCCAGTGCATGCATGCTAAGTCGCATGACTCTTTGTGACCCCGTGGACTGTAGCCCACCAGGCTCCTCTGTCCATGGGATCCTCCAGGCAAGAGTACTGGAGTGGGGTGCCATGCCCTCCTCCAGGGGATCTTCCCGACTCAGGGACCGAGCCCACGTCTCTTATGTCTCCTGCACTGGCAGGTGGGCTCTTCACCACTAGTGCCACCTGGGACCCTGGCTCAGGCCCCCAACTCATCCAGAGAACCCAGGCTTTGCGCTCAGTCCCCCTTGACCTTCAAGGCCATGAAGACCTAAGTGCAGGTTTCACAGGATCTGTATATGCCCCTGGGGCCAGCAGGGCATCTGTGCCAGGTCAGCTCTGGGGACTCCAGTTTCCCTGTCCCTTTTGGCCCAGTGCCCTTGAGAAGCTGGAGAGATATTTTTATCTGGCTCCTTGGGTTGATTTTATTGGCCATTATGAGAAACAGGAAGTCCAGGCCACTTCTCCACGCAGGGGGGTAGGGGGAGCGGTGGACGTGGCAGGGACAGAGGACAGGAGCGAGGTCTGTGCTCTGCCTGGGGTGGCCAGGAGCGGCCGGCGCTGTGTCCCGAGCAGTCAGGGCAGCAGCAGGCGGCCAAGTGCAGCCACCGGCTGAGAGCGGAGGGCCTGGGCAGTGGGAGGAGGCCACAGGGGAGGCCCGTCCGGACACCTGGCTGCCACTCAGCCGCCCGGGCCTGACCGGGCCCTCAGCTCAGCTACCTGAGCTCGGCTCTGGAGCTTGGCTGGGCTGCGTCTCCCCGCAACCCCCCGCCCGCTCTTGGCCTGGCTTCAGACCCCCTCAGTCGTAGGCCCCTTGGTGGATGTGAAAGGGCCACAGGCTTAGCCAGAGGGTCCGTGTCCCGTGTCTCTGGCAGCAGAGTGGGCCTGAGACCTGTTTCTTTAGAGACCAGGCCTCCCTGGACAGGGATGGGCATCCTCAGGACAGAGCCTCAGGGTGTCCTGTGTGACGAGTCAGGACGCAGACATTCGACATGCACAGACTCCGCCGAGGTGACACCCCTGCCGCCCTGCCTGTCACCTTTGTGCCCTTGGGGCGACCCTGCCGTCTCCAGCTCAGTTTCCCCATCTGTGAAGGGGGTCAGCACTTCTCACTCCCCAGCGCCGAGGAGGAGCTGAACCAGCAGGAAAGATGAGTCAGCGCCACCTGAGTTGTGAAGTTTGGGGCCGTGCCGTCAAGATGCACGTCTCTCCCTCCAGCCGAAGAAGGCGTTATATACCAGGTGCAGGGCCCAGGGAGCTCCGAGTTTGACCAGGGCATCAGCTAGTCCTGCAGGGAGGAACCGGAGAGACAGCTCTGTGTGTGACTGTGTGTGTGTGTGTGTCTGAGATTTTTTCAAGTCGGGCTGGGATGCGGGGAGGGTGTGAACCCGCGCTCGATCAGCAGGGGAAGGAGGAAAAGCAAGCTGCACGGGGCAGCTTTCTCTTTGGAAACCTGTTCTGTTTCTTAAATGTCAGAGTGAGCAGATGGTGCGTCTGAGTTTTATTAATCATGGGCTCGCAGAGCTGGAAAGCCTGGGGGATCACTTAGTCCGAAGAGGAGACTGAAGGCCAGAGAAGGCCACAGCCGTCCTGTACCTGCCACGGGGTAGAGCTGCACTTGGACCCGGCGGCCTCTCCCGAGCCCACGTGGCTCCCGTTCTATGGGATGAAACAGGTGTAATGCTCCCCACCCACACACACCGGGAACAGTCACCCTGCCTCCCAGCACAAAGCTGAAGCAGAGCTGCTTCTGGGATCATCCACCCTCACAAACAACCGGAAATGCTGTCTTTGAGACACACGGGTCAGGATTGTGGTCACCAACTGAGAATGTCCTGGCCTCGGTGCTCTGTTCAGTGTAGCCCAAGCTGGTGACTGCCAGGTGCTGTCAGGAGGGTGATCCTGTGAAGTCTGGGGGGCTGGCCACTCAGCGCCTGGGTTGTTGGCGGTTCTGCGGCACCGGCCTCTGTATCATGGTTCATCCAAGCCACACAACTTCTTCCGACCCCAGCTCTGGACTGATGCTGTTTTCTCCCCCATGGCAGCTGTTGAAACGGACTGGGCACCCGGAAGTTCACCTCCTCACATGATGTTATGAAATTGAAACCACAGTTTAAACCCAAGTGGGCAGAATGGCTCTTTTGCCTTGCCTTTCCCAAATACGTGCTTCAGCTGTTCCAGTTAGCCATGAGATGGCTCCCGCTGGGGCCACAGTCTTGATTCTGTGATGATAGTGGTTCAGTTCAGTTCAGTCGCGCAGTCGTGTCCGACTCTTTGCGACCCCATGAATCGCAGCACGCCAGGCCTCCCTGTCCATCACCATCTCTCGGAGTTCACTCAGACTCACGTCCATCGGTGATAGTAGAGGTGGGGCTAAATCGTACTAGAATGTGAATGACTGATAGCAAGTATCTTTTATTTCAGGGCAGGATTTGTACAAGTCAGAGAGAAAGAGGACTGTGGAGAAAAGGCCACAAAGCTCTGGGGTTGCCCACCTGACATTTTGGCTACTCTCTCCTTTTCTCTGTTTGAACACTGTGACATCACTGGATTTCTTTCCTTATGACCCTGTTTCTTGAATCCCAAGCTCATCTCTACTTTGGAACCATTGGTTCTATGCAGCCTCAGAGAATCATGTCAGCTGAAAGACCATAGCATCCCCATTCAGGCCCTCTAGTTTTGTGTGCTAAAATTGGGGCCAAGAAGGGGGCCCTTGTTTACCCAAGGTCAGTGGCAGTGCCAAGTCTAAAAATCAGGTCACTCAGAGTCATG
>SJYT01054232.1:1222-44344 GCA_006410635.1 Cephalophus harveyi
CATAAATACGGAGTCAATGACAAAAGTTAATGTGATTTCTGTAAAGATGATAACCAGAATAGCCATAGCCACTCTGTATAAGTGGGGTAACAGTGGAAAATATAATTTTCTATAAAATTCTGAAATACTGCACCAGAATTCATATAGTATGTGAAAATATACTATATTGTTTCCTGTGTGTGAAGTCACTCAGTCGTGTCCAACTCTTTGCGACCCCGTGGACTGTAGCCTACCAGGCTTCTCCGTCCATGGGATTCTCCAGGCAAGAATACTGGAGTGGGTTACCATTTCCTTCTCCAGGGGATCTTCCCAACCCAGAGATTGAACCCAGGTCTCCCACACTGGAGGCAGACGTTTAACCTCTGAGCCACCAGGGAAGCAAGTATTTTCAGTATACCCATATTTTCTTTTTCAGGCAATAATTTAGAGTTTTATGAGGTTAGTTACAATAAAAAAGTGTGCTAATCCCCAGTTCTGAACAGTTTTGAGAAATATAAATGATATATTTAATATGTAATTGCTAATTTCCACTTCTTGTTCTAAAACTGGTTATTAAGCAATCATGCAGAAATAAGATACAATCGATGTTTTATTAGAATGAGTTATTCTTTCAGACAATTTAAAAAATATGGTTATAGTTACAGACCAATATGTAGGCAATTATGAAATTTATGAATCTACTGATAATCCTTTAGCATCAACTCATTTATATGTTGATGAAGCTTACTAATGTTTTGGAACAATCAAACTGACAGTTATATTACTTAAAGGAAACAACTTATTACTAAACAGACATCCTAGTAACACTAATTTTTAATCACTTTAGTGATGACTTTAAATGGGTTTAGTCACTGAAAATGTAGTCAAAATATTACATTATTTTAGGTATTATATAGGAATGATTGTTCTCTCCAAGGATTAATTTCAGAAATACTGCCATCTTGTGGTGTTCTTCACAGAACCTCTAAGAATTACAAGGACTTTAAGTGAAAACAAAAGTGTCCTCTAATGAGATAAAAAGACCCAAGTGAATACCCTGGAAACTGAGGGAGTACAAATAACCTTTATCTTGTCAATGATGAAATATCTCTTTAGGATGCATCTAGGTGAGGAATTTCAGTGCAATATTTCAGAAGCAGAAGAAATATATTTTATTTGCCTATACATTTCTTAATAGGAAATAATCAAGGAGAAATCTAATCAAATAATAACTAATATTTAAAGAGAGAACTTTCTGTTTGTCTCACTTCAATTTATTTCAGTATAACAACTCCTTACTGAGTATATGTTATATAAATGTTACGCACTATTTGGCAAGCAAACATGGGACAGTGGCTACATTTTGATTTCCTTTTGGCTCTGGATGGTGTCCAGTTTCATTTGTATTGTGATTTGGGCTACCAGATTCAAGGGGATATATTCTTATTTTGACACAGTTGGATTGCTTTATGTTCCAAATATTATTTAAATTTTCTCTACTATGTCTGGCCACAGTGTATAGAAATACAACTAATATAGAAAAAAACAAGTTTTAGCTTAGGCTACTTCATTTTATCACTGAAATATTATTTGAAATATGAAATGTGATTATTCATTTAATTTTCTCTTATTTACTAGTTTGACTCTAAATTAAACTCAGCTGTTTCCCCAAAGTTACCTCTAATTAAAGGTGGGTAAAAAGATACTAAACATGATTGAAAGACCACTGCAAAACTTTTTCATAGGGGACTTCCCTGGCAACCCAGTGGTTAAGACTCCACGCTTCCAATGCAAGGGGCATGGGTTTGATTCCTAGTGAAAAATAAAATAAATTTTAAAAAATTAAAAAATAAAACTTTTCATAAGATACTCACAAAATCACAATCTCCATTTCGTCTATAGACTCTAACTTGTTAATTCAGATGATTAATTATGTTAATTTATGGGTTACTTTGTAAAGGTACTTTGTTACATAAATATTAAATAAAAACAATGAGAATATTATGAAAATTTAGTTTGAAGATGGAGAATTTCTGTGGTCTTTTGTACCAAGGGAATGCCTCCACCTGTAGTGAGGCACTGAGAGCATTTGATAGATTATGAACACAAGAACGAGGTCCATAAACACTTTCAAGACCAGATCAGATTCAGCTTCCTCTGGTAACTGAAGCAAAAGGAAGCATTTTCAAAGTGATGCCAGGATAAAATGCCCTAAAGCTTGGAGTATTGAAGCAGTTTTCACACAATAAAAGGAAAACTCCTTATTCGGCAACTTTGCCCTTGCTCTCAAGACACTCTTTTATTTTCTGCAGCGGAAATTAATGTGAGCACTATCAATGAACTCAACCTTGTAATAAGCTCTGCTTATGTCTTTGCCAAATGTTTTGTGTATCTCTGCATCCAATTCCAAAAAACTCAAGTGCTTTTACTTTCCACTATGAAACATTAACTTATGGAGAAAGCTCAGTATTTTCCTTCAAGATTGAACCTTTGACCCTGAAACATAATCAAGAATATTACTGCCCTCACTTTTCATGTCTTCAAATGGTAAAAGTCAGTTTTAATAAGAGGAGAAAACTTATTGGCTTTGAATAAGTACAGTTGCTGATAGGGCAAGACCAAACTAATACGTTTTCATGTGAATGACACAGTCTCCACTGATGTTCATTGTTGTTAATATTTTAATTCAAATTAATATTTGAATATAACCCATAATGTGAAAGAAAAGCAATTTTTACAGATAAAAATTCAAGCATGATTGGAAATGACAAAATGAACAAGAATCTTAGCAAAATGCTACTTGTAACAATTTTTTCTTCCAGTTTTATTGAGATATAATTGACATACAACACTGTACATGTTTAACATGTACAGCATAATGATTTTACTTACATACATCATGAAATTATTATCCCAGTTTAGTGAACATTCATCATATGATATAGATACAAAATTAAAGAAATAGAAAAAATGCTTTCATTGTAATCAGAACCCATAGGGTTTACTCTTACTGACTTTCATATGTAACATACATCAGTGTTAATTCTGTTTGTCATGTCATAATATTACATCCTTAGTACATTATCTTCTAACCTGAAGTTTGTACTTTTTGACTGCCTTCATCAAATTCACCCTATCTCCATCCCCTGCTTCTGGTAATCACGTATCTTTTCCCTTGACTTTGCTTTGTTTTTGAAGTGTAATTGACCTTCAACACTGTGTTAGTTCCTGTTACACAATGTAGTGATTTGATATTCCTATACATTTCAAAATGATCACCATGGTAGAGCTAGTAACGGTATGTGACCATTCAAAAACATTATTGTTACTGATTTTATTCCCTATACTGTATATTTCATACTCATGACTTATTTTGCAACTGAAAGTTTTTACCTCTCACTCTCCCTCACCTATTTCTTTCCTCCCCCTAGCCTCATCCCTTCTGGTAGCTACCTGATTCATTCTCTATATCTATAACTCTGTTTGTTTGTTCATTTATTTTGTTTTTTATATTCCATATATAAGTGGAACACAACATTTCTCTGACATTTCACTTAGCACAACTGAAATAGGTTCATTCATGTTGTTTCAGATGGCAGTGTTTCATTATCTTCTGTGCCTGAGTAATATCCCATTGTCTGTGTGTTTGTGTGTATGTGTGTGTGTATACACACACAGGCCCCATCTTTATCCCTTTATCTTTTGGTGGGCACTTTGGTTGCTTCCATATCTTGGCAATTGTAAATAATGTTGCTCTGAAAATTGACATGCATATACATCTTTCCTAATTAGTGTTTTTTATCTTCTTTGGATAAATACCCAGGAGTGATATTGCTGGATCATGTGTGCACATGTGCCAAGTTGCTTCAGTAGTGTCTAACTCTTGGCAGTCCTATGGACTGTAGTCTGCCAGCCTCCTTTGTCCGTGGGGATTCTCTAGGCAAGAACACTGGAGTAAGCTGCCATGCCTTCCTCCAGGGCATCCTCCCCACCCAGGGATCAAACCCAAGTCTCTTACATTTCATGCACTGGGCAGGCAGATTATTTACCACTGGTGCCACCTGGGAAGTCCCTGCTGGATCATATGATATTTCTATTTGTAGTTTTTTGAGCAATCTCCATACTGTGTTTTATAGTGGTGGCACCAACTTACATTCCCACCAATTGTGCACAAGATTTCCTTTTTCTCCACATCCTCTTGAATATTTATTTATTGTCATTTTGTTAATAGTCATTCTGACATGTGTGAGGTGATACCTCATTGTGATTTTGTTTTACATTTCCCTGTTTAGTGATGTTGATCATCTTTTCAAGTGTCTGTTGTTCATCTGTATGTTGTCTTTGGAAAAATGTTTATTCAGGTCCTTTGCCCATTTTTTTGTTTTGTTTTTTTGTTGAGTTCCATGAATCCTTTATATATTTTGGATATTCAGTTCAGTCACTCAGTTGTGTCTGACTCTTTGAGACCCCATGAAGCGCAGCACACCAGGCTTCCCTGTCCATCACCAACTCCCGGAGTCTACTCAAACCCATATCCATTGAGTCGGTGATGCCATCCAACCATCTCATCCTCTGTCATCCCCTGCTCCTCCTGCCTTCAATCTTTCCCAGCATCAGGGTCTTTTCCAATGACTCAGTTCTTCACATCAGGTGGCCAAAGTATTGGAGTTTCAACATCGGTCCTTCCGATGAATATTCAGGACTGATCTCCTTTAGGATGGACTGGTTCAATCTCCTTGCAGTCCAAGGGACTCTCAAGAGTCTTCTCCAACACCACAGTTCAAAAGCAGCAATTCTTCTGCTCTCAGCTTTCTTTATAGTCCCCCTCTCACATCCATACATGACCACTGGAAAAACCATAGCCTTGCCTAGACAGACCTTTGTTGGCAAAGTAATGTCTCTGCTTTTTAATATGCTGCCTAGGTTGGTCATAACTTTTCTTCCAAGGAGCAAGCATCTTTTAATTTCATGGCTGCAGTCACCATCTGCAGTGATTTTGGAGCCCAAGAAAATGAAATCTGTCACTGTTTCCCCATCTATTTGCCATGACGTGATGGGGCTGGATGCTGTGATCTTAGTTTTTTGAATGTTGAGCTTTAAGCCAACTTTTTCACTCTCCTCTTTCACTTTCATCAAGAGGCTCTTTAGTTCTTCTTTGCTTTCTGCCTCAAGTCTGGTGTCATCTCTATATCTGAGGTTATTGATATTAGCCCCTGTTGGATAGATCAACAATATAGAAAACATAAAATTATTTTTGGAATAGGAAGTAATATGGACAAATTAAATATGTAACTCATGCACCTGATATCATATGTATATAAAAAAACAATGTTTTCTTATGTCATGATTTGTGTAATATAAGACTCTGTAATAAAAGATTGATGCTGGGAGGGACTGGGGGCAGGAGGAGAAGAAAATGACAGAGGATGAGATGGCTGGATGGCATCACAGACTCGATGGACGTGAGTTTGAGTTGGTGATGGACAGGGAGATCTGGCGTGCTGCAATTCATGGGGTAGCAAAAAGTCGGACACGACTGAGCAACTGAACTGAACTGAACTTGTATAATATAAAGTCATAGTATATGTGAAAATCTGTCTATATTAATTACATTAATATATAAATATTACAGGTTAGGAGTTAATAATTCTAGAAAACAAAATTTTAAAAATTAAATCTTCAGTGCAAGTTTTTTGGAATAAAATATATATATTTAATACAGAGATATTTAGACATATGTTAGAATTTCTTTGAAAGATGCCAATGTATATTTTAAAAAGCATTTTATAGAGTTCATTCTGAATATAAAACCAGGAAAATGCAAAAAATCATATGTATTAATTTCTAAGCAGAAACTCAAATGTACTCTGTTATAGGTAAACTGAGGCACATTAACTTTTTTTTTTTCAGGAGTTAATTTTTGCGTACATATGTTGAAATCTAGTATTGTTGAACCAAAGGTGGTCATGGTATCTCTACAGAAGCTTATCAGGTGGCACCATGGTAAAGAATCTGCCTGCCAATGCAGGAGATGCAAGAGATGCAGGTTCGATCTCTGGGCTGGGAAGATCCCGTGGAGTAGGAAATGTATTCTGCAGTATTCTTGCCTGGAAAATTCCATAGACAGAGGAATCTAGCAGGCTACAGTTCATGGGGTTGCAAAGAGTCAGACACAACTGAGCATACACACACAGAAGCTTGGAGAGCAGTTTCTATGGAGAAGATCAGGAAGCAAAGCAAGGAAACTAATAGGCTGTAGCTCAAACAGGTGGCTTATTTAGTAACGCCTAATTGGTTGGTTAAGTTTTATTATCTTGGATTCAAGTACATTAAGATTTTGTTTTGCTTACATAGGCTACCAAGGCATTAGAGCCACCTCAGGGTAATGGCCTCTCTGATTAAATACTTTAGCAGATCTTAAATAATTAGATTGTGTTTTATTTTTTCAAACAGAATGGAAAAGTTTTGCTGAAATATATCCTCATCACTTTTTGCTGTTTTTTTTTTTTTTTTTTTCCTTTGTTTTTTTATGTCCCCGTCAACTCAACAATGAGAAGAAGGAAAATTCTGGGAATTGTTCTCCTTTGGAATACATAAATCTAAACATGACTTTCAATTGCCCTTCAAGTGTACATACAAAGACATGAAATAATAATTGTTTACAAAAATAGTTCATTCTTTCTAAATAGGATTAATCAATCTAAAAATAATTTTCAGATTATTATGAAGAAAATATCCACAGTACAGACATAGATTGTTCATCTCTAGAGATGTATCTGTATAGATTTGTTCATCTGTATCATGTATTATCAGGGAAAGCATTTGAAACCTGAATGAGTTACTTTGAACCTGAAAACCATTCATTGAGATTCTCTGTTTACGGGAGCTTTGCTGAAGTAATCAATTGGGAAATTTTTTAAATAATAATTTACCTTTGTGAAAATTTCATAAATATAAGAATTTTGAAATTTAAGAAATTAGATAAGACTTAGTGAAACTGGCCAACTACTTTAACTTCTGCAGTGTTGTAGCCTAGTTTCAAGTTTAAGGTTCAATTCTCTACAACCTCCTCTCTGGACCAGGATATGTGCAGGGACAACCACTTCAAACTGTCCTGGGCAGGACGGCCCATGTCAAATGGGCAATAGTGAATAAACAGGATTCTGGAAATGAAAATATAGAATTTTTCTTCTGCTTGGACATCTATGAAGCAAGAATTGAGGATAACGTCCATAAGGAGAGAGGAACAGTAGTGAACTTGGCATTGTTTTGTTCATCGTTCAGCTTCTATGTGGTGTCTGTTCTGTGACATGTGTTCAGCATTTAGAGACCTGTGGGTCTGGAAGTTAAACTAAACAGCATTTAAATTCTAACTGAAGCTCTTGATTATATTTCCCTTTGTCAAGAATACAAACACTACATTCAGATGGTCAATATCAACAGAATCTTTAATAAGAACCACAAATGTGTCCCTGGAATAGAGCAATAACAACCCTGTTTCCTCATCATATTTGCTTCCAGTGTCTAACAGAATACAAAGGTGGGTAAAATGGGACACTAAATTAATTGAAAAGCCAAACATTTTTCTAAAATTCCCTCTGTACTTCTCCTGGGTATTTGATTTATGATGTTATTTGAATATTCAAATCCCCTTTGTAGAATCTAAGAAGCATAAATTAAAAGTGAAGATGGAAGCAAAGACTTAGTTTTTCATGTGTACATAATTTCACTGTTACCTATGCTGATTTTTTTAAAGAAAAATCCATATGCTTGGATAATTTTCAGCTTTACAGATCATTTTGCTTTATATAAGTTCTAATGTGTCTAACAGTGAAGGAAAAGGAATATAACCACTACTAATTTTAAAAACTGAGTACATGATTTTTCCAAGACCTTTTGATATAACTATATCATTTTTGCTAAAGTAAATATTCCATAGTATTTAATAACTGTTTTGTAAAGAAAGTTTTATTTCCAAATGCTCATTTACTCTTGTTCAACCATTCACTTTATTTCATTTACCAGAAGAGACATAGTTGTGGTGGTTTAATTGCTAAGATGTGTCTGACTCTTGCAACTCTATGCACTATAGCACACCAGGCTTCTCTGTTCATGAGATTTCCTAGGAAAGAATACTAGAATGTGTTGCCATTTCCTTCTCCAGGGGATCTTCCCAACTCATGGATTGAACCCAGATCTCGTGCATTGCAGGTGGATTCTTCACTGACTGAGCCACCAGGGAAGCCCATAAGAGACATACTTAGAACAATTTATTTAAATGTAGTAGTTATTTCCATCATCTTATGTATTAGCGATCCCATCTTGACATCTTTGTCTCCAAGTATTATCAGGAAATACAGCAGGAATGCCTGAGAGAAGGAAACTTTGGGGAAGGCCAGGGAAGACCATTTGAGATGTAATTTTTGATCAGTATATTATGTTTGTTCCTGGCTTGGTAAATAGTGCTGTTTAAATTTTCTCTGTTATTTCAAGTGTTAGCCTCCATATCTTTTTGCTTTCCCCACCATCCTAATCTTACCAAAAATAGTGTTTTTCAAATATTGCTTTGCTTTATAAATCTTTTTTATACTGTTTATTGTTAGCATTTTGTTTTTTCAGCATAATACTTGTAGTATTATTGAACTGGGAATATGTTATGTTTTAAACCATAAATATTTTACCAAATGAATTTTTGACATGTATTATCAGCATAGCATATATTTAACATCATTTAGGATAAATTCTAGGTTTTATAATGACTTTCCATAAGGAAAAGAGTTTTTGCATGTCCTGATTATATATGAGAAAACTGGCTAGTAATGCTGTTGATCTATTGATACAAAATGTTAATCTAAATATTTTTATATAGTGTAGATTATATTTTATAAAATATAAAATCACTCATGAACCTACAAAAACCACCAGTGAGAATTCATCATTATATTGTCTCTAAACCTTGGCTATGATTGGACACCTGATAAAATTGTTTTTTCACCAATACATTTCATTGCATTTTATGACTTAACAGTAAATATAACAACCTTGCAAGCTTAGTTGAATTTTTGGAGATTTAATCAATTTGAGCATAATCAATTTTTGCCTATTTCTCTTAGTTCTGATTAATTTAAATTTCATTTCCACCCCTTGAGTTATTTTTTTTCTTATCATGGACAATGGCCTAGTATATGTTAACATTACAATAATTCTATGAATCAATGTGTAGGACAAAAGGTGGCATATTTTTACTTTCATCTGCCCCAGGAAGAATGGCTTTTATGAACATGTGTATGTTTTTGTTTGTACTTTGTAGTTTTATGTTTATACGGTCTCTGGATGACTTTGAATTGGCTGCCAGCATTATTCTTAAGAGTTTCTATAAAAACCAAATTATAGAAAACTTGGGAAGTTATAACAAAAGAATCTTAAGTGGATTTCAGTGTACCTAAAACTTAGACCATTCCTAAAATCATCAGAAGAAAATTAAAAGCTGTAAAACAATACATGACCTTTTTTAAAAAGCTGAGGGGTAATCAGAAGTAAAAAGGAGAATGCATGATAAATTTATGATCTGAAATTACCCTGTTTTTTAAACAACAAATGATACATTTTGCATTTTAGAAAACAAAATCAGTATGTTGAATGCAAAACTGAGAATTTCCCAGAATGAAAAGGCATAGCAAAATTAAAAAGGTAATAATAGGAAGTTTAATACTTGAAGGTAATCAGTATGATGAATGATTTGAACTTTATAGAATAAACATCTTTATTTTTCACCACTTCAAACAAGTTCCCTTGAATATCCATTTCCTGTCTTTTGTTGATACCTTGGGCTTATTCTACAGCTGTCTATTCATGTTAATTAATAAGACACCATCCCGGTGGTAATTAAGACTCACTTTGTAATTAAAATGAGTTTACTTCATTCTAAGCCATCACTTCACTTGTATATCCAGTGCAATGCTTTGTCCCTCACTTTATTGGAGACATGATTTACGGCCAATATACAGCAATAAGGAGAGTTCGTTTCTTCTATCCATCCTTATTTTTCGCTCCATTTTCCATACCCTCTACCTTCTGTTTTTTCATCCACCAAGGAAAAAACAAAGTGAATGGAGGTTAAAGAGGCTAATTCTTTTATTTTTTATACTGTTTATTGTTAGCATTTTGTTTTTTCAGCATAATACTTGTAGTATTATTGAACTGGGAATATGTTATGTTTTAAACCATAAATATTTTATCAAATGAATTTTTGACATGTATTATCAGCATAGCATATATTTAACATCATTTAGGATAAATTCTAGGTTTTATAATGACTTTCCATAAGGAAAAGAGTTTTTGCATGTCCTGATTATATATGAGAAAACTGGCTAGTAATGCTGTTGATCTATTGATACAAAATGTTAATCTAAATATTTTTATATAGTGTAGATTATATTTTATAAAATATAAAATCACTCATGAACCTACAAAAACCACCAGTGAGAATTCATCATTATATTGTCTCTAAACCTTGGCTATGATTGGACACCTGATAAAATTGTTTTTTCACCAATACATTTCATTGCATTTTATGACTTAACAGTAAATATAACAACCTTGCAAGCTTAGTTGAATTTTTGGAGATTTAATCAATTTGAGCATAATCAATTTTTGCCTATTTCTCTTAGTTCTGATTAATTTAAATTTCATTTCCACCCCTTGAGTTATTTTTTTTCTTATCATGGACAATGGCCTAGTATATGTTAACATTACAATAATTCTATGAATCAATGTGTAGGACAAAAGGTGGCATATTTTTACTTTCATCTGCCCCAGGAAGAATGGCTTTTATGAACATGTGTATGTTTTTGTTTGTACTTTGTAGTTTTATGTTTATACGGTCTCTGGATGACTTTGAATTGGCTGCCAGCATTATTCTTAAGAGTTTCTATAAAAACCAAATTATAGAAAACTTGGGAAGTTATAACAAAAGAATCTTAAGTGGATTTCAGTGTACCTAAAACTTAGACCATTCCTAAAATCATCAGAAGAAAATTAAAAGCTGTAAAACAATACATGACCTTTTTTAAAAAGCTGAGGGGTAATCAGAAGTAAAAAGGAGAATGCATGATAAATTTATGATCTGAAATTACCCTGTTTTTTAAACAACAAATGATACATTTTGCATTTTAGAAAACAAAATCAGTATGTTGAATGCAAAACTGAGAATTTCCCAGAATGAAAAGGCATAGCAAAATTAAAAAGGTAATAATAGGAAGTTTAATACTTGAAGGTAATCAGTATGATGAATGATTTGAACTTTATAGAATAAACATCTTTATTTTTCACCACTTCAAACAAGTTCCCTTGAATATCCATTTCCTGTCTTTTGTTGATACCTTGGGCTTATTCTACAGCTGTCTATTCATGTTAATTAATAAGACACCATCCCGGTGGTAATTAAGACTCACTTTGTAATTAAAATGAGTTTACTTCATTCTAAGCCATCACTTCACTTGTATATCCAGTGCAATGCTTTGTCCCTCACTTTATTGGAGACATGATTTACGGCCAATATACAGCAATAAGGAGAGTTCGTTTCTTCTATCCATCCTTATTTTTCGCTCCATTTTCCATACCCTCTACCTTCTGTTTTTTCATCCACCAAGGAAAAAACAAAGTGAATGGAGGTTAAAGAGGCTAATTCTTTTTTTCTGGTGGGCATTCCAGTATTGCTACCTCAGGGAACATAGATGTGTTTTAGTCTTGGAGATTCTGTAAGAGTGTTCCCCAGAGAAAAGTGTTCTGATATGAAAATGCATCCTAGATGTGACAGCTTTCTATGCACAGTCTCCAGGTGTCACTCTTCATAGTACATAAAATAGGCCCTAGCTACATGGGACCTTTTGCCTTGTGACCAGCATTTTGGTAGCTCAAGCTCAGCTCCATTCTGTAGCATCCACACAGCTCATGGTAAGGTCATACCCATTTGCCTTTCCTAACGGAGGAATAGTGACTCCATCTTTGGACCCCCTCTCCACCTTCTGTATTACCCAGTCTTCCAGAGATATATGTTAGATTCTTTCCAGAAATCTCTTCCCACACTGAACTCCCGTGGAAGCTTCACAGGGGCCCTGTGGGCGTGAGCAAGACACCTATAATTTTGTGGGCATCCTCAAGATCTATGAACAGTTTTTGCGGACTCCTCATGACTTGGCTTGAGATGGAAAGACTTATTCCTTCACTTCAGGGCAGGAGATGGGTGGCTCAGATAGGAAAGAATTTGTTTGCAATGCAGAAGACTTGAGTTCAACCCTTGGGTTGGGAAATTCCCCTGGAGAAAGGAATGGCAACCCACTCCCATATTCTTAATTGGAGAATTCCATGTACAGAGGAGCCTGGTGGGCTACAGTCCATGGGGTCTCAAAGGAGTTGGACAAAACTGAGCAACACTTTCACTTTGAGCCCCTGGTGGCTCAGCAGTAAAAGAATACATCTGCAATGCAGGAGACTCAGGTTTGATTCCTGGGTGGGGAAGATTCCCTGGAGAAGGACATGGCAACCCACTCCAGTATTCTTGCCTAGAAAATCCTATGAACAGAGGAGACTGGTGGACTACAGTCCACAGGGTCTCAGAAGAGTAGGACACAGCTGAGAAACTAAACAACAAGGGAAGGGGCTGAGAAGGAGAGTAAAAACAAAAACAAAAGGGACAGTAGAATAATACTCCCAATTTGAATTATTATTCCTGTTTCAATATTTGAAGCAGAATCTAAAGAACAAAAACATTCTGAGGACACACACAAGTCCGATCACTTCAGATGTATCGGACACTGTGCAACCCTGTGGACTGTAGCCTACCAGGCTCCTCTGTCCATGGGGATTCTCCAGGCAAGAAGGCTGAAGTGGGTTGCCATTTCCTCCTCCAGGGAGTCTTCCCAAACCAGAGATTGAACCTGCATCTTTTATGGGAAGCCCTTCTGCTCAGTTCAGTTCAGTCATCCAGTTGTGTCCAACTCTTTGCAGTTCCATGGACTGCAGCATGCCAGGCTTCCCTGCCCGTCATCAACTCACAAAGCTTGCTCAAACTCATGCCCATCGAATCAGTGATGCCATCCAACCATCTCTTCCTCTGCCATCCCCTTCTCCTCCTGCCTTCAATCTTTCCCAGCATCAGGGTCTTTGCAATGAGTCAGTTCTTTGCATCAGGTGGCCAAGTAGTAGAGCTTCAGCAATAGTCCTTCCAATGAATATTCAGAACTGATTTCCTTTAGGATGGTCTGTTGGATCTCCTTCCTGTCCAAGGGACCCTCAAGAGTTTTCTCCAACACCACAGCTCAAAAGCATCAATTTGGTGGTTAGCTTTCTTTATGGTCCAACTCTCACGCTCATACATGACTACTGGAAAAACCATAGTTTTGACTAGATGGACCTTTGTCAGCAAAGTGATGTATGTATGTATCTGCATGTGTATATAGTTAATATTATATTGAAACTCATCTACATGTGAAAAACTACATTTGAAAATAGTTATCTTAAATTAAAAATCGTGTCCTTATTTCAGACGATATTTCAAAAAAGATCTGTCATTTAAAATTGAAGCCCAGTCATCATAGTTGTACAAATCCCATTCCATTTCATTATATTTAGGGTACTCACAAATACATTTACTAAGTTAATGTTCAGTTCAGTTCAATCACTCAGTCGTGTCCGACTCTTTGTGGCCCTATGAATCGCAGGACGCCAGGCCTCCCTGTTCATCACCATCTCTCGGAGTTCACTCAGACTCACGTCCATCAAGTCCGTGATGCCATCTAGCCATCTCATCCTCGGTCGTCCCCTTCTCCTCCTGCCCCCAATCCCTCCCAGCATCAGAGTCTTTTCCAATGAGTCACCTCTTCGCATGAGGTGGCCAAAGTACTGGAGTTTCAGCTTTAGCATCATTCCTTCCAAAGAAATCCCAGGGCTGATCTCCTTCAGAATGGACTGGTTGGATCTCCTTGCAGCCCAAGGTGCTCTCAGGAGTCTTCTCCAACACCACACTTCAAAAGCATCAATTCTTCGGCAATCAGCCTTCTTCACAGTCCAACTCTCACATCCATACATGACCACAGGAAAAACCATAGCCTTGACTAGATGGACCTTAGTCGGCAAAGTAATGTCTCTGCTTTTGAAAATACTATCTATGTTGGTCATAACTTTTCTTCCAAGGAGTAAGCGTCTTCTAATTTCATGGCTGCAGTCACCATCTGCAGTGATTTTGGAGCCCAAAAAAGTAAAGTCTGACACTGTTTCCACTGTTTCCCCATCTATTTCCCATGACAAAGAGAAATTCCACTATATTTTTAAAATTCTCAGATAACTGATAAAATTTATTTAAAACAAAGCAGACATTTGGTTTTCTAAAATTTCTAATGCGTAGCATCTGGGATGTGTTGAGGTAGTTTAGTTGCTAAGTTGTGTCCGACTCTTGAGACCCAATGGACTGTAGCCCGCCAGGCTCCTCTGTCCATGGGATTTTCCAGGCAAAAATACTGAAGTGGATTGCCATTTCCTTCTCCAGGGGATCTTCCCAACCCAGGAATTGAACCCAGGTCTCCCACATTGCAGGAAGATTCTTTACAAACTGAGCTATGAGGGAAGCCTTATGAGTTTATCATGTCTTTGTAGATCTCAATGTGAAGTTTTATTTAACTGTCTGCACATAGAAAATTCTACCAGAAATATAAAATCCATTAGATATTGGTTAAGTAAATCTTAGGAAGAAATATTTACTTTGCACTAGAGGAAAAAAAACAGCTAAACACACTGTTTGCTCTGGCAATCTTTTTTTTTTTAATCTTTTAAAGTTAGAAGACGGCTGCAATCAAATAGCATATAAATATTTGTCCTTTCATTAAGTAGGTCCGCATGCATTTCTTATGCTTCAAAACAAATGTCCTCAAATATAACGTGTGTGTGCGTGTGTGTGTGTGTGTGTGTGTGCATGCACGCTCAATTGTTTCTGACTCTTTGCAGCCCCAAGGACTGTAGCCTGCCAAGCTCCTCTGCCCATGGAAATTTCCAGGCAAGAATACTGGACCAGGTTTCCATTTCCTGCTCTAGGAGATCTTCTCAAGTCAGGGATTGAACCCATGTCTTCTTCAATCGCAAGCAGATTCTTCACCACTAGCACCACCTGGGAAGCCCCAAATATTACTTGATAATCCATAATTCTTGCTTGACCTCTTGCCTGATGAGTTTCTGAACTAGTTGCCAGAGTAGGACTCTTAGTTTCTCCATACATATTACTTATAGCCTTGCCAAGTTTTCCCGTCAACAGCAGCAACCCTGACCTTGACTTATAAACAGTGTGCTGAGTTTCAATCAAATAAAATAAGGTCCTCACAGTACATCATGAGGAGATGAGTTTTAGTGAAACTGGTAACCATTAAAGTGATAAATTCTTGTAAAACAGTTTGTGTGTGCATGAGTGTGATAGCAAATGCAGTGGAAGTGCTCAAAAAGCAAAAAGCAAATTTATATTCTTCTAGCTTTCGTAGAGAGGTGTCTGAAACAAGCAAGTCATTTAAATTCTTGGATTTTCTCATCCTAGAATTCTATATTCTCTCAAGCCATTTCTTATTTAACTAGAGTCCCAGGGGCTAGAAGATTGCCAGAAAGTGTAGTATTTCTTGCTCATGGACCTACAATAGTTCCCAAAATGTAGAATGTATTGCATATTGTTTGTTGTAAACATAAAGATATTGAAATTCCATTCACAGTAGAACAAATTGAAATCTAGTGAGTTTGAAGGTAAGCATTATAGTTTCAGGTGTAGCCATCACCTAGCTGCAGTAGACACAATTGTAATGAGCATGTATCTAAGATGGGTGATTTTTAAACCTTTTCTTTTTTTTTTTTTTTGGTCTTCAACATTTACTCAACAGAGCCTTCTGTTCCTGTATAAAAGTTAATCTTTTGAATACATTGAATATTCAGATAATCACATAATCCTCATGAGTCCTCTGTGAAAATTAAAGATATAAATATAAAAATATAAATTTGCCCTCAAAGATTATTTAGATATAGAACAAAGCATCCTTTATGGCTTTTATGATGTCATTGAGAATTAATACCTTAATTATATATTTTGGGGAACTTTGGTATGTTTTTTTATTGCTGAAGTGATAGGTGAGACCACAGTTAAATGAGACTTTCTGTAGATTTCTGTAATATATTGTCCTTTAGAGGTCTTAGTGACTACAGAGGTAAATCACCAACAAAGCCAATTAACATACAAAAACTCATTTTTCCTGCAGTTTTATTTTTTTTATTAGTTATATCACTCTAGTAGCTAGCAGCAGGACAACCAATTCACACCAGGTAGATTGATAACAGAATTCATTATCTTGGTTACTAGGCAATCTAAATGTAATACTGGTTCAAGTAGTGCTGAGTCATTTGCTTAAACAATATACTTTATAAGTTTTCTTGATCCTTTTACATCTCTGTTCAACTGGATTTGCTCTCAGATCTATAAGATAGCCTCCATTTCATATTTCTCAGTGCAACCAGTGAAAACCAAGGAAACCTTCAGTCCAGTTCAGTTGCTAACTCGCGTCCGAATCTCTGCGACCCCATTAATTGCAGCACGCCAGGCCTCCCGGTCCATCACCAACTCCTGGAGTTCACCCAAACTCATGTCCATCGAGTTAGTGATGCCATCCAGCCATCTCATCCTCTGTCGTCCCCTTCTCCAAGTGCCTCCAATCCCTCCCAGCATCAGAGTCTTTTCCAACGAGTCAACTCTTCTCATGAGGTGGCCATAGTATTGGAGTTTCTTTCAGCTTTAGAATTGGTTCTTCCAAAGAACACCCAGGATTGATCTCCTTCAGAATGGACTGGTTGGATCTCCTTGCAGTCCAAGGGGCGCTCAAGAGTCTTCTCCAACACCACAGTTCAAAAGCATCAATTCTTCAGCGTTCAGCTTTCTTCACAGTCCAACTATGACATCCACACATGACCATAGGAAAAACCATAGCCTTGACTAGACGGATCTTTGTTGACAAAGTAATGTCTCTGCTTTTCAATACGTTATCTAGGTTGGTCATAACTTTCCTTCAAAGGAGTGTCTTTTAATTTCATGGCTGCAGTCACTGTATGCAGTGATTTTGGAGCCCAAAAAAATAAAATCTGACACTGTTTCCACTGTTTCCCTATCTACTTGCCATGAAGTGATGGGACCAGATGCCATGATCTTCGTTTTCTGAATGTTGAGCTTTAAGCCAACTTTTTCACTTTCCTCTTTCACTTTCATCAAGAGGTTTTTTAGTTCCTCTTCACTTTCTGCCATAAGGGTGGTGTCATCTGCATATCTGAGGTTATTGATATTTCTCCCAGCAATCTTGATTCCAGCTTGTGCTTCTTCCAGCCCAGCATTTCTCATGATGTACTCTACATAGAAGTTAAATAAGCAGGGTGACAGTATACAACCTTGACGTGCTCCTTTTCCTATTTGGAACCAGTCTGTTGTTCCATGTCTAGTTCTAACTGTTGCTTCCTGATCTGCATATAGGTTTCTCAAGAGGCAGGTCAGGTCATCTGGTATTCCCATCTCTTTCAGAATTTTCCATAGTTTATTGTGATCCATACAGTCAAAGACTTTGGTGTAGTCAATAAAGCAGAAATAGATGTTTTTATGGAACTCTCTTGCTTTATTGATGAACTGCATATAAGTTAAATAAGCAGGGTGACAATATACAGCCTTGAAGTACTCCTTTTCCTATTTGGAACCAGTGTGTTGTTCCATGTCCAGTTCTAACTGTTGCTTCCTGACCTGCATACAGATTTCTCAAGTGGCCAGTTAGGCCGTATTCATTTCTCTTCAATATAATTCAGATTCAGAAACTGAAAACCATCAGAATAATGTCAATTATAGTAACTGTCACACCAATACTAAATTACCATATATTTAAGGCCTATAGCATCTTAAATTTCATGCCTAGTCCTTCCAGTCTTCTGATTGAAAGTGAAAGTGTTAAGTCACTCAGTTATGTCAAACTCTGAGACCCCATGGGCTGTATCCTGCCAGGCTCCTCTGTCCATGGAATCCTCCAGGCCAGAATATTGGAGTGGGTAGCCTTCCCTTCTCCAGGGGCTCTTCCCGACCCAGGGATCGAACCTGGGTCTCCTGGATTGAAGGCAGATTCTTTACCATCTGTGCTATCAGGGAAGCCCCAAGAATAAAGTTAATCAGAAGCTGTTTACCTAAAACAAACAGCCTTTCCATGGTCATTCATTACATTCCTACATAAAGGGAGTAGCTTCATACCTCCATACTCATCCTTCTCCTATACTCTTCTCTCCATTTTCTAGAAGAAAGTCTGCCTGTGAACAATGTGGGTTAGGTAAGCAGGATCCAGTGAGGCAGTGGGGGTGAAGATGGTTTACTCAGCAATGAGCAATGGTCAAGGAGAAAGGCATCGCAGAGGCTTGCCAGCTGGAAGACAAGCTGAAAGGCATCGCAGAGGCTTGCCAGCCGGAAGACAGGCTGAAGGAGAAGAAATAAGAAGTTTTCTAGAGACAGCAACCACAATTGAAGATTTGTAGCCTTGGATGCTAAGAAAGTAGTCAAAAGATCTCTAAGCTGTTTTTTGTTTTGATGCTCACCATTTTTACAAAAGTCTTTATTGAATGTGTTACAGTATTGCTGTGCTTTATGTTTTGGGTTTCTGGCCATAAGCCATGTGAAATCTTAGCTCCTTATTCAGGGATTGAACCTGCACACCCTACTTTGGAAGGTGAAGTCTTAACCACTGGACCACCAAGGAAGTCCCTAGTCAAAAGATTTTGATGTCTGTCTGTCTGTCTGTATGCATGTCTTGTTTCCTTTGACACATAATCAAGATCTGTTAGGGCAGCCAGTCCATACGTTAGTGGTGATAATGTATTTGAAGCCGTGATTTGGAAAAAGTCTAGTTGGGCAGGTATACAGACCAACTGAAGACAGTAGTGTTGGGCCTGGTGACCTCCTGAGTACGTCTACGGTTGCTTGTAACTTCCTGGGTCTGCCTGCCACCATGAATGTGTGTGTGTACACTGATGCCTTAGGGATATTTTATAGGGTTCCCTTTTGAAAAAAAAATATCCAGCAATACAAATTCTTTGATTAGTGTGCTTGAATTGAGTGCTTGAAGCTATATGGCCACTTTGCTATGGACTACAAGATATCTCCTTAATTTCCCAAACTAGTTATCTGTCTAAGGCTTTGAGCGCTTACACACTCTGTTGAGAAATAAAGAGGTGAAATCTGTCAGTTTGCATTACTCTGGTTTTGTCCAAGTGAAAAGACTTTTTAATACATCTAAACTACTCGGATTAACAAGGTGCTACAGGAGCCACACTGCTGCCTGTCACTTGGTTTGCCTGTTGACATGTGTTAGTAAATAAATAAGAGGGTCATCAATCAGTTGGTTTCAAAACCTGGATTTAGAGAATGATAAATTCGACAGAATTGCTCAGGAAAGCTAGTTATTTCAAGACTACATTTATCTGTGAGAGACATTCTATACAAAAATAATGAAAAAAAAAACAACACAAAAAAATACATGACACACTGTCAAGTGAGCTGAATAAACTGACATCCTTTCTGAGACCTTTTAGGTAACAGGTGTTGAACACTTGTAATGAGATTTCCATGCATCTTCAGAGGAAGGAGATGAAATTCTAGCAAGAGCTGTTCAGAGTGTTACGGAGCACGGCCACGGGAACAGTGCTCAGGGAGGGGCACTCTGAAGGAGACATTACATAAACCTTTTGTTTTCTCAGCAGGTGCTTATGTTCTCACTANGGTAACAGGTGTTGAACACTTGTAATGAGATTTCCATGCATCTTCAGAGGAAGGAGATGAAATTCTAGCAAGAGCTGTTCAGAGTGTTACGGAGCACGGCCACGGGAACAGTGCTCAGGGAGGGGCACTCTGAAGGAGACATTACATAAACCTTTTGTTTTCTCAGCAGGTGCTTATGTTCTCACTAAGAATTTTTACAGAAGGCAAATATTCACCCAAGAGAAGCTTTTGGAAGGCTGTAACTTTTCCAGATTCTGAGGTATCTGGGGTATATTTAATTAAGTACTCCCAATGCCTTATCTTGGGCATTTACCTCATATTATTTTACAAATCTTCCTTTGAAATGTTGAGAGTCAATAGGGTTCATGGAACGCTCAAAGTAGCTTTCCAGAGTGTGTGAAGAATTTTTTTTTTCAATCATAAATGGTTGGTTAATAATTCTGCAGAGAAAAATGAAGTTACTAAATTGGAAATTTGGAAAACTGAGGAAGTGAAAAGATAAAAATGTTGTTTGATGATAGTTAACAATAAAAAGAAATGAAGCATTTACAGTAGTAGATGTTTTCTGTAATACTCTGATGTCTTAAATCTGTCTGGAGACCGTGTTTTTTCTTAGAGACAGATTCAGTTTCTCTTAATCCATTTAGCTGCTGCTGTTGTCTTTTTAACATCCCTGGAACAGCCTATCCTTGCAAAGTGATTTGTGATCCCACTGTATTCTGGATGAAGCACATCAGTCTCCCATTTATCCACGCCTCTGTCTCTACATTCCTGTTCTGAGCATCTGGTTGATCCTGGGTTTTGGGGATTGTTTTATAAATTGTCTCAGTATGTGGCAAGGCAAGTATCTACACTGTTTTGCTTTTACCTTAAGTTAATACAGTTTTCCTGTACCCTTTATTCTTTTATTTAAATTTTGAAGTAACTTTTATCAGTTTTCCCTAAAATCCTGGAATTCTGATGGATGTTTCCGTGAAATTATAGATTAACTTGGGGGGAGAGTTTATATATTATTAAGTCATCTCTCTTAAGGACATGAACTGTCTCTATATCTATTTAGATTACTCGCTGTGACCTTTATTTAAATTTCAAAGTTTTCTTTACAGAAGTCTAGAAGTTCTGTATAGTTGGGCTGGATACCTTAGAGTTTGGTGGTCACTGTGAAAGGTGCCTTATCTATCCATCTATCTACCTAGTAGAATGATGGTGCAAAGTAGTATTTCTGAGTGTGGTCCGTGAACCACTGTGGATCCCCAACACCTTTTGGGGGGCCTGCATACATAGTCAAAAGTGCTTTCATAATAAGATGTTTTGCCTTTAAATTCTGTTGACATTTACACCAATGGTGCAAAAACTGTTGTTACCTCACCATGAATCCAGGCTTAAGGTGCTAAATTATACTTTTAATGTATCCTTTATCACTATGTACTCAAGAAAAAATGATGGTTTTACATAGGAATGTCTGATGGAAGAGTAAAAATGATTAATTTTATTGAATTTCTACCCTTGAGTATACGCTAAAAAAAATATCATCTGTGACAAAATGAGAAATTTGTGTCAAGTGCTTCTGTATANCCTTTATCACTATGTACTCAAGAAAAAATGATGGTTTTACATAGGAATGTCTGATGGAAGAGTAAAAATGATTAATTTTATTGAATTTCTACCCTTGAGTATACGCTAAAAAAAATATCATCTGTGACAAAATGAGAAATTTGTGTCAAGTGCTTCTGTATACTGAAGCACAGTGACTATCTCAGGGAAAAGTGTTTGGACTGTTTCAGCCCAAGGCTAAGCTAACTGCATTTTATTCTTTCCCAGAGAACCATTTTTAGTTGAGAACGACTTACAAAGTATGGTTATTCAGACTTGGAAATCTGGCAGATGTTTTCTGAAAAATGAAGTAAACCTGTCACTTTAAGGAAACAACAGATAGTATTTGTTGCCAGTGATAAAATGGAAGCTTTCAAGTAAGGGCAGAACTTTAGAAAACATATCTGTCATGAGCTTGATAGCTTCCCAACACTTGAAGGCTTTTTTGATGAGTCAGGGGTGATACTGACGAGGGTGATTTTTTCAGTATTCCATAATATTTGTTAATAATAAAAAGATCACAAGTCACTGCATATTTTTCAAATGATCAATACTTGGTGTTAAAAGATGTATTCAAAATATATGATAAATCAATGGAACTTAATGAAACATCATGAAGAATTTTTCAGCTGTATTTATCCTATATCGTGTTCTTCTTACAACCAAATTATTTCATACCCAATATTTCCACTCTGTTTTTCACTACTGCTAGTCACTGCATCATATTGCTAAGCATCTTCCTGTATTGCTTTGAGAATATTATGCTCAGTTTAAATTCTCCCTCCACCAGTTCCAGATAATACATATTACTTATTGTCTTTACTAAGAGCTGCACTCCTTAGGGGTCTAGTAATTTTGGATTGAGAGCTCAAGATCATTTGGAAGTACAGAGAATGGGGTGATGGGTGGGCTTGTGCCCTTTGCAGGGACTTTAAAAGGGGAGAATCTTAGTCTTTGGAGTAGAGAGTCTCAGGCAACACAGAACCAATACTGATAGATTCCCTTTTCATACTAATCCATCAGGCAACTCCTATGGATAGGGATTCACCATTGATTTGTTAGATTTAAAGCAACAGCACTTGGCTAAAAGTCTCCTTAGCTTTAGTTCACCAGGCTGGAAACTTGGGATGCAGAAGAGTGAAGGGATGAGTGGGGGTGGCTCAGCTCTTTCCTGTTTTCATCAAGCTCTCACTGAAGCACAGCTGAGCCCCTGTCCTGATAATACTGCAGATCTTGGCCACCTGACCTACTGCTACCAATCCCAATGACAAGAGGGAAGGCATTGGACGTCTCAAGGCAATGTGGGGGGAGGCAGGAGCAGAATTTAAAAGCTTCCCTCCCTCCCTGTCTCCTTCTGACCAGCCACACACCAGACTAGGGTAACTAACTCCCCACCAGACAGACTGGTGAGACTGCAAGGCAATCTTCTTTGGGCCAAGTAGAGTGAAACTTCTTTGGGCAAAGTGGAACGAAAGTGAGTGAAACGAAAGTGAGATTATACCCTGCTCTTTGGATGGCAGCTGAAAGGAGGCAGAACTCAAGATAAGGTGCTTTTTAGGGAGATACCAATGTTATGAAAGGAAGGTAATGTAAAAGAAAACAGAGGTACAAGCCACAGGAGAAAAAAGGGATATATGATGGAAAAAAAATACCTCCAGAAAGGGGTAGGTAGAATTGGGGTCAACATCACAGGTGGATGAATTGGCCTTGAAGAGAAGATAACTCATCCCCTGAAGATGCAGAAGAGAAGAGAGAGGTGGATGTGAGTAACAGGAAGTTTGCAGATACAGAGCTAGAAAGCTGAGGCTTACCATGCTCTTTATAAGACTAAAAGGTACTGACTGCCCTTAAAAAATCTTAAATTTAGGTGTCATTGAAACTTAGGGTCATGTTCCTATGATAGCCTAATCTGGAAAGAGAACATTGTTCATGATTGAATCAGGTTTTCATTCTTTTATATATGGAACACACTATGACTGTCTCTGAAACTGTCCTTATCTACTGCAATTCACTCAAAACAGAATAAAATAACTGAAAAAAAAGATGGATGACTCATTGACAAAGAGACTGATGATCAAGGAAAAGTTCTGCTCACTTAGGTCACAAAAGACTTTACGGCATGACAAGTCATTCAGCACTGGCAATGTTAACCCCAATATAAAGGACAGAAGCCAAAAGCAGAGGGTAGCATGACAATGCAGCCAACAGTTGCTTTAGATGGAGCAGTACATACTAATGCTTTCCCAGAATTAAAGGAAGGTCAATCAGAAAGGACATTAGAGGAATGCAGACCCAGAACTAATTTTAGAGGAGACAGGGCTAAGTGTCCTGAAATGTCTCAATGATGGACCTAAAGATTGTCATGCTGAGTGAAGGAAGTCAGACAGAGAAAGAGAAATATCATATGACATCCCTTATATTTAGAATCTAAAAAGAAATGATACAGTGAACTTATTTACAAAACAAAAACAGACTCACAGACTTAGGGAACAAACTTACGGTTGCCAGGGGGGAAGAAAGGAGAAAAGAGATAGTTGGGGAGTTTGGGATGGAAATGCACACACTGCTATATTCAAAGAGGATAAGCAACAGAGAACTGTTCTCTGTATAGCACAGAGAACTCTGCTCAATGTTACATAGTAGCCTGAATGGGAGGGGAGTTTGGGGGAGAATGGACATATGTATATGTATGGCTGAGACCCTTTGCTGTCCTCCTGAAACTGTCACAACATTGCTAACTGGCTGTTCAGTTGAGTCGCTCAGTTGTGTCCGACTCTTTGCAACCCCAAGGACTGCAGCACACCAGTCTTCTCTGTCCATCACCAAATCCCGGAGTTTACTCATACTCATGTCCATTGAGTCAGTGATGCCATCCAACCATCTCATCCTCTGTCATCCCCTTCTCCTCCCGCCTTCAATCATTCCCAGCATCAGGGTCTTTTCAAATGAGTCAGTTCTTTGCTTCAGGTGGCCAAAGTATTGGAGGTTCAGTTTCAGTACTCCAATATAAAATAAAGAGTTGAAAAGAAATGTCTCCATGCTTTGTCAGAACCCCTGTCCTTTGGTAACTAAAGCTGTGGATAAACAGTGGGTGCAGAGGTCCTAGGAGTGTTGAAAGCGCCGCCACCATGCTGCCACTGGCATACAGGGGTGCACCGCATGTCTGCATTTGACTTTTCACTTAGTTGGTTAGTGACCTGAGTGTGCAGAGAGCTAGTGAGCAACTGTACCACACACTTGTACTCTGTCCTAAGCTGACGGAAGGTGCACACAGAACATTAAAGCTCTGTCAGACTTAAGCAAATCATGCCTTCACTTGCTTCTTCTAGTCAATAATCCCTGCGACTGCTGCCTGTTATGTTCCCACACTGGCTTTGGATAAATGGAGCGAATCTGCCAACACTGTCATCAGTTGGCCAACTGACAGGAGCACAAATTGTATAGTGCGGGTGCTTATCCTGAGTGCCTAGTGAGTTGGTGACAGAGAAAAGTTGGGGCAAATAAACATACTAGAAATCCTCATTTATTTCAGATCAGATGTGGAAACAGTCAAAATGAATTTATATTATTTGCATAATACTTAAAAAAGAATATGGTCTTAATATCTTCTATACATGCATTATATAGAATAAGGCTAATGGAGTGGCAAGGAGCTGTGAAAGACATCAATATATTGACAAGAACATGCTGGTAAAAATAGCTTAAAATTAACATTTCAATTGTATCATACTAGCTGATAGAATCAAAGTAATTTGTAGCCATCAAAAAACAATTATCTTCTTCAGTCAGTTCAGTTCAGTCGCTCAGTCGTGTCCGACTCTTTGCAAACCAATGAATCGCAGCACGCCAGGCCTCCCTGTCCATCACCATCTCCCGGAGTCCACTCAGACTCACATCCATCGAGTCCGTGATGCCATCCAGCCATCTCATCCTCGGTCGTCCCCTTCTCCTCCTGCCCCCAATTCCTCCCAGCATCAGAGTTTTTTCCAATGAGTCAACTCTTCACATGAGGTGGCCAAAGTACTGGAGTTTCAGCTTTAGTATCAGTCCTTCCAAAGAACACCCAGGACTGATCTCCTTTAGAATGGACTGGTTGGATTTCCTTGCAGTCCAAGGGACTCTCAAGAGTCTTCTCCAACACCATAGTTCAAAAGCATAAATTCTTCTGTGCTCACTTTCTTCACAGTCCAACTTTCACATCCATACATGACCACTGGAAAAACCACAGCCTTGCCTAGACGGACCTTTGTTGGCAAAGTAATGTCTCTGCTTTTCAATATGCTATCTAGGTTGGTCATAACTTTTCTTCCAAGGAGTAAGCGTCTTTTAATTTCATGGCTGCAATCACCATCTGCAATGATTTTGGAGTCCCTCAAAATAAAGTCTGACACTGTTTCCACTGTCTCCCCATCTATTTCCCATGACGTGATGGGACCAGATGCCATGATCTTCATTTTCTGAATGTTGAGCTTCAAGCGAACTTTTTCACTCTCCTCTTTCACTTTCATCAAGAGGCTTTTTAGTTCCTCTTCACTTTCTGCCATAAAGGGTGGTGTCATCTGCATATCTGAGGTTATTGATATTTTTCCTGGCAATCTTGATTCCAGCTAGTGCTTCATCCAGCCCAGCATTTCTCATGATGCATTCTGCATATAAGTTAAATAAGCAGGGGGACAATATACAGCCTTGACATACTCCTTTTCCTATTTGGAACCAGTCTGTTGTTCCATGTCCAGTTCTAACTGTTGTTTCCTGACCTGCATATAGGTTTCTCAAGAGGCAGGTCAGGTAGTCTGGTATCCCATCTCTTGAAGAATTTTCCATTATCTTCTCAGGTAATTTAAATATTTTATTGACCACCTGAAAAATTCTCACAGCTTTTCCTTATATATAGTGCAAAAATGAATTTTAATTTGATCCCTATCTAGATAATCAGCGACACTAAATCAGGGTAGTTCAAAAAATTTTACAGATTTATATGATTTTCTCAAATATTTTAAAGAAAATGACAGCAGGTCATTCTGTTTTAGAGTCAGAAATTGTATCTATCAATTTGTCCCTAAACCATCAGGTGAAATCATTAGAAGCAGAAATGGTCACTGAGGTTTTTACTTTCAGGCCAAGATGCCAGAGTCCAAGTCACATTGTCCTAAAAGGCTGGACAGATAGTCTTCAATTCTTTATTATTTTCAAGTCAAGGATTTTGGGCTTTCCTGGTGGCTCAGATGGTAAAAAATCTGCCTGCATGCAGGAAACTCAGATTCAATTCCTGTGTCAGAAAGATCCCCTGGAGAAGGGAATAGCAACACACTCCAGTATTCTTGCCTGTAGAATTTCATGGGCAGAGAAGACTGGCAGGCTACAGTCCATGGGATTGCAAAGAGTCAGACATGGCTGAGCAACTAACAACTGCATTTCCACTTCTTTCTTTTAGTACACAAATTACCTCTTGAAAAGTGTTGTCAGGGTTTATGGGAATGCAAGGTTTCAGGTCTATTACTTAGACATTCTAGCCTGAATTCATGGTAACACACAATCCTTCAAAAATTTAAAAATCAAATTTGTAAGGAAACTGAAAAAACTTTGATGACCATAAACTGTTATGTTATCCTGGAAATAGTAGAAAGAAATTATTCATTAACAAAAAATTTTTCATCAACTTTGCGGTTTATAAACTTACTTCTGTACACACACGTCCTTAAGTAGAATGTGCGTGTGTCCTAAGTTGCTACAATTGTGTCTGATTCTTTGTGACACCATGGACTCCTCTGTCCAGGAGATTCTCTGTCCATGGGATTCTCCAGGCAAGAATACTGGAGTGGGTTGCCATGCCCTCCTCCAGGGGATCTTCCACAAACAGTGATCAAACTTGCATCTCCTGGGGCACCTGCACTGCAGGCAGATTCTTTACTGATTTCATATATTTATTATTTACTGCTCCACTTTGACAATGAAGTGCTAAATTAAAATGCCACCCAGATGGCAAACACATCCTAATGACGTAAGAAGGGCTGCAGTGCAACCTCCCCACTCAAAGAAAGCAAGCAGCGCGGCCCTCTGGGAAAGCACGTCTCTCCTGTTCAACTGAGACCTTGAGAATGAGAGCACTAGGGGGTTAGAGCCGGGAACCTGGCAACAAGGGCCCAGACAGATCCTCACTGCACAAAGCCTCTGTGTGTTCATTCCACACTACCTTCTGTTCAGGGCACCTCCATATATTGAGATTTACAAGGAGCTTAGGTACCAAATTGATGTAAAACATCTCAGGTCAAGGCAAGCTCTAAGGAGAGGTCTCCCTCCTCTTTCATCGTAAGTCACAAAATGTTATGTAGTTTTTAGGAGAAAGCAGAGATGGTTATTAGACATTTTATAGTTGTTTCTGTCCATTAAAAAATTCCTTGAATTAAAGAATGGATTCTTCTTCAAAAATAACTAATTTGCATCAATAAGGCATGTGGTTAAAAAAACACACAATTAGAAACCTAGTTTCAGTATCATTTTGAACCTTAGATTATCAATAAAAATGATCCTCCTATTATACAAAAAGTTAGGGGTAAAATTAAACCAAAGAGGAAACTAGCTGATTTTGCAACAGTGTAAATCTCAAACAACAACAAATTGCTTTCTAGAAACGGCAGCTTCTTCAAATGAACTACAAACGTGTTCTCATAAAACTCATATAAATAATTTCCAAGAAGGAAAGAAGGCATTTAGAGAGGGCTCATCTGTTTTATTTCATCTAATACAAAGTTGTAAAATCCCTTTATCTCTTCAAATCTGTGCTGCCAATGGAAAATTTGAAGAATTCCTAAGGATGAGAACTATGAGTCAAACACTGAACATCATTCTAAATTATAGAAACAACTACTGAAACAGGTTAGATTACTAGCTGTAATTAACACAATGGCTGTCTATAACTTCTGGCTTGTGTGATCCAAAGCCTCTTCACCACGCCTTCCCCAACCCCCACCCCAATAAAGGGCATGAAATTCTGGTTTAATTTTTCCAATCTTGTTATTTTAAATCAGTGGTTCATTTTTGCTCTATGCTGTTAACTATTCAGGGGTTGGTTTGAATGACCTTTTGTAAGCCAGCTTGCTAGTTTACAGATATTCTCTCTACAGTAGAGTCTGATCACTGTGCCACAAACTGAATCATTTATTCAATAAAGTTTATATCGAGTAACAACGCATCAGGCACTTTTTTCAGCACTAGAGATACAGCAGTTTTGAAATACACAAGCCCTGCCCTTGGAGGGGAGGGGCTAACATTCTAGGACAATAGCTGGATGAAATAACTCTCTTGCGTGTTAGATCATATGGGTTATAAAGAAAAATAAGGGAGAATCACTCGGGGTTGTAGAGAGGTGGCACATTTTAATTATATTCGACATTTGACACTTAAGAAGTGTCAGGGAAAAGAAAGATTTCATTTCTGGAGTCCTCTTAGCCTTCCACCAGAGACCGGTGCTGTCTAGTTTAGCAGCCACTGGTCACTGTGATATGGATGAGTAGCTGCTTCTCACGGAGGTGTGCTGGCAGAGGAAAATACCCGCTAGATTTCAAAAACATCGTAGGAAAAAAAGAATGTAAAATATCGTAATAATTGTGCATACTGAATACTTTTATATGGTAATATTTGGATATCTTGGGTTAATAACCTATAATCTTAAAATTAATTTCACTGCTTTTAAAAATACCTCTTAAATACAACTACCAAAAAATTTTAAGTTACAAATATGGCTTTCATTGTATCTCTATGGGCAGCACTGTTCATTTCAAATGGCCATTTTAACTGAGTGTAGAATGGAGAGGAAGGAAGACGCAGAGAAAATATGAAGACAGCTTAATAGGTAGACAGTGGGTTCTAATCTTCCACTTACTAGCTATGTGACCAGCTCGTAGATAATTACCCCTCTACTTCTGTTTTCTAAAAGGTAATAAGAGTAATATTTAAAATAAAAGTAATTTTACTGTAAAGAGAGGTTGTAAAGGATAAATGGATCCATGTAAAGTGCTTACAATAGGGCCTAGCATGTAACTGTTTCCTCTTATTAAATATTATTTTTGGAAAAAGTGATTGTACAAATAACCCTTGGCGTTTGTGATGCATGTGAGTGGCTTATCAGAAAATGTCATGACTCTGGATCAGACAGCCCTGGAGGCAGAGAAGCCAGAGGAAGAGCGTGGAGAGGGCTATGGTGGCTGAGGAACATGGGTGCAAATCTCAGGTCTGCTGAATTTTAATCGCAGCATGACCTCGTGCAAGTTGCTGGCTTTTTCTAAAGTCTCAGTTGCCTCATCTGTAAAATATTTATTTTGAAGAGCAGTTGAAGAAACTGTTGAAGCAGTATAAATGAAAAACCCCTGAGGCAACAGGCAGGTCAATAGATGAAAAAATGATGACAAACCCTGGATGAATTTTATTCTTTGCGTCGTACAAACTAACTGAGGATAGTGATTATAATGCTCAAGAGAGTACTATTTCAAAGTTTTATCAAGCCTTTAAGCTCCTCCACATGCAACTGATACTCTCATTTTTACTCACTGTTAGAAGTACCTCCAAGAGCATTTATTAAGCAACCCTGCTACCTTGCAACCCAAAGCAACTAGAAGAATATAACATTTCTTAAAAACCTCTCTGTATCTTTCTCTTCCATTCACTTAAACTACTGAGACTCTACTGATTTTTTTTTCTCTTTTCTATGCAAGCATTTAATTTTTAAAAAGTCTTTTTCCCAGAGTCTGCAGCCTAGACAGCTGAGAATGGCTGCTGCTGCTGCTGCTAAGTTGCTTCCGTCGTGTCCGACTCTGTGCGATCCCACAGACGGCAGCCCATTGGGCTCCCCCATCCCTGGGATTCTCCAGGCAAGAACACTGGAGTGGGTTGCCATTTCCTTCTCCAATGCGTGAAAGTGAAAAGTGAAAGTGAAGTCGCTCAGTCGTGTCTGACTCAGCGACCGCATGGACTGCAGCCCACCAGGCTCCTCCGTCCATGGGAGTTTCCAGGCAAGAGTACTGGAATGGGGTGCCATTGCCTTCTCCGTGAGAAATGGCAGGGATGTTAAATACAAGTGAAGGGAAGACGACTGACTTTTATCTGGTGGAAGTGAGTACACGGGACAGCAAGTTTCACAAGTAGGGCAACTGCCTCTGCTCCATCCTTACCAAGGCCAACTGTGACCCCATCTCATTTCATGAGGGCAGAAGCGTAGCCACTGTAGGTTGGGGATCAGGACACCTGGCTCTAGTCCCAGCTGGCTGACTTGTTTACTCTATGGCAAATGGGAAAACCACTGACAACCCTGGACTTCTTGTCTGCAAATTACGTAAAAACTATTTTCAACAGAAATGTTTGGGACAAAATGCTCTAAAAGATTTTGAAAAAGTTTGTTAAAGAGCATGGGACTGTGGCTCTCACAATGGGCTGTCATGAGAAGGGAGGAGAGTCTCATATTCTTTTCTGAATTTCTTTTTTTTCTAAAGTGCACTTCAGCGATCATTGTAGGTGTGTTCTTTCCCCTTTTCTTCGCTCTGAGTGTTTTGTTCCTGACACTTTCTGAGGTCAAATACTGGAAGAGAATTGAAGGTAGGAAAAAACAAAAATGAAATAGTGTCCTTAAAGGAAAACTTCAGTTAAAAACAACCCAAGTAAACTTGTCTATAAGACTCCATGCAAAATTTGACTAATATGAGAAAATTAGCATTAGAAAGGTCCATCACTTGTCTCGAGCACCTTTGTTTTCAGGTGGAACTAACTAATGGCCCTTTTGTCTCTCTCCGTAGTATCTACTTTGTGTCATAGGCACAGTGCTGGGTGTAGAAGACAAAACAGTGAACAATTTCAGTAGAGACCTTGCCTGCAAGAATCTGAAGCAGAGATGGATGGGATGAACACACAATGGCCCCTGTAATTAAATTAATTACAATGGGAAAAAGTGGTATGCACACACACAAAAGTAACAAAATCTTTAAAAAACCTTAGAGACCTGGAGAAGAACTCTTTCCCAGCAATTTCTTGAGAATGGAGTTTTATAACCTCTGCTATGATGAACAACTTGCAAAGGTAAGAGCAGCTTACTTTTTATTTCACAGCATTATATGTTTTTACTCTCAGGTTATCTTTCGGGAATGATGAAAGGAAGATGGTCCTCTTTTCTAGTTGTAAGAGTCCTTCAAATATTGACGAGAGCTCCAAATAAGATTAGTGTACATGCTTAAAACCTGATGCATAACATTAATACAGCCTAACATGTACTGCTTTGAACTCATATCAAAAAATAATACTGAACTTTTGCAGAGATAAATGACCTGTATTTTCCCTACAAAGCATTAGCAATAGCTCCAACAAAAGTCAAAATCTTTTCAGTATCTTAGTCAAAGTGATCAAACAAGACCCCTGAAAGGGAAAGAGCTATTCATCCATATCAAAACACAACACCACCATGTTAGAAATAACGGCACATGCATGCACAAACATTTATTACCTGTTTCCTTTTCTGCTGGGCCTAAAACATAAGAGAAGAAAATTAAGGAGAAAAGCAAAGTCTATTCATGTCGCTCACTTGCATAATGTAAAAGCAAAGAAATCAGCCCACTTCCTATTTCTAACTTAAAGTTGAGTTTGTTCTTGGTCTGACCCTAAGTATGAGACAAAACTCTTTATCTTTGAAGATACAAAAATAGAGGGGAAAAGGAGAAAATGAAAAGCATAACAGTTTTCCTTATCTAAGAAGCATGCTTTTTTTTTTTTTTTGAAAAGAGACTGCTCAGCAGTCCTACCTGACAAGATTTCTAAGATCGCTTTTCTAGAATGTTCTGAGAGGGATAACTCCAGAAAGGAACAGGTGGGAGAATTCCCTGTTCCCACCCCACTGGATCCTATTTTAGGCTTTTCTCTAATACAGACTTGTTTTTGTGTGTGATTCAGAAGAATAACCATTTCTTTCTGATCACAATGTTAATGTGTTTATTTAGCTGATTAATGAAAGAAGCCCATGGTTCTGTATAAATAAAAGAAAGTTTTTCATTTGTCCATATTAAAATGGACTCTACAACTAGAAAATAAATACAGAAATAAAATTAAAAATATATGGCATATTTTTCCAATATTGTTGGATAAGGTAGTGGTCAAAAATATTAACTAAAATAGTAAAGACCAAAAGGATTCTCAAAGTTTTTCTGTACAGGGTTCATAATATTTGGATAAAACAATCTTGTGTTTGCTTAGGTTATCCACAAGTCTTTTCTCTTTGCCAAACTTGAAAGTTTTAGTATCTCTATTTTTATATAAATTTTTTCAATCCATGTTCACAAAACCCAATATTCCCAAAACATGAAAATTGTACGGATAAGTATTCAAAATGTGAAAGCCAATCTGTTTCTGCTTTCCCCAAATGATCTAATATTCATCGCTTTTGCTTTAACACAACATGATATCATAATTAATGATGTTAAACTGGTAACTAAGGAGGTCTCATGTTGTTACTCTCGTGATATAATATTGGTTGCTATAGTGATGGGATGGCTTTTTTGTTAATCACTCAGGAGGTTGGTTATCATGTGCTCGTTAGAAAGCCTGATCAGGTTTGGAGAGAAAAAAAGGATATAACACAGCCAATTATAATCACCTATTTTACCGTCCCAATTTTGATGAATCTATCATAATATCAACTAATTAATAAATGTATAATTCATTAAGTACACTTTTATATTAGAAATTATTAAATTTTTTTCTAATGGACAATTATTTTTTATTTTTAGAGATAACTATTTAACACCATAAACTTTTTCTTCCCTAAGTTAAAGCTACATGTATTACATAAGCTAGTTTTATGATAATTAGATAATCTGAGGTCATTTCTATTGCTTCTAATTATACCAGTCAAAGGACAGTTAGATAAGAGCTGATTGTGTGACTTCGGCACAAATTTCAATCTATGTATTTCTAAGCATCTTAAACGTTAATGAAGAAAATGAATAATTATCCTTAATGAATAAAACCTGAAGAAAGAGAAAAACTGCACAATCCTCTCGAGATCTAATCTTTCAAATGCATCAATATATTGTAAGCAATTAAAAGTTGCAAGGACATTCTATCAGTTTGTTTCAGCCCTCACCATAATCAACAAGTTTCCTCTTTTCTCTGAGAGATGCTGCAGAAGCGAAAATGAAATTATGTAACACTACACTGTTACAGACCAAGAATGAATACACTGCCCATCCTTTAAATGTTAGACATACTCACTGTAATGTCAAAAAATACAACCCATGAAAACACGTTTTGGTTTCTTCAAAACTCAAAATAAGAACAAAGGACAACTTAAGCACGAATCCCGGGTCTTTCATTCAAGCAGAGTCCCAGGAGGCATATTAAAGCAATGAATAGGAAAAAGCTCTTCAGTTCACCAGCTGAGATTTTAATGAGACATTTCCCTTTGCCACGGCACAGGTTTGTTCAGGGAAGGAAAGGACTTCGCACAGAAAATGCAGTTAATAGGCATTGTTGGCTCTCACAGCCACTTCAGCAATTGCTCACCGCACTGACCTTCTATTTTGGCGTATTCTGTGAGTCTTGTGTAATTGATCAAGGCAGCTTTCTCAAGACATTTTCTGACCACTTTTTTCACCTCTTCTGCTGGTATGGGAGTGGCAATATCTTTCATTAAAACCTAGAGAGAGAAAGAGAAAGACAGAGACTGTATAGAATATGAAAAGCAAGTACACAAATTGTCCTAAACGTTATTAGCAGGAAGGGGTCCTAGGTAACCTCGGCGGAGGCAATGAGTAGGCCCTTCACAACTGGGAAGGAATCTGAGTCTTGGCTCCTCCTGTCTAAGCCTCATGCAAGGACATCAAAAACTCCCATAGGCCAAGCTACCATTCAGGGTGACTGTCACTTTTCCTCCAGGGAAACACAAAGCCACTAGAGCAGCTGATTCAGAAGAGGGTTACGGTCCTTGGGACGAAACTTTTGTCCTCGTACAAAGTTTACCTTGTACATCCTTAAATATTTGGAGCAATATACATGAAAATACAAATTCCATTAAAATAAGCATTATTTACAGACTACAAAAATCAAGATCTCTACTCTTACTAATTGTACTTTATTTTGATCTGCTGGGGGCCGAGTTGGGGGGAGGTGGGCTTCTTTGTTTTAGTGAAATGAAAGGACTATTAAATGTCAAAACAAAAGGAAGCTTTCTGAAATTAAAAAAAAAAAAAAACAACAAAACTGATTACTTTCCTAAATTATTATTATGGGTTCCTAAACTATACTTTTGGGTTTTCCATTTACAAGTATTACTGTTGGCAAATGGAAAATGCAATTATATCCAGAATTCAAAATATAACTCAGTTAAGTACTTTTATAATGACTCCTTGACAGTTTTCCTTAAAACTTTCCAAGTGATAAAAAAAAAAAACTGCTTACAGTAAGTTTTAATTATACAATTAGTCAAACTCTATCTTCCCTATAAGTAATGTGATTTTTCTTGCTTTGCTTCCATTCAAATTCTACAAAATACAGGTATAGCAAAATCTTAACATAAAGAAGACAATACTTTAACTTCTTACTACTCTGTCTTTCACTTTGAAAAAAATATTAAAAGAACATGAAGACATCCATTTCATGCTTCATTATTTCATTCTATTTTGACCAGCCTCGGCACTAACGATTTTATAATCTTAAATTCATTTAATTATTCTAGCACTGGTGATCCTTGACAACATATTTTCATCTTGTCAGGCAAGATTTCCTTCTGAAAACAGCAAACTTTATCACTTAAAACTTTCCTTTCCTATCAAATTAAAATTTCTTCATATTCTCATATTAAAAATCTTTAACACACTGACATATATTCGGCACTTTACCTAGAACTGCACATTAGACTCTTTATTGCCACAAAAAAATCCTTCTGCCTACAGTTAAAGCATTAACAGGCACTATTCTTTTTAATGTGATTACTACTAAAATTTAAGATTAATTTTACTATTAGACTTTCCCCATGGTGCCAAGCTTTCAAGTAACAGTAACAGCTTTAAAATTAGAACACCTGTATCTAGGGTTAAAGTCAGGCAGTATTTCATAGTAGCTAGAAGCTGGACACTGTCTGAAGTGTGGGTGGGGAAACTGAATCCCCTTTCCTGGAGAAGTACAGATAAAGGACTGGCAAGTGCAAAAGGGAGGCACAACATATGTTTCATGCTTCCTCCTCATGTTTATTCAAGGCATCGTAAGTATCAACAATTCACATGCAGATTTTATTTTTCTAAGATGTCAGTAAGTACAGACATGAAAATGAAGAAATAGCCCTTACCATTTCCTCAATTCAGTAAGAGACATGATCAGTTACTATAATTGAAATAAAGGTCACTGTTCATTCTGCCACCTGTCAGTGTAGGGCATGAGGGCATCTCTGCTATTACTAACTCTTCCCTGCTGGGGGAAGGAAAGTAGCTCTGCCATGGAAACCAGCACATAGCCAGGCTGTGCTGGGTACCCAGGATGGGATGCCGTTCTAAAAACCAAAGCTGCCTTTAAAGACTTTTGTCTCATCAACAATACCTTAATAATTTACAAGTATTACTGTTGGCAAATGGAAAATGCAATTATATCCAGAATTCAAAATATAACTCAGTTAAGTACTTTTATAATGACTCCTTGACAGTTTTCCTTAAAACTTTCCAAGTGATAAAAAAAAAAAACTGCTTACAGTAAGTTTTAATTATACAATTAGTCAAACTCTATCTTCCCTATAAGTAATGTGATTTTTCTTGCTTTGCTTCCATTCAAATTCTACAAAATACAGGTATAGCAAAATCTTAACATAAAGAAGACAATACTTTAACTTCTTACTACTCTGTCTTTCACTTTGAAAAAAATATTAAAAGAACATGAAGACATCCATTTCATGCTTCATTATTTCATTCTATTTTGACCAGCCTCGGCACTAACGATTTTATAATCTTAAATTCATTTAATTATTCTAGCACTGGTGATCCTTGACAACATATTTTCATCTTGTCAGGCAAGATTTCCTTCTGAAAACAGCAAACTTTATCACTTAAAACTTTCCTTTCCTATCAAATTAAAATTTCTTCATATTCTCATATTAAAAATCTTTAACACACTGACATATATTCGGCACTTTACCTAGAACTGCACATTAGACTCTTTATTGCCACAAAAAAATCCTTCTGCCTACAGTTAAAGCATTAACAGGCACTATTCTTTTTAATGTGATTACTACTAAAATTTAAGATTAATTTTACTATTAGACTTTCCCCATGGTGCCAAGCTTTCAAGTAACAGTAACAGCTTTAAAATTAGAACACCTGTATCTAGGGTTAAAGTCAGGCAGTATTTCATAGTAGCTAGAAGCTGGACACTGTCTGAAGTGTGGGTGGGGAAACTGAATCCCCTTTCCTGGAGAAGTACAGATAAAGGACTGGCAAGTGCAAAAGGGAGGCACAACATATGTTTCATGCTTCCTCCTCATGTTTATTCAAGGCATCGTAAGTATCAACAATTCACATGCAGATTTTATTTTTCTAAGATGTCAGTAAGTACAGACATGAAAATGAAGAAATAGCCCTTACCATTTCCTCAATTCAGTAAGAGACATGATCAGTTACTATAATTGAAATAAAGGTCACTGTTCATTCTGCCACCTGTCAGTGTAGGGCATGAGGGCATCTCTGCTATTACTAACTCTTCCCTGCTGGGGGAAGGAAAGTAGCTCTGCCATGGAAACCAGCACATAGCCAGGCTGTGCTGGGTACCCAGGATGGGATGCCGTTCTAAAAACCAAAGCTGCCTTTAAAGACTTTTGTCTCATCAACAATACCTTAATGCATAGGATGAAATGAAAACTATGAAAAGTCTGAGTTACATGCAGCTTTTAATATTATACAAATTCTAGTAAAATAATTATGACAATAATATTCACAGTGATCAAGGATAAGACAGAGACAGATAGATAACACTAAGCTGTATTCCAAAGATCTCATTACAGTCATCAGTTCTACATCTCCTCTCCTAAACTCTTAAATCACTGAACACTGTCTCCCCTTTTTGCTTTTCAGAGAGGTGCGAATAAATAACGCATTACCTGGAATTCCTTGAGCAGAGAAATCAGTAAGAACAAGTGCTCTGAAGTCAACAAATCAAGACCAGAATAATCAAATCATGAGACAGAGATGATCGCTAGATATACTTTTTAATATGCATAAGGAATAAAACTTGTCCACATTACTCAATTGCTAGTTTCCAACTAGCATGTGAATAGTTTTATAGATAGATGAAATGATACTTCCCTTTCTCACCTAATCTACCACAAAAAAAGCAGTGGAGAATATACTTTCATTAAAAAATGATTTTTAACATGGACATAAAGCCTTACTTGCTGTTTACTTTTCATATACTTATATAATTTCATGACTTTTATGATCATCAATTTCTGTCAAATGTGAATTCAAGGTAACACATGAATTGAAATAAAATTTCAGACAAATTAAGAAATGATATGTGTGTGAATATTAAATGCTGAGAACGCTTACAGATATGAGGAATATGACAGGGAGAAGTACAAATAAGGGGGGATAATACAAGACAACTGGACAGTCTGAGAAACAGATGATTATATTAAACTGAAATAAAAAATGACTATTTCCTTAGGGGGGAAAAAAGAGGTGGGAAAAATGGATATTACCAAAAGGATGCTATAAACACAGGATGGCAGTGGTGTAGGCTTCAGAAAGGTTTTGGAGAGGAAGAGGAGGACACAGAAGAATGTGAACAGTAAGAAAAAGTGAGAAACTGATGAAATGCCACAAACCTGGAAGATATCACTACGGAATGGGGCCGGCGGCCTAGTTCAATAACTACACAGCCATTGAGAATGCAAATAGTACTTACAAAGTAATGTCCAAACATACCCTTTCAAGTAATGAAAGTGTAGCTTTCAGCGCACCCTCAGGTCGTCCAAAGGGAAAACAGTATCTTTTAAAAAAGGAGGAACAAAAGAATGAAACATGTAATATCCAAGAATGCTAAATAATTCCCTTTTCCATTACCTGACATTATTGGACAACAGTAAAACGTGGTTAAAAGGGCACTGAGCCACGCAGATTTTTAACTGCTGAAATTTATATAGTCCCATGATTTAAATGTCTTAAAACGGTAAAGGTATGAACTGTGATGAAAGAGATTCTCAGGTTTCGGTGATACAGGTACATCGAAAAATATGGTAATCAAAGCAGAATCCTTAAGGTCCTATAGAGGAAACTTAAAATGCATTTCCTTCTAATTTCTTGTTTAAGTTTTGTTATTCAAATTCTGTGATAACATCATTTCCCCCACTTCCTCATGTATTTATGTGTGATTTTAAGATGGAAATCCACACCACATATCTGACTTCTGTGGGAAGCAAGGTCCGGGCTCCCCGCCTTTCCTCATATTTGCCAGGCTCTGCTGGGGTCACTGCACATGAATCGCAGCACGCCAGGCCTCCCTGTCCATCACCATCTCCCGGAGTTCACTCAGACTCACGTCCATCGAGTCCGTGATGCCATCCAGCCATCTCATCCTCGGTCGTCCCCTTCTCCTCCTGCCCCCAATCCCTCCCAGCATCAGAGTCTTTTCCAACACGGAGAGACTGATTCCTCACAAAGCAGTAGTTGAATTTATATTCAGATTAGGTTTTAGTTTTGTGAAACTTTCATTGGTGTCAGATAAGTGCAAAGAAGTGTCATTTAAATCTAGCCACTCATATTTCTCTTTAGAACACTGTGCATCATTTCATTTACTGTTAAAATTTTCCTTCATTTAATCTTGCCTCTCTGCACCCTCTTAACCCTCTGCCCCACCCATACATAAAAAATATCACCAATTTATTTTGATAGAGTTCCCTGCCCCCCACTCCCACCCCACTGGGGCTTTTCTTTAGAGTATTAGCAAATTAGGAAAGTAGCTTTAGTCATTTTGTATACCATAAACCTTAATCCATGTTTAAATAAAACACAAATTGGGTTCTTGTAGTCCCCTCCTCCTGCTTAAATCTTCTCAGCATATTTGCATAATCCACCCATTGTCTTTCCTATTGTTTATTTCCATTAACCTGTGGGTGACACATTTTATGAATGGAATGTTACTGATCCGCAGATTACATTTAGCATTTCAGGGCTCTGAGGTCCCACTGGGTATGTTCTGAATTAGCATTAGCTGCCCATGATGTGTAAATAATTTAACACATTTACAGAGTACAAGTAATCCTGAATCAATAAAATACAGAAAATAACTATACAGAAGCTTAATTAATCCTCACAAAACAAGTTTGAAAAGAAGGGAATCATTTTGTTCTGCTTTTCAGGATAAATATTTTGGGTTTTTACCACTTTGATAGCTCTCTAATAGCTAAGCAAAGTGAAAAACACTGAATTATCAAATAAAATCCAACAGTTTAATACTTAATCTGAATAAATTAAAGTAACCCTGATTTTCACTTTAGTCAATTAATTACACAGAAATATGAGCCTGCATAGATCTGCCCAATGATTAAACTATTTTTCTTTGAATTTTAAATTAAAAATTTAAATACAGTATCTATTTTTATCAAAGTGACATATGCACATAGCCTAAAAGGAAAACTTCTTCTAAGGGGATTTTTATGAAAAAACCTAAGTCCGTTTTTGTCAGTTTCATCCCACTTTTCAAGTAATTTCTCTAGGAAAACATGTTTTAAACTTTTAGCTGATTCTTTTGGTATTTAAATGTCATATCCCTGACCTACATGATAACATTTCAAATTTTTAATTTTTCAGTTTTAGATATTATCCTACTAAGTTCCCACAAGGAAAGAGAAGTACTTAAAAAAAATAAATTTAGAGGTATAAGTGACATAGAATGAACTACACATATTTATAAAGTATTCAATTTGATAAATTTTGACAATATGTATGCATGGCACACATGTGTGAAACCATCACAACAACAGATGCAATATTCATATTCATGACCCCCAACGCTTCCTTCCAGCACCTGGGGCCCAGGCAACTGCTCATTTACTGTCATTTAGTTTATATTTTCTGTAATTCCACATTAAGATAAATCATACAGTATGAACTTTTTCAGGTCTGATTTCTCTCAGCTGTTTTGATATCCTTTCATGCTATTGTAATCCATTAACATTTCATTCCTTTTCATTTCTCAGAAGTAACCTAGTACTTTTTTTTATCCATTCTTTGTTGATGGTCACCTGACTTGTTTCCATATTTTGGCTATTATGAAAATGCTGGTATAAATATTCATATCAAAGTCTTTCTGTGGGTATATGCCATCATTTCTCTTGAGGAAATACCTAAAAGTGGAATAGCTGGGTCATACCTTAGGTGTTTCATTTTTTAAAAATCACAAACTATTTTACAAAGTGAGTTGTATCATTTTACATTTCTGTCAATCAGTGTGGCTTTAGGTTACAGTTCCCTAAAGAGTAACGATGTTGAGCATATTTTTATGTGCCTTTTCACCATCATACATCTTCAATGAAGTATCTGTCAAAACAACTTTCTATTGGGTTGTTTCATTTCTTGTTTTAAGAGTTATTTATAGGGAGTTCCCTGGTGATCGAGGAGTCTAGGCCTTTACTGCTGTGGCCCAGGTTCAATCCCTGGTCAGAGAACTGAAATTCTGCAAGTCATGTGGTGTAGCTAAAAAAAAAAAAAAGTGTTATATTGTTCATAGAAGTCTTTTGAGGAATATGTATTGTATAAATATTTTCTCCCATTCTGAGACTCCCTTACAGCGTCTTTGGAAGATCAAAAGTTCTTAATGTTGAAAAATTCAAGGTAACATCTTTCCGTTTATGAGTCATGATTTTGGTGTTTCATTTAAGCATCTGTGCTTACTCCAATGACACAGATTTTGTTTTCTATGTCTATCCACCTTGAATTAAATTTTGGACCAAGTGTGAGGTATAGATCTAGGTTATTATTTTACCTTTGGATATCCAATAGTCAGTTTCATGTGTTGAATAAAGTATACTTTGCAGATTATTTATACATTTGTTGAAAATCAACTGACCATATGTATGTGAGTCTATTACTGGATTCTACACAACATTAATTATTGATTTTTGAGTACATAGTCTTGCCTTGCTTTTGATCAAAGGTAGAAAACATTCTACCATTCTTTCTTCCTTTTCTACCATTAAGTATGATGTTAGTAGTAGGTTTCCCACCATGCCTTTAACAGCTTAGACATATGGCATGAGGTAACAGTAATTATTTTAATACTGTTGTTCACTAATTCTATCTTCAGTGTCATTTTCACTTTTGCTTGTATTTATTCTCTTTATTGGTTGTATTTTACTATTTCTTTGTATGCTGAGAATGTTAGACTGGATGTTAGACACTGTTGCTTTACAATATTGGTAGCTGAAAACTTTTGTCTTCCTTTAAATATTCTTGAGTTTTGTTCTGGAAGGCAGTTAAATTAACTGAAAATCATTTTATTATATGAATCTTGGTTTTAAACCTTAGGAAAGACCATGACAGTGTTTACTCTAGGGCTAATTTTTTCTCCACTATTGAGGCAAAATTGTCTGTATTCTACCTGATGCTCATGATGTAGGCTTCTATTTTAGATATTGAAAACTGAAACTAGTCCTAGCTCTGTGTAAAGAAATCCCTTATAATCATTTCACATAATTCTTTGCCCAACTTTGAACAGTTTCTTCACAGTGATGCACAGATTATTACTTAGCTGAAGACTCCAGGGGGACTCTCAGCAAATAGCTGCAGGTCTGTCTTCTCTCTCCTTTAGAACTGTGAGTTGAAAGCTCTGGCTGCGTTACACTTCCTGGACTCTCAGCTCTGTCTTCTCAAGTCAGGGTGTCACTGGGATCTGCCCAGACTCTTCCTTCCTGGATCATAATCTAGAAACACTGACTTGGTAGTGAAAATCTCTCAGTCGTGTTCTACTCTTTGTGACTCCATGGACTATACAGTCCATGGAATTCTCCAGGCCAGAATACTAGAGTAGGTTCAGTTCAGTTCAGTTGCTCAGTGGTATCCGACTCTTTGCAACCCCATGAACCACAGCATGCCAGACCTCCCTGTCCATCACCAACTCCCGGAGTCCACCCAAACCCATGTCCGTTGAGTCGGTGATGCCATCCAACTGTCTCATCCTCTGTCATCCCCTTCTCCTCCTGCCCTCAATGTTTCCCAGCATCAGGGTCTTTTCCAGTGAGTCAGCTTTTTGCATCAGGTGGCCAAAGTATTGGAGCTTCAGCTTCAACATCAGTCCTTCCAATGAACACCCAGTACTGATCTCCTCCAGAATGGACTGGTTGGATCTCCTTGCAGTCCCAGGGACTCTCAACAGTCTTCTCCAACACCACAGTTCAAAAGCATCAATTCTTTGGCGCTCAGCCTTCTTCACAGTCCAACTCTCACATCCATACATGACCACTAGAGTGGGTAGCCTCTCCCTTTTTCAGGGGATCTTTTCAACCCAGGGATCAAACCCAGGTCTCCCACATTGCAGGTGGATTCTTTACCAGCTGAGCCACAAGGGACACTCAGGTGAAAGTGAAAGTCGCTCAGTCATGTCCGACTCTTTTCGACCCAGGCCAGAATACTGGAGTGGGTAGCCTTTCCCTTCTCCAGGGGATCTTCCCAACGCAGGGACTGAACCCAGGTCTCCCACATTGCAGGCAGATTCTTCACCAGCTGAGC
>SJYT01054233.1:6438-99812 GCA_006410635.1 Cephalophus harveyi
GAAGACTCTTGAGAGTCCATTGGACTGCAAGGAGATCTAACCAGTCCATTCTGAAGGAGATCAACCCTGGGATTTCTTTGGAAGGAATGATGCTAAAGCTGAAACTCCAGTACTTTGGCCACCTCATGAGAAGAGTTGACTCATTGGAAAAGACTCTGATGCTGAGAGGGATTGGGGGTAGGAGGAGAAGGGGACGACTGAGGATGAGATGGCTGGATGGCATCACGGACTCGATGGACATGAGTCTGAGTGAAGTCTGGGAGATGGTGATGAACAGGGAGGCTTGGTGTGCTGCAATTCATGTGGTCGCAAAGAGTTGGACACGACTGAGCGACTTAAATTAACTGAATAAGAAAACATGACACCTGAATAATATATATAATTAGGAAATATGGCTGGAAAGGGGGAAATAAAATCCATAGACAATTTACATAATTGATGAGATCCTTACAGTTATTCACTTTAAATAATCAGTGACTTCCTATAATTTTAGCAATTAACAATCACACAGAAGTTTTCTAAGGCAAAGAGCTTTTTTACATTTTAAATGATACTCTTTGTTGAAAATATTTATCTAAATTAATTATCTGAGTCCTAATTTCAGAATTCATAAGGCATTTTATCTTTTCATTGTCCAAGATTATGCCTCATACATTTCTAATTTGATATTTTAATAAAATGAATTAATAGATGTTAGAGGAGTTGCTCTGCTGTATTTAATACAGAGTACAACAGATTGACTACAAAAGTGATACATGTTTTAAAATTTTCATGTTTATGGCTATGTCTTTCTATACTGATTTTTTGTTCTTACCAGAAAGTGGAGTATGGAGTAAATACAGATGCAATCACAACCTTGGAATATTGACTTTTTAAAAATTAATATATTTTTAGTTGTTTAGAAAGTAATCAGTTTTACTAAGTGGAAAATTTATTCCATTTATCCTACCACTTATCGATGTTTCATAAATTTTCCTCAGGTTTTTATCATGCAACTCAAATCCCAAGTGATTAACAATGAGCACTCAGGGAACTCTAGGGATGTGATGCTAATACCAGCCAGGAAAAATGTAGATAAATTTGGCTTCTATGAAATAGCACATGAAGAATTTACATCTACTTTTACTAGTATTTTGTAGGATAAACTTCAATAGGTACTTAAATATATTAGGATCTTAGAAGTAAAATATGGTACCCTCATTTGTGGGGCAGCAATAGCTGTAAGGCAGTGATTGTGTTCTGCAGACTGCATGGAGGGTCATACAAATATAGGATATTGGTGTGGTCGTTTAGACAATTGCCTTCACATTACCTATGATTTTTTTTTTTTTTCTTATGAATGGTCTCTTCGCATTACATTACAGAAAACTCAGGAAGGAAAGATGAATGCAAGTGGAGTGTTAAATAAATAAAAAATGCAACAAGTTATTATTTTACCATCACAGTTTTTATAGTATTTCTGCTGAACCTCTCCTCTTTATCCTTGATTGTAATCCTAGGGATAACCCTTAGTTTCTCTTGAAACTGTTAGCTCTTAATGAACAATTTCATTTTCAGGCAAAAAAAAAAGAATCTAGTCCTGCCAATGTTGAAACATTGATTTATTAACCAATTAAAACTCCTTTGCTCCTGAGCACAGACGTGATCTTTTGGAAATCTTTAGGGAGGAAGGACGTTAGAGTATGGCTGACTTCTACCCTCTCCAGTGCTATTTCCTGACATGTTTGCTCTGTTCTTTTAGGGTCAAGGCCTATGAGATTTAAAATCATTTTTACTTTCATGAGAAGTCCTAAGATTTATTGGTTTGGGTGAATTTCTTATCTCTTATTTAAATTCAATATCCACAAAGGTTTCTTTTTTTGTTTGTTTGTAGCTGATTTTTTTTTTTTTTTTAATTGCTGCTACTTCCCAGTCATCTGCATCTGGGAAACTAGCCTGGTTTAGCATCTACCCTTCTTAACAACCTGCATTAGGAGAACTGGCACGGAGTGAGAAGCCACCTTATGCAGTGTATTGCACTCATGCACTCTCCCAGGGGAAGGGAGGCACTCACAAATTGTGTAAACCCCTGCCTCTGGATGTAGGAGAGGGGGTGGGTGGCAGCATTCCTGGAGCCTCCGTGCCCAGGTGATACAGGGGCTAGGCCACCAGAATAGCCAGTCCAGGCAGGCCCCAGCTTTCCCTACTCCAAAGCACTGCCCCTGCTCTCCCAGTAGACACCAGGGACTTATTGTCTAGCTGGACTGGAGTAAGGGACAGGATTCAGGTGGGGCCACAGTAAAGCCCAGCCTTTATCTACAGAGGCTCCAGGAGACCATGCTGCTTCCAAAAGTTAATTCTGGCCTCCATCCCAGCTAGGCTTAACCCTGAGAACACTGACTAAAGATAAGAAGGGGTGGGGAAGGGAAAAAGGGAGGGGAAACAGGGATGTTTTGGAAATAGGGTGGGTTGAGTTTCACATTGTAGTTGTTTTTTGTTGCTGTCACTAAGTTGTGTGGGACTGTTTTGCGACCCCATGGACTGTAGCCCACCAGTCCATGGAACAACTCCACTGTCCATGGGATTTCCCAGGCAAAAGTGCTGGAATGGGTTGCCATTTCCTTCTCCTACAAAGTTTTGATGATGTCATTTTATCAATGTGGCTTCTGTTTTCCTAGCAGAAGTTCATGTTCTAAACTACCAACATTATAATTCTTACAGATTCCAAGTATCATACTTTAACTTCTTGCATATAACTGATTTTAGGGAAAACTTTTCAAGGCAATGAACAAGGACTAATGAGTTTATTATCTGGACACGCTTAGCCTTATTTCAAGGAGAGTACTTCAAAGCCAGTTCTCAGAATATATGGATTGTACCTTTACATGAAAAGCAGGAAAGTCCCAAATAGAATGGGCCCCAATTCCAATTCAAGTCAAATTTTGCTTCTACTTGTGCTAGGCAGGCAGAGAAAGGTCTCCTGTAGGATAATGGGAACTAATTCTGACAGATTCAGGAACAGCACAGTGTTGTGGTTAACAGGATATACCCCCAAGCTAGAGTTCTCCACCTCTATTCAGTTGTGGGTGCCTCAGAAATGGTGCTTCACTTCCCTCTGTTTAATTTCCGCAACTGAAAGCGGCAATAATGCTAATATCTATCTCAGAGTCACTAGGGGATATAAATGACTTACTTGTAAAGTGCTTCAAGCAGTGTCTGCCTCAGAACATTACCTGAGCTTATTAAATACATGATTAAGGAGATTTGAATGTTAAGGCATGTAGCTTGATTACGAAGGAAAGTCAACATCTTGAGCAATAGGATATCATGAATACCCTAATAAAACATTTAAGGTATTTAAGGGCCGCAGAAGTTTTTCTTCACCTCAGGGTTACATTCCCTATGTAGTTTCCTATGCAGCAGTAAATTTAGGAAAAGAGAAACAAACAGAAAAATCTTTCCTGGTACTTATGAATACTTCCCTGTGTGCTCTCTATTAGGAATTTTGAAAATATCTTTTCCTATTTGTGTCATTAACAAACTCTAGAAGCATTATAATCCAGTGTAGGAAGGCTCAATAACTGACGTAGTGTAACAAAGTAAGGAAGTATTAATAGCTCTAGGAAAATCATATAAATAGAAACCAATTAAGATTTAATATTGGACATTTAAAACAAGTTATCTTGCTGCTTTGTGGCAGAAAATTTCCCCCTAGATAGACTGGTAAGAAAGCCTCCCTCCTCTCTAACAGTGTCTTCATTTCTCCTCAGAAATGGTGCCCCTCAAATAACAAATGTCTCTTAATTTATCATATATCATAGTTTTGAGTAATTAAAGAAGTCAGTAGGCTATCCTGTTCAAAATAATCTATCAAGACTCATCATCTCAAACTTCATCAATAAAGCAAAATCTTTATAAACAGCAATCTACCTTTCTTTGCTCAGTCATTTAGTCGTGTCTGACTCTTTACGACCCCATTGACGGTAGCCCGCCAGGCTCCTCTCATGGGGATTCTCAGGCAAGAATACTGGAATGGGTTGCCATGCCCTCCTTCAGGGGACTTTCCCAACCCAGGGCTTGAACCCAGGTCTTCTGCATTGCAAGTGAATTCTTTACTGTCTGAGCTACCAGGGAAGCAATTTATCTTTTTATTATGTTTATTTACTAGAATTCCTAACAGTGTCTAAATAAACAGCTATACTGTTTATATCTACACCAGAAATTCTAAGAAATTTGAGTGGTCTGTTATAGATTCAACATGATTTCTTACTGTACTCATTTCTCTTACTGAACTCATCTTTTACTTTCTGCCTTAAAAGTCTCCTTCTTGTATGTGTCACTTATGTAAGATATTCAAAATTCTAGCAGTGGCATACATAGGACCTAAATTCATGCTTGGGTCCTCCTTTTAGTCTTATACAATTCTGTCATGGGATCATACCAATACTTCAGTGGTTTTATATTGTTCAGTATTTAGTTCTTGTTCCCGTTGACATTGTGACAGTCTTGGCTCTCATCACAAAAGCACAAGGGATGGCTGAAATCATAGCCAAACAAATTTTCTGTCTTCATCTTCTTAACATCTCTTATACTGATGTAAATTGTGTCACAAATTTCAACAGTTTTTAGTGGCTGCTGAGTCAAAAGTGACTAGCTTTCCTTGTGTTATTCTCTTAGATGGCAATTTAACAACAGTCATTCTGGTCTTTACATCTCAGGTCCTCACTGGGCATATATTCAGCTCTGAGCTTTAACCTACTTCTTTCTCCCTTTCAGGATTTTCCTTATTACTCTGCCTGGAAATTTCTCCCCTCCACTAAAAGTTGTGCAGTAACTATTTTAGACACAGTAAATCCTTCTTTCTCACAACTCAATCATATTAGTTTCCGTATCAAATATGATAGTCATATATTGCAACTATGCAATGTAAAGTCCTTGATCCACTACTGTTGTATTCTTTCCTGTTGTATTCTTTCAACTGTTGTACGTTGAGTTCATATTGACTAGTTTAGTGTACTTCACTTTCTACTTGAAGAGGACAATTACTTTTCTTCAATTTCTTCTAGAAATTGAAAATGGCAAAATTACAAATTTGATATATTTTGTCAGAGTTCTAATTGTATGATTTTATACTGTTGGAATGTGGAATATATCTCAAACTGGCACAATGCTGCAGGAATAAAAGGTAGTTGAAAAGTAAATGAAGAGTTAATAATAATCAGTACTATCCAAACCCAAATTACTAAATTTCATACAATAGAATATTGATTCCTAATTATATAACAATGGATGTTATAGACTAATACATATTTCTTGGTTTCCCGTTTCATCAAATACACAGAATAAAACATCAAGAAACTGTAAATTGTTTCACATATCTTTAGGAAAGAAAGATTTAGCCTAATCATGAACACACAGAATGATGAAATACATCAAAGGGACACAGGAACCAACAGAAGGAGTTTCCAACGGCCAAAGAGGGAGCAATCTGAATGACAAAATAGCGTTGGTTTACAACTCACAGTATACAATAAAATATTGGGAGCCAATTCTAATATAAGTGATTGAATAAATAAATGGAGAGAGGAGAAAAGACTAATCTCATGTACAGAACAATTCCAGATAACTTAAGTAGATACTCCATCCTCAAGCAACTAGAGCATGACTCCATTTCTCCAGTGTAGGCCACACAAAATGGCTTCCTTCCAAAGAATACAGTATGGGAAAAGGGAGACAAATCATAGCTTTTCAGCAGCAAAAACTGTCACATTTTACCTCAAAATGTAGTCAAGGTCAACACCAATACAATATGTTGACACCATGTACCTTTTATACGATGAGATAAAAATGGCACATAACACTGATCTTTCTCTGTCTCTTATACACATCTTACATTATGTGGAGAAAAATATGCAAATTCATTTTCTTGATTTTTCTCATTATGTTAAATTATGTGACAAATTTCTCCATGTTTTAATTTAATTATTTAACTGTGGTTCACTGATTTCAACCATGAAAATGATGACAGGTGTTAAAGTAAAGGAATTAGATTGTCATTTACAAATAAGTCACTCTAAGTGGTTCTATGTGTCTCCTACATAAACTCTGTGGCAAAAAGCAGTAGTTTAGAAGTCTCCACAGCAAGAAGAAAAATAAAATTAAAAAGTTAGATAACAATAGCAGGATTTCAAGTGGGGGAAAAAAAAAAAAAACAACAGAGAAAATCAGGTTATTGTTTTGGTTTTAATTCTATAGATTTCCAGAGAAAAGTTTCATATGAAGCAGAGATAGTCAAAAGTGTCACCTGATAGAAAACTATTTTCTATGGATGCATTTGAAAACTGCTTTTTCTGTTTATATATTAGCTTAAATTGTAGGCTTACTATCATCACCATTGAAGCCTGTCAGATAAAAGTCTCTGAAAGGATTTTAGTTTCAGGTCAAAGATTTTTAAGTCACATAGAATTGAATAGGCCTGAAGAAGGGAATGGCAACCCATTCCAGTATTTTTGCCTGGAGAATACCATAGACAGAGGGCCTGGTGGGCAATCATTCATGGGGTTGCAAAAAGTCAGACACAACTGAAAGATTAACACAATGAGACATGCAGAATCTAAATACAAGGATAAATATAAAGTGTGTTAAAATTGATTTAAAAATATTAAATATTATTTGGATTTTTATAGAGTTGTGGATGAGGAATAGCTTTATTTTATTTAGAAAAAATAATTACTATTAATATGCTATGAAGTTTATGAAAAGACTCAAAGTTAATTAGATTATTTGAGAGCTCTCTTGGACAGATTACCTAAAATTACTCACAGTTCTTCCTTTCATTTATCAGTGATGAGGGAAAGAAGTTCACAGCAGTTAGTCAAAATTAACATTCTTGTGGACCATACATTAGACTTTAGACTTTACTGCTGTTTTAACTTTATTATATTAGGAAAATAATAGAAACTAATCAGTAAAAATGCACATGTATTGTTCTATACCACTTCCTTTCAGAAACGCAGTGGGATTTGGAGCCATAAGAGAAAATAATTCTGAGCGGCCTACACAGAGATTCTTGCTAGTACATTGGTAAATCAATCACATCAAAATGTATTTAAATATGTAACTTGGTTATGGTCATATTAATTATAAAAATACTTTCCTTGTTATCTAATTGTAAAGCTCTAAAAATCATTACTTTATTTCATCATAGATTATGGCAGAAAAAAATGAATTCAGATTTAGAATATGTTTGAAAACTCAACTACATTTCTACTATACTATAATCAAGCATTAATAGTAATAACTGCCATATAATTTGTGGTTTGTCTTGAGCAAATTTACCTGAAAATAACTCAAAATTATAAAATATTACTGAGAAAATTTTATTACATAAAAATGTTATACTAGGTTCTGTAGGCATTAGGGTTAATGATTAAATGTGACCTTAGCCTTCCTTGAGTTTATAGTCTTGTATCGAGTTATAAAAATATTGCTGCTGCTAAGTCACTCCAGTCGTGTCCGACTCTGTGTGACCCCATAGACGGCAGCCCACCAGGCTCTCCCGTCCCTGGGGTTCTCCAGGCAAGAATACTGGAGTGGGTTGCCATTTCCTTCTCCAATGCATGAAAGAGAAAAGTGAAAGTGAAGTCGCTCAGTCGTGTCCGACTCTTAGCGACCCCATGGACTGCTGCCTACCAGGCTCCTCCGTCCATGGATTTTCCAGGCAAGAGTACTGGAGTGGGGTGCCATTGCCTTCTCCCATAAAAATATTAGGTACTATAAAATTTTTCTAATAGAGGATTTTAATATAGATTAGAGCATCAGAACAAAAGGAGAAAATGGATAAGAAAAAATAATAAAATAGGGAAAGTCACTCTGAAAAAGTGACTTTCATGCTCAGACTTAAATTAGGAACATAAGTTAGCTAAAGGAAGACATAGGGTGAATTACATTTTGGATAATATAAATAGTGAGGGATAGTAAATAAAAACAAGAGAAAAAAAATTTTTAATTGCCTCAATTTCCAGTAGAGAAGGCCAGGAGGCATTATATGTTTTAAGTCAAAGTCATATAGGAGCAGTAATAAACAGAGGCTTGTACTATAAAAAGAGAGACATTTTGTGTTCACATAAAAGTTACTTTCAGAGAATCAGAGAGGTTTTTTCTTCCCATATAAGTGTGTTATATGTAAAAAAAAAGCCATTACTATACATAACTGTAGAACTCTTGAGAATAAATTCTTACTGATGTCTCTAGCTATAATCAATTACCACATCGATCACACTGGCTTGAATCATCAGTATGAACTCAACGTTTAGTTTTACTTACACACAGATAATTTCATATAGAAAGACTTTTATGTTTGTATATAATTTCTAATATTCTTAGATAAAGGAGGCAGGGTGAGTTTACGACTGGGGCTGGAAATATATAAGATGATCTTGAAGTTTATTCTCAGGCCAGAAAGCAAGAAAGTGCTAACACACACAGAATGATGAAATACATCAAAGGGACACAGGAATCAACAGAAGGAGTTTCCAACGGCCAAAGAGGGAGCAATCTGAATGACAAAATAGTAAAAAAAAGCCATTACTATACATAACTGTAGAACTCTTGAGAATAAATTCTTACTGATGTCTCTAGCTATAATCAATTACCACATCGATCACGCTGGCTTGAATCATCAGTATGAACTCAACGTTTAGTTTTACTTACACACAGATAATTTCATATAGAAAGACTTTTATGTTTGTATATAATTTCTAATATTCTTAGATAAAGGAGGCAGGGTGAGTTTACGACTGGGGCTGGAAATATATAAGATGATCTTGAAGTTTATTCTCAGGCCAGAAAGCAAGAAAGTGCTAACACACACAGAATGATGAAATACATCAAAGGGACACAGGAATCAACAGAAGGAGTTTCCAACGGCCAAAGAGGGAGCAATCTGAATGACAAAATAGCGTTGGTTTACAACTCACAGTATACAATAAAATATTGGGAGCCAATTCTAATATAAGTGATTGAATAAATAAATGGAGAGAGGAGAAAAGACTAATCTCATGTACAGAACAATTCCAGATAACTTAAGTAGATACTCCATCCTCAAGCAACTAGAGCATGACTCCATTTCTCCAGTGTAGGCCACACAAAATGGCTTCCTTCCAAAGAATACAGTATGGGAAAAGGGAGACAAATCATAGCTTTTCAGCAGCAAAAACTGTCACATTTTACCTCAAAATGTAGTCAAGGTCAACACCAATACAATATGTTGACACCATGTACCTTTTATACGATGAGATAAAAATGGCACATTACTCTGATCTTTCTCCAAAAAACCTGTATCCCTGGTCCAATCACTACAAAAACACTGGAAAAGTTTCAGCAGGGAGGCATTCTACAAAATACCTAACCAATACTCTTTAAAACTGTCAAGGATATCAAAGAAATGGAAAATTTGAGGCAATTCCATAGCTAAGAGTAGCCTAAGGAGACATGATAGTTAAATGTAATGTGACATCTTATATGAGATCCCACACCAGGGGAGGAAGTTAGGTAAAATCTTAGGGAATATGAATAAAGTATAGACTTTAGTCAATAATAAATTATCAATATTGGTTCATTAATTGTGACAATTGTAAATACCCAATGTAATAAAATAACTAAGCGTAGTATATGATGGGAACAATCTATCCTATTTTTACACTTTTTAAAAAAATCTAAAACTGTTCTAAAATTTAAAAGTATGTATCTTATCTTTATTTACATACACATAAACATAGACTTACCAAGTATGCTATGTAAGGTCACAGATAAGATCCCTTCATCATGGGGACAAGGCACATGTCTGCTTATCCCTGACTAATGGATTAAGTACTCAAGTACTTCATAAAAACTCATCTCAACAATATGTATGTTCTTTAACAAAAGCAAAGATTGACAGGCTTTGGAGTAAACCTACAGTTGTAGGTACCTATAGTGAATAATGGAAAAGGAAATGGCAACCCACTCCAGTATTCTTGCCAAGAGAATCCCGTGGACAGAGGAGACTGGTGGGCTGCTGTCCATGGGGTCACACATATTCGGACACGACTGAAGTGACTTAGCATGCATGTGTGCATTGGAGAAGAAGATGGCGACCTANAGTGAATAATGGAAAAGGAAATGGCAACCCACTCCAGTATTCTTGCCAAGAGAATCCCGTGGACAGAGGAGACTGGTGGGCTGCTGTCCATGGGGTCACACATATTCGGACACGACTGAAGTGACTTAGCATGCATGTGTGCATTGGAGAAGGAGATGGCGACCTACTCCAGTGTTCTTGCCTGGAGAATCCCAGGGACAGAGGAGCCTGGTGGGCTGCCGTCTACAGGGTCGCACAGAGTCGGACATGACTGAAGCGACTTGGTAGCAGCAGCAGCAGATTGAATACTAATAATGTACAACTGCTGCTTTTTCATGTAATCAATCTCCTTAGGCACATAATATGTGCTAGTCATGCATATGTTTATTGATATTGAATAATATAATCAGTGTGCATTTCTGTCTTAACTGGTTTTATGAAGAAAGAGAATAAAATGGTTCAGAAACTAATATGACAAAACAGGAAAACAATATAGAGATGAATAGTTTTAACAGGTAGGAAAAAAGTCACCACAAGTAAGGACCATGAAGTACAATGTTATGGTTCTCTTTGCAAGTTTATATGATTTGCCTGTGAAACCAGCTTGAGTTGGTGTTTTTTGTAAAGTGAAAGTAAAAGTGAAAGTCACTCAGTTGTGTCTGACTCTTTGTTACCCCATAGAATAGTTCATTGAATTCTCTAGTCCAGAACACTGGAGTGAGTAGCCATTCCCTTCTCCAAGGATCAAACCCAGGTTTCCGGCATTGCAGGCAGATTCTTTACCAGCTGAGTCACCAGGGAAGCCTGTTTTTTGTAAAGGTCACATTTTAATAACTTGATCTGTTTAAATTTTCTCTATGGGGCAAGATTTGGTGAATTTTATCTTTCTAGAAGGTATGTATTATCAAAAATTTTAAATATATTTAATAAATGATATATTAAATAAGAAATTAAATTGATGTAATATATTTAAGAGGGAGAAAACGGCATCATTGAGAGTACTTGCCTGACAGTTTTAGTTAAAAGACATGTAGTCCATGAGATTGGTTGGGACAGGGAGACAAGGAAAATAAAGCTTTGAAATGGCTACTAATTAATACAAATGAAATAGGTTTGCCAAACAGTAGTGGCTCCTCTGAGATTGGGTCAGAATGATCTCTTGTAACATCTATCTTTCACTTTTATTTAAAACTATCCAAATTCTACATTTTCTTTAATCATTTCATCTACTCTTCTGACATAAAATAGCCAGGTCTTATTTCTTATTTTCATCAGTTTTAAGTCTCTATCCAATTAGTGCAAATAACTCTATAATAGAGGGATTTAAAGGACTAATATTTTCTAAAATTTGTCAGAGTTTAATATAAATATAAACATACCATGCTATGTAAGACAGATAACCAACAAGGACCTATGTATAGCACATACATATTGAGAACTCTCCTCAATATTCTGATATAACCTACATGGGCAAAGAATCTAAATAAAGAGTGGATATATTTATATGTATAACTGAATATTAACACCTGAAACTAACACAGCATTATAAATCAACTATATGTATACCTGAGACTAAAGCACACTGCAAGTCAACTCTATGTATTTTAGTTGCTCAGGCATGTCCAACTCTTTGGGATCCCATGGACTGTAGCCTGCCAGCTTCCTCTGTCCATGGGATTTTCCAAGTAAGAATACTGGAGTAGGTTGCCATGCCCTGCTCCAGGGAATCACTCAACCCAGGGATTGAACCCACATCTCCTGTGTCTCTAGCATTGCAGGCAGATTCTTTACTGCTGAGACACTGGGGAAGCCAAATCAACTATACTTCAATGTCAGCTCAGTTCAGTCACTCAGTCATGTCCAACTCTGTGACCCCATGGACTGAAGCATGCCAGGACTTCCTGTCCATCACCATCTCCTGGAGTTTACTCAAACTCATGTCCATTGAGTCAGTGATGCCATCCAACCATTTCATCCTCTGTTATTTCCTTCTCCTCCCTTCTTCAATCTTTCCCAGCATCAGGATCTTTTCAAATGAGTCAGTTCTTTGCATCAGGTGGCCAGAGTATTGGAGTTTCAGCTTCAGCATCAGTCCTTCCAATGAACATTCAGGACTGATTTCCTTTAGGATTGACTGGTTGGATCTCTTTGCAGTCCAAGGGACTCTCAAGAGTCTTCTTCAACACCACAGTTCAAAAACATAAATTCTTTGGTGCTCAGCTTTCTTTATAGTCCAACTCTCACATCCATAAATGACTGATGGAAAAACCATAGCCTTAACTAGATGGACTGTCATAGGCAAAATAATGTCTCTGCTTTTTAATAAACTATCTAGGTTGGTCATTCTTTTCTTCCAAGGAGCAAGTGTCTTAATTTCAGGGCTGCAGTAATCATCTGCAGTGATTTTGGAGTCCAAAAAACTAAAGGCTCTCACTGTTTCCCCTGTTTCTGCATCTATTTGCCATTAAGTGATGGGACCAGGTGCCATGATCATAGTTTTCTGAATTTTGAGTTTTAAGCCAACTTTTTCACACTCCTTTAGTTCTTCTTCACTTTCTGCCATAAAGGTGGTGTCATCGGGATATCTGAGATTATTGATATTTCTCCCAGCAATCTTGATTCCAGCTTGTGCTTCATCCCACCTAGCATTTCACATGATGTACTCTGCATATGTTTCCACTGTTTCCCCATCTATTTCCCATGAAGTGATGGGACCAGATGCCATGATCTTCATTTTCTGAATGTTGAGCTTTAAGCCAACTTTTTCGCTCTCCTCTTTCACTTTCATCAAGAGGCTTTTTAGCTCCTCTTCACTTTCTGCCATAAGGGTGGTGTCATCTGCATATCTGAGGTTATTGATATTTCTTCCAGCAATCTTGATTCCAGCTTGTGATAATTTCATGTCTGCAGTCACCATCAGCAATGATTTTGGAGCCCAAAAAAATAAAGTCTGAAACTGTTTCCACTGTTAACCCATCTATTTCCCATGAAGTGATGGGACCAGATGCCATGATCTTCGTTTTCTGAATGTTGAGCTTTAAGCCAACTTTTTCGCTCTCCTCTTTCACTTTCATCAAGAGGCTTTTTAGCTCCTCTTCACTTTCTGCCATAAGGGTGGTATCATCTGCATATCTGAGGTTATTGATATTTCTCCCGGCAATCTTGATTCCAGCTTGTGTTTCTTCCAGTCCAGCGTTTCTCATGATGTACTCTGCATATAAGTTAAATAAGCAGGGTGACAATATATAGCCTTGACGGACTCCTTTTCCTATTTGGAACCAGTCTGTTGTTCCATGTCCAGTTCTAACTGTTGCTTCCTGACCTGCATACAGATTTCTCAAGAGGCAGGTTAGGTGGTCTGGTATTCCCATCTCTTTCAGAATTTTTGCCTCAGTGTGGTATAAAAGATATCCTTGATCTTTGCCCCCTCACCCTACTCCCTGGTACAGAGCTCCTAAAACCTTTGGAATTTTCTGAGTGATGGGAGTGTCTATTATTCATCCCTGTCAACCATACTTGAGTTTATACTAACAAGGTGACTCGCAGTGAGAGTTTCAAAAAAGGGGCTCCAAAGAGGGGAAAAGACTGGAGACTGAGTTTAATCAAGTGGCCAGTGGCTTAAGTAACCAGGCCCAGGTAACCAAACTCCATATAAAAACCCTGAAACAATGTGGTCTCAGCACACCAATGTGCTAGGAGGGTAATGCACCAGAGAGGGCATGGAAATTTTGTACCACTCCACCTCCCCACCTTGTCCTATGCCTCTCTTCATTAAGTTGTTCCTGAGTTGTACCCTTTATAATAAAATTGTAGGCATAAACATAGCACTTTTCTGAGTTCTGTGAGCTGCTTTAGCAACCCGAGAGAGACAGTCATGGTGACCCCTGAATTTGTAGTTGGCCAAGCAGAAGTGCAGGTAGTTTGGGGATCCCACTGTGGCTAGCATCTGACCCTTAACTTGTGGGCTCTGTGCTAACTACAGGTACTGTCAGAACTGAATTGGTATCAGGCAATTGTTGGAAAATGACATTTAGTTTCCTCATCTGTAAAACAAGGATAATTCATAGGGTCATTGTAAGAACTAAAATGAATTAATAACAAGAAAAGCATTTAGCACACCAGCCAGCACTTGGTAGCACTATATAGATGGTTACTCTACTTAGAATTTTACTTACTCTGCTTACAATTTTAATATTATAAAGGCATTTTTCTCATATTATTATAACTTTCCCTTTAAACAGCAAAGTGAGGAGTTCCCTGATAGCCTAGTGGTTAGGATTCAGCACTTTCATTGTCATCATCCAGGTTCAATTCCTGGTCGGGGAACTGAGATCCTGCAAGCCACGTGGCATGGCTAAAAATCAAAAAGAATTAAAAATAAATAACAAGCAGTTAAGTGGACAAATTTCTACTGGCTTACTTAATCAATTCTCTATTGTTGAACATTTGTTTTTATTTTTTCTTTACATGTGGCTGTAATACATGCATACATTTTTTCATATTTATGATCTTCTCTAAGGATAGATTCTTATAAAGGGAATTAATGCATCACACCTTCTTAATATTTGTATGGTTCTTTGTACATGTCAAGTTGTTTTCCAAAACCACTTTGTCAACTTACACTTCCAACAAGGCAATTTGTGTTTAAATCTGCTATAGCAAAGAGTTTCAAACTTCTGTATTACAGAGACAAATAAGAAAAAAAAAATCGTAGACAGTGGGGAATGACATAAGATTTTGATGTTTTATTTTGCTAAGCAGAAACTTAAAAAAATCTCTTAAAATACATATATGTATTTTTTAAAAAACTGGAAAGGTCAAAATATCAGTATGAGTCATTAAAAGCAGTGTTTTTCAAGCTTTTTTGACTGTAAGTCAAAGCATTAGTAAATTTTACATCATGTCTCAACACACACAAAACTGGAACAAAAGATTAACAAAATACCACTACTATATGTGATACACTACTATTTCCTATTTATTTCTTAAAAAAAAAAAATTGGTCTCAACTCACAGGTTACTCCCTACAGTTTGAAAAAAACATCATTTTAAATTACATACATCTTTAATGTATTGAATTACATTTTATGGAAAACTTACTTCAGTGTCTTGAATTTTCCTCATTTTGCTACAAATCAGTTAAACTTTGTCAAGGTCTTTGGGACCCAATTAAACCAAGGAATCTGGTTGTAAAAGGCCTGAAGTGAATCCTTTGGTTAGGTTAAGAATCTTTTTATGAAGCAAACAATCATTCTCTAGCTTCCTTTTAAGGTTAGGATATCTATACACTAAGCCACTGGGAAAAGGTAGGTCAACGGTGCCCCTATAAACACAGTGATGTACGAGGCTCTCTTGTGCCAACAGTAATTCTCTTCAGGTAATTCTTAAAGCTCTAGAGAAGAAAGAAAATCATCTCTCCCAGGACTGTCTTCCATAGGTATGCGAAAGGAAGGAAGGAAGCAGAAGCAGATGGTCATCTTTCTGAGAGTCAAGCAGAGTGTGGTATCCAGGTTTTGCAGCGGCAGGGGATATACTGGCAGGTAAGTGCGGCTCTCCTGCCGCAGCGGGAGGTGAAGGAAAGCTCATATTTCCGGCCAGCCTTTGGGCAGGCAATGAGCTAGGAGGGAGAGGATCACTACAGTTATTAACCACCACATGAAAAGTGCACCTGCAGACAATCAGGAGGTAAACGGCGGTGCAGGTGGAAAGCTGAGGCTCTGGAAACGGAACACCCCGGCAAGAGTAAAGTACCATCAGAGCCTTTTCCGGAAGGAAGACTTGATAAGTAGGGAAAGGCCTCTTGGTTCAAGAGGAGTTTTAATTCACCATAGAACACATCATTCTGAAATTGTTTTACTCACTCCCATATTGTCTGTCTCTCTACCTCCACAAGAAATGTTAGCTCCACAGGGCAAAGACTTTGTCTTGTATACTGCTGTACCCCTAGCACCTAAAACGGTGCTGAGCATATAGAGAGGACTCAATAATTGTTGAATAAAAGACTCACCTCCCCATGCCTCACCTCACCTCCAAAAAGCCATTTGAACAAGAACAAGGTCTCTGTAGGGGAAGGAGGCACAGGGTGCCCTAAAGACCAGATTCATACTGAGGTAGGGAGGGAGACGACACAATGCATAAAACCTTGATCTAGTATGGCAGGATGGCTGAGCTCTGCCTCTGAAAGGTGGTGTCACTTCAGGCCAGTCTTTCTACCAATTCCACTTCTCTCTCCTAAAAAATGGATGCTTGTCAGTATCGAAATAGAAAGCATTCGTGAAACCCCATTGGAACTGAAATATAATTCAAATGGTAAACCGTGGACTGGGATGCCTAATACCTGGCTTCTAGGACCAGTTCTGTCCCTTGATGATGAAAACATAGTACTAAGGGCTACTATGTGCTAACCCACTACATGCACTGTGCCTGCACTAAATTAAACATTTCACATCCATTTATCTCATTTTGACTTTATCACAACCTTCAGAGGTAGGTAGTATTAACCTCATTTTACAGACGAGGAAACTAACTGGAGCTCAGAGGTTGGCAATTTGACAGAAGTCAAATGGAGAGTAGATGGCAGGGCCGGGATTCAAAACCTCAAAAACCTGGTCTGGCTGACCCCAAAGCCTGGTACTCCCGGCCACTGTGCCAGATGTATGATCTTGGGCAAGCTACTACTGTCTCCCACTTCTGTAAAAGCCAGGGCTGAAACCAGGTGATCTCTACAGACTCTTTCACGTCTGACATCTTGTGGTCTGTTCTGATTCCCGGCTCAGATCCAGTTCTACTCTTGGCTACTTGATGGAAACTGGCTGGATGAAGGGGGTTGGAGAGGTGATGTTAATTCACTCCTTTCATCTCCTAGTTAGGATTTAAGAACAGAGAACATTTACACTCCTATCTGTGGGTCTGTATCCTGGGGTAGATCCACCCACTCGCTCTGGAACTGGCCCGCCTGACTCCTGTCTCATTATAACCCTTACGAGGGAGGGGTCCTGATCCCATGGAAAGCGCTCCCTCCAGGGCCAGCTGGCACACGGGGAAGGGCCGAAGTCCCACGGCTCCTCTGATCCGCGCGGGGAGCCTCGGAGTGGGAGGGCGGCGCCCCCCCACCCCCGACGCCGGCCCCTCTTCACTGCAGCGGGGATCGGGCCTCCCACCCCTCAGGCCAGTCCCTTCACCACCCCGCGCCTGTTTCCTCCGCTATAAACCAGCCTGACGAATTCCCACTTCAGGGGGCTATAGCGATAAAGCGAGATAAATATCTGAAAGTATCTGGGACACTGGATATCACGCTCTGTCTTCGCGCCCCCAAAGGGGAGGCTAGAGGGCCGGGAAGCCCCCGACCCTCAGCAGGAGACGGGCGGAGAGGGTCAGGGGCTGCAAAGCCGGGAGTTGAGGCTGCGGTTGGCCCCGCAGGTGCCTGCTTTGAGGAGCGGCTCAGGGCGCGCCGGGGGCTCCGGACGGCGGAGGGGGACGCGGCCGAAGCACCTCAGCCACCGCTTCCCGCCCCGGGTGTCTCCCGGCCCTAACTGAAAGCCCTCCGGGCTCCTCACCTCCGACTCCCGCCGTTGGCTTCTGAATGCTTCCCGGCCCTTAGGCGCCGCCGGCTTCCCTTTCCCGCCGCCGTTGCCGTTGCCATTGGTTGGCGGGCTCCCAGCCCCGGGCGCCGCGGGGTCCTCCATACCGCTCCAGTCAGCAGCCCCGCTTTGCCTCTCTGCGTTCTGTGCCCCAGGCGACCCCGCCGCCGCCGCGCGCTGGAAGCCCGGCCCCGCCCCCTCCACAACGATTGGCTGCGACCGTCATCCGCAGCCCCGCCCCACAGCGCGATTGGCTGTTACACCTCGCCGAGCGGGACTTGGAGGTGGTGGGGGGCTCATTCAAGGGATTTTTCTCCCCCTCACCTTTTTTCCTTCGTCCTGCGGCGTTACTGGTAAGCTTGTTCCCAGCTCCACCTCCCAAATCCTGGGCCTTGAGCTTTACCAAGTTAGCTCTACTTCTCACTTGGTGTCCCTCAGCCCCCACCCGCTCCCAAATATCTTTTCGGGGAGCTCTAGTCTCCGCCTCCTGCTCCACTGCAGGGTCAGTTTCCCCAGCATGACAGACCTCTGCCCCCCAAATCCTGGTTCCTGAATACGTCCCAAATCCCGCTTCAGTCTAAGGGGAGGGATGGCACCAATGGCTGGTCAAGGATACTGCAGGAAACCAGGGACTCTCTCTCAGGCAAACTCATTCTACTTGGAGTGAGGGCCCGACTGGGAGATTGGGTGTTGAGGGATGGGGTGGGGCGTTTTCACTTTACTGAAATTTCTGGTGCCTTACCGAGTTGTTCCTGGCCATCTGCCTTTCTCAGCTGAAGGCGAGTATCTTTCTCCTGGTGTGAGCTAGGGAGTAAATGTTCATTGGAGAGCAAGCCCCTACCCCAACCTGTTCCCCATTCTAGGATCCTTCCTAAGGGCTGTTACCTGGGGCAGATGAGGCTGTGTGGTTTGCCCACTTTAGAATTTACCTAAAAAGCATCTTATTGTAAATATGTATGCAATCTGGGATGGTGATAGACGCTCCAAATGAGCAGCCAGAGGGGAATGGGTGGAATTGGGGGAGGGGAGTTGTTGAACTGCCACCATGTTCCAGACATCGCACTTGACTCTTTGCAGATCTATCATATCTCTCTGACAGGTTTTCATTAATCCAATACTACTGATAAAGAAACAAGGACTCTCAGAGACTTAATTACACCTTGCTTGCAGCTTGCAACCTCAGCTGCGAACTGAGCTTGCAAAGAATCCACCTGCAATGCAGGAGACCCTGGTTCGATCCCTGGGTCAGGAAGATCCCGTGGAGAAGGGATAGGCTACCCACTCCAGTATTCTCAGGCTTCCCTGGTGGCTCAGATGGTAAAGAATCCACCTGCAATGCAGGAGACCTGGGTTTGATCCTTGGGTTGGGAAGATGCCCTGGAGGAGGGCATGGCAACCCACTCCAGTATTCTTGCGTGGAGAATCCCCGTGGACACAGGAGCCTGGTGGGCTACAGTCCATGAGGTCACAAGGAGCTGGACACGACTGAGAGACTAAGCACAATGCAGTTCCCAAGGTATCATATTCTATCTTGTTTCAGTGTCTCTCACTGGAGGAAACTCTGCTCTTCTCTTGGCTAACTTCTTCCTTTAAAATTCTATTTAGTCATCACCTCCTCTTCCAGAGAGTCTGTCTTTTAACCCTCAACCCACTCAGGCTGTGCTAGTGTCAGTCAAGTCTGGCTGGATCCACAATCCTCATATTTTCTACTATATCCCCAAAGTAAGGGGCCGAGAGGAATTATCCCTCTTCTTGGATCATTTCCCTCCTTCACACTTCCTTCTGCTAATTAATAAGTGACAGATCCAGGCAGAGTTGAGAGAGAGCACTCCTTGGAGCTTTCTGAGTTCCTTTCTCTCCCTGGTCTCCAATATCTCCTTACTCTTCCCACTCATAATTTTCCTTTCCTCTCCCCACCTCCCACCCACCTCAACCTGGATATAAGCTCTTTGAGAGTAGCTTTTGTTCATCCGTGTTTGCTTGTTTCTGTGTTCAACACAGGCTTTCCTCTGTACTATTGACTGAACAATGTCTTGTGGGAGGCTGTCCTGTGTGTTGTAGAATGCTTAGCACAATCCCTGGCCTCTCTTCACAAGATGCCAGCAGGACCCTCCCCCTACTTGTGACAACCAAAAATGTCTCCAGATATTGCAAGATGTCCCCTGAGGGGCAAAATCTGTGGTTGAGACCCACTGGTTTAAACAGAATTGAATTGATATGAATTTCCAAGAAAGTCTCTGGCTCAAGGCCTAAACTACTTGATTTTGGATTTTTTTTTTTTTTTCAGGGTAAAATTTTGTTAAGCTCTTAAAAGATTCATAGTCTGCTTTGAAATTCACAACCCACGCCTAGCTCATCACTGCTTCAGTGTGGTAGGCCTGCCACAGCACAGCCAATTGGGGCTTCTTAATGAAAGAATTATTTTTTCTACCTTCCCTCTTCCCTGTACCTCTCCTAAGCAGTCAGAGCTCTAGGACTGACAAGCCCAGAACTTCATATTCTTTTTGAGTCTAGTCAATCAGCAGGATCCCCAGCAGTGATGGCAGACAGGAGTGGCCCCTTTGGAGTCTTTGTTCCTTTTGCAACCTATCTTGAGGGCAAAGGGAGCAGAGTCATCTTCAGCTGGGAGTAGAATTGAGGACAGCAGTCAGGTCCCCTCTGGCCTCTCTGTAAAGCCATTTGCTGAGCCTAGAGCTCCATCTGGCTTCACTTTGGGAAATGGGGTTTTAAAAAGTGGTGCTACGGAGATTACAAAGAATCAACATGGGGACAGACCTCACTCCAGTATCTTTTCCACATTGCAGTCGAATGGGAGACAGTGAAGATCAGACATCTATCTGATCATTAGAGGCCCAGACTTTTACAGCTTATCATAAGGAGGAAGATATCTGGAAACAACTACTGGAAGAAGTAACAAGGAACCACATATTAACTTAAAACGGAAACTGTAGGCCATGGAATTGGCACACACTCTATTTCTTTTAGCTTATTTGTCAACAAAGAAGTGGTAGCCATCAACATCATTGATCACAGAGGTGCCCATAAATATACCTTGGAGCTAATTAGGGGCTGGTGTACATCTTGCAGAGATGGCTCCCATGCTGAGTTATTTTTAAAACATTACCACTTTCCCTGTCCCAAAACTTAGGTATTGTGAGGCTGCTGGCGGAGGGCTAGAAAGAGGTATAAACAGGTATAGTTACAAGGACCAAACATGCCCATTTCCCCCATAAGCACTCCACTTTAATCCAGAGGTCAGATTTGTGATTAAATAGATAACACCCAGCACTGAAAAAGCTTAAAAATAAGATTGCAGGAAATCTTAAAATACACCTAGCTTTGAAGATATTGGGCAGTCAGGATAAAATAGTAGGAAAAGGATAGAATACCCTCCTCGCTCCATCAAGAACACATGTGGCTGTAATAAGGCAATTGAGGCTGTAAGGCCCTAGACTGAAGTAAGGAATTGGTATTTATACCAATTAGGTGTCTGAGTGTCTGCTGGGTCTTTAAGCAGTATCTTAAAAATGAAATCAGGTCATTAAATCTTTAGGAGATAAACGTTATCCATTTGATAGACAAGAAAACTGAGGCTCTGAGTGGTCAAATAATTTGGCTGAGTCACACAACTTGTAAATGGTAGAGTTGGTCAAGTCAGCCTGACCCCAAGCTCTTTCCACAATCCTACAAGATAGAGAAACTGCACTGCAGTGGGTAGCCTAGAAGGACCCTGTGAACCTGAAACTAAGACCGAGGCACTCGTTTCCATCTTTCACAAAAGAGTCAAACCCTATAGCTGGCTCATAGGCTCCATTGCTAGCTGCTGCATCTGCTTTGAGAAAGGGGCAGCTTTGAGTCATTACCAATTACCTTACTACTACATCTAGCCAGGGAGAAGAAAGGAATGTGGCAGAGAATTGTCTCTAAGGCAGGTTTTACCTGACTAAATCATAACAAGGGGATGAATCCAACTGCTTGTTCTTTCTCAACTCCCAGTAGAGTAGCAAGATGGTTTATCCAGGCCCATGGCCCTCAGTTTAGATACAGAGGTCACAGAGGTGTGAGATTCTGACAGGGGAGAAACCATCTTGCATACAAGATGTAGAACTAGTTTAGGTTGTCAAGTAAAGAAAATGGCTATCTTTAGTGGTGATTTCTCAAAATGAGAAAGAACAAGTAGCTGGACTGATCCTCTGATTATGATTTAGTCAGGCAACACCTGACTTGGAGACAATTTTTGCTAGATTCCTTTCTTCTCTTTGGTTAGAGGTAGTAGTCAGGGTCAGGGTCTGATCTAGTCAGTAGACCCTAGTCAGGGTCTTTTGGGCCCATACCATAGGATGCTCCCTTTCTGTGCTCTCCAGCTAAGGGCAGCACAGAGAGGGCTTGGGGAACCAAGAACCAGGCTTTATTTAGTTTCTCTGCCTTAAGCCTATATGTCTCAACTCCCCAGAGGGGTGGCCCCAAGAAAGCAGGCTCTTTATACACATAACAGGGTGGGCAGTGGGGGGAGGGTGACATTTATGACTGAAGTGATCCACCACGGGATAAGGGACTCAAGGCTAAGGCCGCCTATTGGTAAGTGCTTCAGCTTTTCATATCCTTGCACTACAGCGGGCTCTCTAGCTCGTTGCCCAGAAACCTCTCTCATCTCTGAATTCTTAGTTTACTGAAGCAAGGAATACTCTCAGTACCAAAATCCATTTTAAGAATATTTTATTTATCTTTTGAGATTACATATTCATTATTGCTGATCTAATACAATCACTTAGACATAAAGATTTCCAAGAGCCTCTCAGAAATGGCAATCATTAGAGGTTTTATTTCCTTTCAGTAAGATGACAATGAGAACTAGATGATTATTTTTATATATATGTATGTATATATAGTTTAGAACTTGTCCACATATAATTTGCTGGTGTTGCCTATTTTTTTCTGTAATTTTCCTTTATTAAAAAAGCTTAATGCAACAATGCATTTTGATTTCTTTTTTTTTTAAAACCATGACAAAGTTAATTTGGTGAAAACCACAGGAGCAGCAATTTCAGATCTGTTCAGAGAAAAGCCAAGCAGCAGAAAAGCTTCGTAGGAGCATGTGGCCATGGGGAGCCGTGCTCATATAGGAGGGGAGGATTAGGAGCCAGGAGGGCAGAGGAAAGGAAGGTAGACCAGATACTATATATATATATTTTTTTTGAATGAGAAAAAGAAAATGTTTCCATTAAGAAGGCAAAAAAAATCCTTGAAAATGAGCACAATTCATTGCAGAGAAAATGGTAAGGCCTCACAGGCCAGGGCCACTAATAAAGAGATCATTGGTCTTCTTTCCCAGGCTTCCAGATACCTAGAAATGCATTTAAGGTGAGAGCTTAAGATGCATCCAGATACTTAGGATGCATCTAAGTGAGGAAAGAAGACACTTTTGTTCTGATTACCTGGGCAGAAATAATAATGACTGAATTCCAACACCAAAGTAGAACCCAAATACTCAGGAGGCCTGGACCTCCTCCTCACTAATGGTTATGATACAGAGTCCCCAGAAAGAAAGGACGAGTGGTCACCTGAAACTCAGAGGCAAACACCTCACCATGGGCAGCAACACGGGCAACCTAATCTAGAAGCCCAGTGTGGCTCCTTTTTCATGTGGAATGGTCTCTTCACTATGGCAAGGTGGAATATGTGCTGACAGGATCAGCACATGCTTGTGGGTTCCACAGGCAGCTGCCAGGTTTTGCTGAGAAGCAACAGGTTATGCCTTTTGGCTTAGGAACATAATAGGCTAGGGTCTAGATATCTGCCTAATAGAATCATCTCTGGATATAAGATGAGATACAAATCTCATCTTTTGAATCTTCTGCAATTAATCCCGTTAATTAATACAAAAGCCAGTTAATTAATACTGGGTAGGCAAAAGGAAGAACTGAATGGCCTGGTGGAATTTTCAACATTTATGATCTCCATGAAAAAATAAAGCCACGTATGTGGCATTTTTCCAGTACTTGCTAAGATATATGGTCTCTGAGGAACCAGATTCTATGGGTTGAGACTGTACTATTTAATGAGGCAAATTTAGCCATTTACCTAAGGTCCACCTTCCTGCCTCCAAAAGGAAGGTCATTTCCAGACTAGCTCTGTGGGTATATGTGAAGAGCAGGAGAAGTTAGAGAAGGTAGAAATCGGAGGGCAGAATTAGGTTAGGAAGGTTATGATGATCCTGGGTGGTCTGGAGACTTTTACCTCTTGGAACCAATCTGGTCTCAATGGAACCCTTGAGACTAACAGGTCAGTCTCCAAAAGGAATTCAGCTCTTAGGTGGGACACAACATTTCAGGCTGCTCATATTACATTTTTTTTGGTAATTCTGGAGTTTACTTAAGAAACTACCTCCAAAACACAGAACCCCAAGATAGAAAAGGGCAGAACATAAAGCGATATCCCAGCAGAGAAGAAAGACCACAGACCAAACTGCAGACATTAGATCTCAGTTTCATCAATGGCAATGGCCAAAGGGATGAATATTTGATGAGGTTCAAATTAGTCAACCTAGCTGTGATCACATGGATTCAGTTTACAGTGTCTTTCTTCCCTGTATAGCTTAGCCAGTTAAGCATCAAAGCCCTTCCCAGGAGACAAATAACTATATTCTGCTTCTTTAGGGTGCTGAGCTGTGGGCTGCATTTCTGAAGCCCTGATCTCCTGGGTCCCTTGGGAAGTAAGCCACTTCCTGCTCAGCTTTAGAAGGAGTTTTAGGCAATCGAAGAAAGTTTCGGGAAGCAGTGTTTCACAACAAGCCTCCTTTTTTCTGAGATAGTGCCAATCTGGAGGGGGCCTCCCGGGAAACTATCCAGTTAAATGACAAGGAAGTAAAATTATGGGCCCCAGTGGGGCTGGCCCTCACTTCCTGAGCAGAGGCTAGGTGGGTTAGAAAGACGGCAAAACAAATATCTGACAAACATCAGAGCTGCTGAGGAAATAGTAGAGGCACACTCCTCTTGGAACCTCAAAGTGTTAAAATGGACATAAATATTCAAGGGGAAAAAAAGGAGTCCTGGGTAAGGAAGGAGACTCCCAGGAAGCAGAGGCACAGCTGAGATCTCGGTGCAGTTTGCCAAAGACACAACACTCCTTCCTTCCCAGCCATTTTATAAAGAAGGCAGTGATAGCAAGGGTCGAGGCTGGGAACCCAGGCTGTGTTAACTCAATGGCTTCCAAAAGGCCTCACCTGGGGAAGGGCCAAAGCTGAGAAAGGCAGCTGCTAAAAATTTATTCCAGAAAACCCCAGAAAACGAGTCTGGAATCCACAGATGAACTCCTGAGCCTGGACTAGAGAACGATGACCAGTGCTGAGGATTCCGAGTCAGTGGGGAATGATGCAAAAGGCGCATCGGGAGCCCCATTTCTCTCCTTCCTCAGCCTTCCCCTGTGGCTCTCACAGCCCTTGGGACAGCAACCACACTCTGGGCTGAGGAGACAGGCACAGGACTCTAGATTTTAATAAATAAATAACCTAACATAGAGGGTGAGCACGGCGGGCAGCTTATTGGAGAAGCAGTTTGCTGGGTTCTTTCCTGTATAGGAGTGGAGAAAAGACTTGGAGTTCTATTCCTTAAAACTTCTGGCTTGAGTTACAGGAACTTAATACCTATAGGGAAAAAGAAAGATGAGACTGTGATGTTATCAGCTTGTGGGGATGCTGGGACATGAAGAGACTGCCTAAAGGTGTAATGAGGAGGCAGGCACTTTTCTGGAGTGTGTGGTGAGGGTAGATAAATGCAGTGCTTTTTCATATCAATGACAAAGGCCAGATTTTCTCTAGATAGGGATAAACGTCATATCAAGAAGATGAAATGACAAATCAAGAAAGGGAACACTATTTAATGTTTGGACATGGCTTCAAAGAATCCTTTGGGGGTGGCAGTGTGGAGAGTGGGTTTATTTTTCTGAATTCATGGAAATATGGTGATGGATGCCAAGACCAATTCCAGTGCAGGAAGCTCATGATTACCCAGGCTTCCCCATTTCTAGGGAGTTCAAGGTACCTGTAGTAATTGGGCTTGAAGGGCCCATTCTTGTTGAGCCCCAGATACTTGGCCTGTTCATCTGTCAGCTCAGTCAGGTGGGCATCAAAGGTGGGCAGGTGTAGGCTGGCCACATACTCATCTGAAACAGATCACACAAGAGCCGGTATAAGCATTCATGCCTCTTGTCTGGCTGTCCTCTCCAGCCTTAAAAAGTGGAAAGTGTCAGTCACTCAGTTGTGTCTGGCTCTTTGCGACCCCATGGACTATAGCCCGTCAGGCCCGTCTGTCCAGGGGATTCTCCAGGCAAAAACACTGGAGTGGATTGTCATTCCCTTCTCTAGGAGATCTTCCCGACCCAGGGATTGAATCTGGGCCTCCTGCACTGCAGGCAGATTCTTTACCATCTGAGCCAGAGAATGTCCCAAGACACCTTCTAATTCTTGGAGCTCAACTTTTGCTCACTGGACCCCAATTCTAAGGAATGGTTGCTTGAGCTTAAGCCCAGTGCTTTTCAAAGGCATAACATTTCTTCCTTACAAGTTATTTCAGCCTGGAACCTTTCCTTCTCCACATAAAAGGAAGAGAGAGATGAAAGCAGCAAATCAGCCTGAGAATGCAAAAGAAAGGATGGGAGAGTGGAGGGACTAAAAAACAGGAAGCTCCTGCATTAGTTCTGCCCTAAACTCGATACTCTGGGTCACTCAGGAAAACTAACACCTGTGGAGCTCTGAAAAGAGTGACTGAGGAGTATCCTACACGATTGGCTTTATTTTCAGTCCCCCTAGTTCTTAGGGGTTTCTATTTATAGTCTCTTACCTAAATACTTATTACTTTTTCAGAATTTTGTGTCACTTCCTATGTATTGGTTTGGTCTCCCTAACTTCATTATACATTCAGTTATGGACTATTAGACTTTTTTATATTCATCTAAAGTGTCTATATCAATAACCTCAGATATGCAGATGACACCACCCTTATGGCAGAAAGTGAAGAGGAGCTAAAAAGCCTCTTGATGAAAGTGAAAGAGGAGAGCGAAAAAGTTGGCTTAAAGCTCAACATTCAGAAAACGAAGATCATGGCATCTGGTCCCATCACTTCATGGGAAATAGATGGGGAAACAGTGCCAGACTTTATTTTTTTAGGCTCCAAAATCACTGCTGATGGTGACTGCAGCCATGAAATTAGAAGACGCTTACTCCTTGGAAGAAAAGTTATGTCCAACCTAGATAGCATTTTCAAAAGCATGGTTTGGGAGTTTATAAACATACTCTCAGTTCAGGCGCTTGCAGCAGTATTCTTTAAAAACTCAAGGCAGTTTATTGTTTCTCTTATACGAAAGAGCCACATAATTAAACTCTTAACAGAAGCTGTTCAGAGTCTTTCCTTTGGCCTGAAATAATAGGATCAGAGTTAGGAAGTGGGAGTAGGGAAGTTTGGTAGGGGCCATTCAGCAGCCTAGAACTGAAGTAAGTCAGATGTCACAAGGTTTTCCTCTCTCTTGGGGGGAAGATTTTTTTTTTTCCTTTGAGATTCTCTTCTTGTATAATAGATACTTGGGAAAAGTCCTGAGAATTCATAGACAGGTAAACTAAATCACAGCAAAATGTCCTGACTTCATCAGGGCAACCTATTTGGAAAGTGTGATAAATCAATTGGGGAGGGAGTCTAGGAAGTCTAGCTCCTACTTTACAAGATGAAAATATTGTTTTTTTATTCCTAAGAAATATAATGTTCCCCAACTTCACTTAGTCTCTGACTCTGAGCTACTTGGTAAGGAAGAGGAAAAAAATGCTCATGCTTACCCATTTTCTTGGGCAACAGGTAGACATCTTNGTGTGATAAATCAACTGGGGAGGGAGTCTAGGAAGTCTAGCTCCTACTTTACAAGATGAAAATATTGTTTTTTTATTCCTAAGAAATATAATGTTCCCCAACTTCACTTAGTCTCTGACTCTGAGCTACTTGGTAAGGAAGAGGAAAAAAATGCTCATGCTTACCCATTTTCTTGGGCAACAGGTAGACATCTTGCTTATAGCGACCCTCGGGAGCATTGTAGAGCTCTATCAAGGCTAGAGCCTAGAAAAGCAGAGATGGATGCTGACAGGCCACTCACAGCAACCTACCCCATATCAAGTGAAACCCTCATAGGCTAGTGCCCCTCTCCAGCCCACTGCTTCCCCACTCTCGAGGCCCCACCTGAGTTGTAGCAGTGATTGAGAGCACAAATGTAGGCACTGTGGAGCAGCTTAGGTTCAGCAGACGGCCCTAGAGAGCAAGGGTTAACACACATAGGGGTTGGTTAGACAGAGTCTCTGACTTGGCGCAATGTGAGAAGAACATGATTGCCATTTTCCAAACACTTCTCAACTAACATGCTGGACAAAAAGCAGTTGTTCAATCAATGGAAATGAACTGATTGACCTTTGAGTGAAATGTTAAAAAATTCTGGAAAATCTGATGAAGGTAACAAGATAAAAGATCTCTGAGGTGAAGTCGCTCAGTCGTGTCCGACTCTTTGCGACCCCGTGGACTGTAACCTACTAGGCTTCTCCGCCCATGGGATTCTCCAGGCAAGAATACTGGAGTGGATTGCCATTTCCTTCTCCAGGGGATCTTCCCGACCCAGGGATCGAACCCGGGTCTCCCGCATCAGAGGCAGACGCTTTAACCTCTGAGCCACCAGGGAAGCCCAAAGATCTCTAGGTTTATGTAAAAAAGAATAGAAAAAAAACACAGAGGTGGTCACTTGACACAGAGGCTTATGCCAAGGAAGGCTATATTTCCCTTGAATTTTTACTTTCTATTACAGAATATCTTCCTTCTGGGGCATTGCTATTCCTTTGAAAAAATGTCCTAAACAATGATCTGGTCAAATTCAAGGGCAATCTCTCCAGGTTGTGATGGGAGATATTTTTTGCTTTAGGAGGCTGCGATAGTTTCTGTGCTTCTTCTTCAGCTTGCTTCTCCTGAATTCAAGGGCAGTCATGTATTTCCAGTATGTGATTCAGAGAGTTAGAAGGATTAGAACCTTACCCCAATGCCATCCTTTACTACTTTATTTCCTAGGAAGGTTGACCATAGTTTTTGCTCAACCATAGTAGCAAAAAACAACTGTGGTGCTAGCTTTTGTCACCAAAATTACTAGCTGGAACCTCTCAGGGCAACTAGAAATAAGTCACCAGATAGTGGGCTGACTTTAAAGCAGTCAGTGAATATTTAACAATCTGCCCATCCTCTCTCTGTACATACTCTTGTACTTACGTTATAGATGCCCTAAAGTATTTGAGAAGGTGAGAAAAGGTGAAGAGAATAGGCAGAATACACCAAAATTTAAAGGTCCTTAGGTGAATACAGCATATGTGTTACATTTTTATATTGTTTCTTTAATTAAGAAATAAGACTGAAGATCAAAACTAAGGAAAGTATTAGTATTCTCTTTGTAACCTTGGTATCTTTTCCTGAAGAAGAGAAACGTGTCAAGGTAAAAACAGGGGGCATTGTTACAGTCAGAAATCTAGGTTAGGGAAGAGAAGCTGTCAGGAAAGGGAAAGTGGCCAAACACTGACATGGAAGTCTAAGTGGAATGAAAAGGCAGACTTCCCTGGTGGCCCAACGGTTAAGACTACACTTCCAATGCAAGGGTTACAGGTTTGATCCCTGGTTGGGAAACTAAGATCCCACAGGCCATGAAGTGTGGCCAGAAAGAAAAATGGAATCAAAGTCAAGAGGAAGGCTGAACTAGAAGTTATGAACATGAAAGTCATTCAGTCACGTCCAGAATACTGGAGTGGGTAGCCTTTCCCTTCTCCAGGGGATCTTCCCAATCCAGGGATCAAACCCAGGTCTCCCGTACTGTGGGTGGATTCTTTACCAGCTGAACCACCAGGGAAGCCCAGAAGAAGTCATAGGGAACTATCAATCACACAACCAATACATAACTGGTTGGCTCAACTTAGGGGAATGGACACTCAGAAACAAGGAATCTATAAGCAAAGACAGGACCTTCCCAGAGTTTGCCTAAGACTGTCTTAGATACAGTCAGGAATATCTACTTTGTGCCTACTGATTAAACCTTCCCACAAATGACATTATCTCTTTGTAAGCATCACTCAAAGTGTCAATAGTTCTACCCATTAATTCCTTCTACAGTAATGTCATTGTCTGACTCAACCTGCAGAGTGACACGGAGAGACAGGATAATTGGTGAAAAGTGGGGAACCAAAATAGTTTTCTTAATTGCTGAATGAAAAGACCTTTCACAATTAGATATAAAATCCATTTGGTAAAGTAGTTAAGCCTCTTCTTAAGAGGAGTTGAAAGCATGAGAGAACATGAGGGGCAGGAGACCTGGGTACTTCAGTTTTTCCTGCCAGGGGTGAATCTCTCTACCAGCCACAGATCTTACCTCTGCCAATAATACTATCCTCTTGCCGTCAGGCCATATTACATGGTCAACTTGGGATCTCACTCGCTCCCACGTCAATTCTGGTGTCCGCAGACTCGCCTGGAACACATACAGCAAGCACATCATCAGCTGTGCCAAGTCTCACTTTTTGGATGGAAAGATGTTGAAGGGAGCCATTTCAAATAGCAAGTTGAAAGAAGCAACCAACATGCCAGATGGAGAATACCTGTCCTGGGTTGGTTAGGACTGTTCCATTTCAGGGGATTTAATCTTAAGCCCAGCCAGGGGAGGGGTCACTCAGGATGTCATTCCACAACATATATTGTGCGCCCACTCTGCTGAGCACAGTAAAAGGTGCTATGGGAAATACAAAAGAAACCAAAGACATGGTTTCTGCCTTCGGGACACAAAACAATACATTTGTGAGGGGATAAAAGCCTTTAATACTTATGAAGCAGCATGCAAACAGTGCAAATTAATACAGTGCAAACTGAACACGTAAGTGCTGAAGAGACACAGGAAAAGGAGGGTCAGAGCTGAGTGAGATTAGTTAGAGAAGGCTGAATGCCCTACAGAGAGCATGCGGGGGCCCAGGGTTCTGCCCTCATATTCCAACGTCCCAGGTTCCACCTTCTCAACGAGGGTGGTTCACCCTAAGGTTACAGAAGCTTTGTGACCTAGGTGCAAATGTGAGGTAGCCTTTAGAGCAATGCTTCATGGTAGAGTAAAGCTCCCAATGGCTCACCCTCCTTCCATTTCTGTATAGTGTATATTCCAAGAACAAGAGAAGAAATGTTAAGTTTATTAACGGCAGCAATCAAATAACAGTCACAGGGTTTAGACTTAAGACCACAACTTCCTTCTTCCAAGAGGCAATGCCTAAAATAGAAAGGGAGTCTGTACTCTAAGACTCATTGGCTCAAGTTGGTAACACTGAGAAGTTCTGCCAAATAGTAGTTTTCAGACAAAGGAAGAGAAATACTTTAGTTATACAACAATCATTTACTAGAGTATATACTATATTCTAGGCATTTTAACAAAGAACACTATTATAGATTAAGACTGTGGAGTCCTCTACTGGACTATGAGCTGTTTATTGACAGAGACTGTATCTTTTCTTTACTAATCTAGTGGGAAACAAAGACATATAATTATATTCATTATATTTAGGACTTTTGGGGCTTCCCTGGTGGCTCAGAGGTTAAAGCGTCTGCCTCCAATGCGGGAGACCCGGGTTCAATCCCTGGGTCAGGAAGATCCCCTGGAGAAGGAAATGGCAATCCACTCCAGTATTCTTGCCTGGAGAATCCCATGGATGGAGAAGCCTAGTAAGTTACAGTCCATGGGGTCGCAAAGAGTCGGACACGACTGAGCGACTTCACCTCACCTTAGGACTTTATCAACGGTCTGGACCATTTCTTTATTAGGTAAATGGGAAATATAAAATCTGTTGAGATGTCAAATTTCATAAATTAGTTCAACTTTTCTAGAGGGCAATTTGGCAGTAGCTAACAAAATTATTTATTTACCTAATCAAATCACTTTGCCCAATCAAATTCACTTTTAGGGCTCTATCTTAGAGAAACACTTGTTCAAGTTCAGAAATATAAGTGCCCAAGAATGTTTAGCCCAACATTATTTGTAATAGCAAAAAATGTATATCAACATAGGAATGGCTAAGTAAATCAGGATAATTCCATACAATGGAATATAATGTAGTTCTTAAACTATATATTATTGTTAAGTGAAAAAAATCTAGTTGTAGAAATAATATACTATAATCTCAATTTTGTAAATTTTTTACTTCTTTAAAATATATTTATCAATATATTGCTTGAATTTTAAATTAAGCAAGCATTACTTTAAAATTATAATTTTAAAGAGAAATTTTATAAAGAAACACTGTAAATAGAATTTTAAAAGAATTTCAACAAATAGGCCATTTTGGGAAGTTAAGGATATACAAAGTAATTCCTTAGCTTTCAGATATATTACCATGGAGGACAACAACCATGTAGAGACAAGAGATACTCCTTGGTAACACTAGCAACTTTTTCATTGAGATAATGGGACTTCTCTTAGTGTATTATATTCCTAATCTTCCACAGGACAAGCAATCCTTGTGATTGGAAGTAAAGAGCCGATACAATGACAATAAGAGTCTCTTGTCTTAGGAAGTATTCCCTAAAAAAAAAGATCTAGTGGAATCAAGAAGAGGGACCTTCTTAGGAACATCATAAGATAGTCAATGTTTAGTAGAGGCAACTTATGACAGAACTGGGATGGCTATGATGCAAGCCAAAGACCTGAGGGTTTCAAATGGGGTTTGAAAGGAAACTTGGTTAAGTGACCCCTGGCACTGCCCAGGGAACCCCAATAATCTACTGGAGTCTATTTGCCATTCACACTCCTTGAGAGAAGCATTTCCTATGGCTAGCAATTTTACAAGAATTTCGCCTAAAGACATCCAATGCCTTTTCTGTGAATTTATAGTCACTAAGCAATCTACAAGGAAAAAGATTCCCTATGCTCACTCCCTTCCCAAACTAGGTGTACATCCCACTGTAAAGCCAAGAACAACTGTGGTTCTAGTCCTGTGAAGCACGGAGTTGGTAGCAAGTCTCAGGTGGTAATTCTTTGGTTGGCAAAAACTTTCAAAGAATGTGCACATAATGGTTTAGCTACTTGAACTGTGAAGCTTACGATCATATAGGCTGTCTGTGTGACACATATGGGTAAGCAGATCTCTTTTCAGGAGAAAGGAAGTATGTGAAAGAAAGACTTGGCTGAAAGGCAGCTGAGAGCACAGTCTCCATCACAGGTTCCCTGAGTATTCACGGTCTTATTTTTCAGAAAATAGCATAGGTTTCCAACTCTTTTCATGAGCGATTCCATCTTAAAAATGTAGCAGTCAACGTTTCAAGGTTAGGTTAACTGTAAATTCTTTCACAAAAAAAAGACCCTTACACTTTTTAATCACTAAAAAATCTGGATAAAAATTTACCAAACCATTCTCCTTTGCAGTTTTGCTGAGTTAACTTATAGTGATTCTCCTCTCTTTTTATCACACTCTGCATCCAGTCCATGTAGCAAATCCCATTGCTACACAATATATCACTTCTTCACAATATACTGCTACCTTCACATCACTTCTAACCACCTCCATTGTTTATCCATCCATCTAACCCAAGCTACTACCTTCTGTTGCTGGAAATACTGAAAAGAGTTTTCTATCGTCCCTATCACTACTCAAGCTCCGTAAGTATTTTTGTCATATAACAGCCAGGGTACTCTTCTAAAACATAAGTCAAATTTCATCAGTCATCTGCTCAAAACCTTCCAATGGCTTCTCTTGTAGGAAGAATAAATTCTAAAGTCCAAGCCATGGCCTAAAAGCACTACATAACATCCTGCCTCCTTGCTGCCTGCCTCTTATCCTCATCCCTCTATCCATTCGGTTCTTGCCACAGTGGCATCTTTTCTGTTCCTTAAACACACCAAGCACTCTTTTCTGTTCCTCAAACACATCAAGCACGTTTCTACCTCATGGTCTTTACTCATCATCCTCTCTGAATAGTCATTCAAGCTTTGTGCAAATGTTACCTCCTCAAAGAGCCTTCTTCGATTGCCCTAACTAAACAGCATCCTCAATGCACTCATCTTTCTGCTTTACTCCAGTATTAGGCACTAACTGACATAACTGTCTGTCTAGTCGCTATTTCCCACACTAGGATACAAGCTCTGAGAAAGCGGGCATACTGTCCATTGCTACTTCTTCAGCCAGTTAGGACTAGGCACAGAGCAGAGCAAGAACTCAACACAAATTTGCTAAGGAGTGAATGAACATTCTGGAATCCATGATTACTTCAGTTTGTTATTTCCTTAAATTTCATTTATGTGCCCTGTGACACTACCGTTGAAGACAGAGTAAACTTTTCCAAAGTGATTCAACCATAGGCTAGACAGTTTAGAAATATTAATATCTTTGACCACTTAATAAAGGGGCAGTATCACACAAAAGTAAAACTTAACCAAAAACAAAAAAAAACTCAAAACCAAAAAAACCCCCACAAACCTCAAAAATAAAAACTAAACAAATTACTCATTATAAGCAAAATATCATGGTAAGACAAAGTAATGGAGTCAAGCCACTCAAAAACCTCAAGGGTAGAAAGAGGCTCTGGTAGGTTGTTTTTTTCAGAAGAATAGAACATAGAGTTAAAAAGAGATACCATTTAAAATAGATGTCCAACAAGCTCCCAGTATATCCACTGATCCTTACCTAGCAATGCTGAAGCTCAATCAGAGCAGCCCTCAGTGGAGATGAAAGCATGCTTTGCTTGAGCCATTTACCCAGAGAGAAATATAGCTGTGCCAGAAAAGTGCCAGAAAAATTTAAAACCAGAGGCAAAGTCACACTGAGAGATACTTTGGTAAGTCTAATAAATAGCACTTCTATTAACTATTACTTGGGCAACTTGGTAGGACCAACTGTTCTGTTGGATCAGAAAATTTTTGATGACTATAATAAAATTAGAGAATCAAGGTGATAGATTTTCCAGGTTTGAGGAACACATGCTACTGAACTGATTGTGACACCTGGAGATCCAATACTATAGTTTGGAAAGTACATTAAGGGAAGAGTTAGCACCATGAAAGAGGGAGAGAAAAAAAAGAAACCACAATATTTGATAGACACAGTCAATCTTAAGCAGTGTTCTCATTCCAGCCTATAGATTTCTCTGCCTTTACTTGTTTCCTTAGACCAACCTACTTGTCTCACTTTTATAGCAAATTCAAATATCCCCCAAATACTGACTAGCATACTGATTCACATTATATCCTTTTTTGCTCTTAATCCTAAACACAAAGATGAAATGGCTTACAGTACAAGTAGGCATCAAGCTTAGGTGGAAAAACACTCATTTGAAATGATTAAGTTGAGATGAAGAAGCTTTGCAGAATCCATACACAAAGGCCAAAAGGCTAGTGAGTGAACAGACTGTGAACAGCTCTGCCAGTACAGTCATGTTTAGGATGGCTGGTGACCCTGCTTCTTCTTCTTCTAGTTTATGTTTCTTGGGAAAGAGAGAAAAAATAAAAGCCCCCAGTGATGAGTCACTTGATCTTACCACATCAATCTCCGTATTGGAATGTCCCATGTTACAAACGATGCAGCTATTCTTCATACGATCTAAATGCTCTCTGGTTACCACATTCTTATTACCTTAAAAACAGAAGAGATATCCACATGAAAAGGAATGAAGTTCGACTCTTTCTCATACTATATGTAAAATGAATTGGTCAGAGACCGAAATGTAAGAATTAAAGCTATAAAACTCTAAGCAAAGCATGGGAGTAAATCTTTGTGACCTGGGTTAGACAATGGTTTCTTAGATAATAATACCTAAAGCACAAGCAAAAACTGATTACACTGAAATTAGAAACTATGTGCTGCAAATGATACCAATAAGAAAATGAATTGACAACCTACACAAAGGGAGAAAATACTTGCAAATCATAATATGATAAAAACTCTTACAGGTCAATAATAAAATTTCTACAGAACTCTTACAACTCAAAAATAAAATGACAACTCATTTTTTAAGAAAGTTTTTGGCCGCACCATGCGGCATGCAGGATCTTAGTTCCCTAACCAAGGCTCAAACCCTGCCTGTGCTCGGCTCCCCTGCATTGGGAGCACAGAATCTTCCACACTGGACCACTGGGGAAGTCCCAAAGACACTTATTTTAAAAATGAGTAAAGGATCTGAATAAACATTTTCAAAAGAAGATGTACAAAAATGTGTTGACACGCACATGCAAAGATGCAAATCAATACCACAATGACACAGTACTTCACACATACTAGGATGGCTATAATCTAAAAATCAGAAGGTAACAAGTGTTCACAAGGATGTGGAGAAACTGTAATTCATGCCTTGTTGGCTGGATGTAAAATAATGTAGCTACTTTGGAAGGTTTGGCATTTCCTCAAAATGTTAAAAGTAGAGTTATCATATGATCCACTTGTAGGTATACATCCAAAAGAACTAAAGACATATTCACAAAAAACTTGCATACAGTGTTCATAGCAGCACTGTTCATAATAGCCAAAAAATAGAAACAACCCAAGTGTCCATCAACTGAAGAATGAACATCACTGAAATGTGATATAATCTTAAAATGGAATGTTATTCAGCAATCAAAAGGAATGAAATACTGATACATGCTACAACATGCATGAAAGATGAAAATATTATGCTAGGTAAAAAATGCCAGTCACAAAAGAAAAACATATTGTATGGTTGTTTATATTAAATATCCAGAATAGGCAAATCTATAAAGACACAAAATTTAATGGTAGCCTAGGCTACCATTTGGCATTTGGGGAAAAGTGGAGGGTAGAAATAGGAGTGACTACTAATGATGTAAGTTTCTTTTGGGGATGATAAAAAATGTTGTGGAATTAGATAATGGGATGTTGTACAACTTTAGTAAAAATCACTGAACTATATACTTTAAAAGGTGATTTTTATGGTATGTAAATTACATCTCAATAAAAAAATTAGATTCTGATGGTTGTATGACTCTGTGAACTTGCTAGAAAACATGGAATTGTACACTTAGAGTGGGTGAAATGTATGGTAAATGAATTACATGTCAATAAAGCTACTTACAAAGAAAAGAGATTGAGGGGTTATGTGAAACAATAACAGTTTCTTATGGTCCCTCTTTGCCCCCAGCTCCCCCTTTAGGCTATAAATAATAGTTTTATTCTTAAATATTCTGATTTTCCTCCTTTAAAATAGAGTTATAAAAGAAATGCAATATTCCAATGGAAAGATAATAGTATGTATCTCAGTATAAGGAAAGTAGCCGTATCTCATATTACTCTCTAAAACTCAAAACCTACCTCTTTGGGAATTAACACAGCTATGTTGCCCACTTTCTCCAACCATGAGAAATTTTGCTCTAGCCTTGCTTTAGTTATAGGGACTAGAAAGAAATACACATCACTTTTGGAAGTAAAATTTTTTTTTAATGTACAAATTTAAGATCTGGCTTCCCAAATAAAACTCATTGGTAGCCATCTGCTAGGTAGCTGAGGATGGATAGAGATATAAAGCAGTTAAAAAGGCTAGAGAGAAACTTTCCTCTAGGGATGGCCTAATGGTAGACTTTTGGTCAGAGCTCTAAAGAGGTGGGAAGAACAGGAAAGATTGGTTTTGTGGACTGCTATCTCTGGCTTTCAGAGTTTGGTTTTGTTTAGAGCATTTCCAGTCATTTTTCACTTCTTCCATGCAAGTGTTGCCAAATGCCATCCCATTGTCTGTGTCACAATCATACCTGTACAGGTAATAACAATATCCACTTGTCGGATGACTTCATTTAATTTCACCAGTCGAAATCCATCCATACTGTAGAAATAAAGTATGATCAGTTACTGCCTTCTGCCACATAACCTTGAAAGCTAGTACCCAAGTTGCTTTGGTGCCTACATCACTTTTTGATATGGCTGGACTATTCTTAGCAGTGAAAAATTCAAACTGCTTCCTTAGTTCACATAGGACAGAAATAAAAGGTTCTTTCTACCACTGGGACCTAATTCTTCCTGATAATAGAGAGACAGGTTAACTGTGAAACCCCAATCAATTTCCTAGAAAGTGTCATTTTACCTGAACCTAGTACCCCACTGAAACTGCTCTCCCCAAGATCAGCAATGATCTCCTGGATGCCAAAAGCAAATTTTTCTTAAAGACTCTAATATTACTTGATTTCCTCTGTTACATTAAACATTATTTGCCTTCTTAAAACTCTGTTGTCCTGGAGTCCATGATGCTGTTTTCTCTTGGTTTTCCTACTTTTCTGATTGCTCCTTCTTGATCTCAGTCAATCCTTAATGTTGGTACTCTGTGGGGTGCTCTTTTCCTCTCTTCTTTCAGCACTTATCCATTCCTGCCCCTTGGATACAAATCATGCCTCACAGGTGGCTTATTTTCACATTGATGTCTTTAGCTTAGATCTCTCCAAAGCGTCAGAGCCACGGATCAAATTATCCACTGGACAGCTCCTCCCCATGTCCCACAAGGACCTCAAACTTATTGTCTTCCCCACACTACCATGTCTATCTGTCTCTTCTATGTTTTGTATCAACCCTATCTATCTCTTCTTCTATATTTTCTGTCTTAACCAACAGCATTGCTGTTCACCTAACTCTAAGAGTCAAACTATAATGTCCTAGCCTACTGCCTCTCTCTAGTTAAAACTGTCACCAAATTCAGTTGATTCTTTTTCCTTAATTCCTTAAAACCTCTTTAATCTATACCGACTCAACAGACATGAGTTTGAACAAATTCCAGGAGATAGTGAAGGACAGGGAAGCCTAGTGCACTGCGGTCCATGAGGTCACAGAGTCAGAAATGACTTAGTGACTAAGCAACAATCTACTCCCTCTTCTCTATACATGTAGGCCTGACATTCAGATTGTATTATTCCTTGCTATGGTAGACTCTGGCCCAATCTCATAGCCTCTAAGTTTATGTCTAATTCATTTTGCAGAGTGATTTCCTGAAATGCAGTCTGGATCATGTCACTTGCCTGCTTAAAATATTAATACTTCAGTGAGATTGCTTGGTATCAGGATAAGACAGGAAGACTTAAGTTGATATATGTGGGCAGCTCCATTAAGATACTTCCAGCTTCTTAAATATAAACATGTCATGCTCTCTCCTTCCTTGGTGACCCTTGAAAATGTTCCCTGTACCTGGAACTTACTTTCAAACTAAGAAGTCACTTAAACAAGTTTCAAGACTCAGCTCTATTGACACCTCTTTCTACCCTGCCCTGCCTTGCTCTATCTTTTGTTTATTTTTAATGGTCATTTTTTTTAATTGGGAATTTTAAAATCTCCTGCTCTTTAGTTAGATATTCCTCCCTTGTGCCCCTACAGAAGCATGTGCTATTTATCTCTATCATTGCCCTTATTACACTGCATGGTGGTTATTTGTCTGTGTGCTTCTAAAAGCAGGAATTTGTTTCATTCTTCTACTCATCCTATTCATCCTCACCACACAGCAGAGTACCTAACATAGAATAAGTGCTCAATTCATGTTTATAAGGTAGTTTGAATCAGTATCTCAATCAGTATTAAAGCATGTTTAGGTTTCTCTGCTCAACATTCAGAAAATGAAGATCATGGCATCCGGTCCCATCACTTCATGGGAAATAGATGGAGAAACAGTGTAAACAGTGTCAGACTATTTTGGGGGGCTCCAAAATCACTGCAGATGGTGATTGCAGCCATGAAATTAAAAGACGCTTACTCCTTGGAAGGAAAGTTATGACCAACCTAGATAGCATATTCAAAAGCAGAGACATTACTTTGCCGACTAAGGTCCGACGATTCATGGGGTCGCCAAGAGTCGGACACGACTGAGTGACTGAACTGAACTGAACTGAATAAACCCTGAAAGTGCTAGAATGGTGACAGGTCCCCTTGTGTGCTGGAGCCTTGACTTAGACAAAGTCAACAACTCTGTTGGGGAAAACTGTGGGTTGATGGCTAGCGTTTGTGAGGAGTGGTAGGTTACAGAAAATGTTATGCCTCATCTATAGTGGGTGCCTTCCTCGGGTGGGTTAATGGTAAAGACTGGGTGGGTTATTCAGGCTACAGACATGGGGACTGTACAGTTGTTTTCAGGGACAGTGGTACTAAGTTGGCCAAAAAGTTCATTTCATTTTTCTGTAAGATTTTACCCAATATTTCTATTCTGTTGAGGGTGGCAAGAGACAATTTTAATAAGTTACCACTTAGTGGGCATTTATTATGTGACAGCCCCTCTACACTTTACATAGTTATATATTTATTATATAATGTATGTGTTAGTCATTCAGTAATGTTTGACTCTTTGCAACACCATGGACTGTAGCCCACCAGGCTCCTCTGTCCATGGGATTCTCCAGGTAAGAATACTGAAGTGGGTAGCCATTTCCTTCTCCAGGGGATCTTCTCGACCCAGGGATTGAACCTGGGTCTCCTGCACTGCAGGCAGATTCTTTACCATTTGAGCCACCAGGGAAGCATTGTCATATGTAATAATTGTATAATTATTTTCTGAACTTTCATAATTGAGGTAGATAAGATTACACACAATTTAAAGATGAGAGAGGAAATATTTTTTTAATTTTAACTTTGGAATCATTTCAAGCCTAAGAATTATAAGCACAGTACAAACAACTCCTATGTATCCTTCAATCAGAGTTAGTAGATTTTACCCTTCACTTGATTTGTCTGACATTTCTTCCTAATCACACTGAGGTGATGCATCTGGGGGAGGCATGTGACAGAAGTGCTCTTTTAGATGCATCACTTTGGAAAGGATCTGACGCCAGCCTATTTCTTTTTTGATCATTGTTTTCAAAGGGAGAGGGATGGCATGTGGAGCTGGGAAGGGGCTACCTGTTTTCTGACTCAAGGCTTCCCCTGTTACTGCTTTCACAAGAGTTCCAAATTCTAGCTTCCCTGATAATCTCTGTTCTCCCAGAGCAGAGCTCCTAGATTTTTGAAAGACGGGTGCTTACAGTTAATACCAGGCTCTCAGGATCCAGGCCCCTCCAAGAGAAAATGTTGCGTTAACCAGGTCATTCTTTGGAGGCAGTTACAAGATCACGTTAGACAATGCTGCAAAGGAAAAAGCAGATCTCCTTGTGCATGCTTACCAGGCTTGAAGAGCGCAGATGGGGTCGATCTCAGTCACATACACAATGGAGCCCATAGCTTTCAAGGCAGCACAGCACCCCTTCCCGACCTGGAGACAGGAGAAAGAACGCATGAGACGGCAAGTCACGAAGAAAACAGCTCCTCAAAGCTTCTGGCGAAGTGTACCCCCCTTCCCACTCCCAAAGGGAATTTCACTGAATAGATTCATGCTTGGGGGAAAACAGGAAAAAAAATAAATGAATGCATTTCATAAACAAACTCCTCAGCCCTGCTTAGCACATGTATGTGCACAAGTACACCCACACTCACGATTTATAATCAAAACACAAGCTAAAAGAACATCGCAAACAGCGCACTGGAACAGTCAGAAAATCAACTTAAGGAAAAAATAGCAAAAATGCAAAGGGAAAAAGAAAGATTGTACTTTAACCAGAGGGCTTCTGAAGTTACTTTTTTCCCATTTAAAATGGTAAATGAATGTAGTTTGATGTCCACAGAAGTGAAAAATTCTAGCATATTTCTGCAAAATACATTTTAAATTCCTAATAACTGAAAGATTAAGCCTTACCTCTCCATAGCCACAGACCACCACCTGCTTCCCACCAAACATCATGTCTGTTGTTCTTTTAAGTCTACGGGGGAAGAAAAATTGAATCAGAAAAATCTCTAGTTTCTCCCTTAAGATTAGATTGAGTCTCTTTGTTTTCATGGTGGTTTTTTTTTGCTTTTGTTTTGAATGTTGAAAGTAAGCTTGGTTTCTATTCTAAAGAAACTATTTAATGACTAGAAAGAAAAGTTCAATAAAATATGCATTTTCTTACTCCATGCTATCCAATCACTTCCATCTATATGTGAGGGTTTTTTCTTTTTTTCCCCTTGTCCTGGGAGTGGTGCAAAAGGGAAGAAGCTATAGACCACAAAGTAACTTTTAAACATAAAAGCAATATATATTTATTATATAACATTTAGAATATATAATATTTGGAAATAAAGATAAAAAGTAAATAAAAATAATGTAATTTTATTTAGGAGGTGACAAAGCTCTGGCTTAATGTAAACTTTCTAGCTTACTGAATGAGATACATAAAATAGAACGCTGATAAATGAGTCCTATATTTAGGAATATCAGAATGGCCAATAGGTCCCACATTAATTCAGGTAGGGTAACAGGCAACAAGGTGGAGAAGAGCCATGAAACATGCCAACATTGACTGCATAAGCAGTGAGTTTTCTGGGCTGAGTCCTTTTCAGACGTGTTCTACCTCTTTGTCTCTGAGTCTCTATGAAGCTAGAATAAAGGTCCTTACTGTTTTCAGGCTCTCTTAGAAAAAGTTGTAGGAGCAGTTTCTGGTTTCTCTTTAGGTCTGGTTGATCTCCCTTCTCTAGGAAGCCCTGGCTAGGCAGAAGAAACTTTTCAACTAAAATCTGCCATTCTGAGACAGTTCTGACAAATATCTGTGGGTCTCTCTACTCATCTATCTGGTTAACCTCTCCTGTTGAAAAGAGTCTAAAATTGCCCCAAAGGAAAGTAGAAATCTATCTTTTTAATGACTTGACAATTCTACTCACTAGGAACTAGTGTAACTCCATGAACCCCGATGAGACTCAGTAACTATCAGTTAAGTGCAGAGGCAATTTCTGTTGAGTGATGAGGGTAAGTCTGGCTTGGCGACAACCATATTCAAAAGCCATGGCTTAGAATGGTCCTGGACTGGCTCAGCACCAACAAGGAAATCACTAGTGCCTGTGGTGTTCCAAATTGCCTGATGTTCAGACTAGGAATGTGGCCCCCAGTCCCTTTCTTCACTTTTCCATTAACCTATATATGATGGAAACCATTTGGTTTGGCAGTATTCTAAACCAGCTTAATGCTTTCATACAGGGAATTATTGAGTCATCTTAGCAAGAAAGAAGAAATGTCAGGACACAAGTGTAGACAGCAACTGGGTTCTGGAAGAACAGAGTTTTTGGTATATTATATCTAAGTAGATTTTTTTTCAGACTTGTAGTCTTCACAGATGTAAAAAACTACAAATGCCTCTGGGAAATGACCCTTTGCTCACCATGATTTTCCAGATGGCCAAAGAATTGTTATGATGGTTGTAACTTAAGTCATGACAACATGACCTGGAAGAGAAACACCAGGAACCTTTTCCTAAATCACCAAAGATACTTATACTGACTTTAGTTACTGACTTCCAGGCCTGATAGGATCACAAAGTAAAAACTGTCACCAAAAGACAGGAGCTGGTCTGATTTTTTAAGTAAAATAGAATCACTTGCAATAGCAATAGCAATGGTAACTCTACGTCATAAAATATTGAGTATTGAGTATGATGTAACAGTGATAGCAAAGGTATCTTTGGGTTATAAAATATTGAGTATGATATGTGCTATAAAATATTGTGTCTGAGATACAACTAGTTTCATCCTATAAGGTATATATATAGAAACAAAGAATACATTTTCAGAGTCTGTATACAGCTTAGAGGTGCTACACAAATCATTTCCAGAAACAACCAAAACCAAAAAATTTAGAACCTCAATTCAACAACTGAAGTTCACTACAAAGATAATTCATTACCCATCAAGAATTGATTCACGGCAACAGTAGAGGTTGTCAAATTTCTGTTTCGTGACTGAGTCATTGACATTCATGGCTGGAACACACAGCTTCCCAGCTTTGGATAGCTGGTAGAGCCTAAGGATAAAGGAAATAAAAAAGAACATAAAATAATGAGATATTCCAATCAATCAGTTTCATATCAAATTTTACAAATAAGTTAATTGAGTAGGCATGAGAGCCTGAGACACAACTAGTTTCATCCTATAAATTGTATATAGAGAAATAGAGACTACTTTTCCAGAGTCTATATACAGCTTAGAAATAAAGATTTTAATCAAAAGGCACATGGGGAAAATCTTTGACCCATCTCTGAATTTTAAGGATTAAAATATAAAACTTTAAATTGCTTATTAATTTTATTTCTCTTTTTAACTATAAGAGAAACTTTTAAGTACTGTTTTAATCCCACTACTCTAAAGCAACAATTTTAACTTTCAAATAGTCTTAATTTTATAATTTCAGTATACATACCTATAAATATGTATATCTATATGCATACTAAGTTGCTTCAGTCATGTCTGACTCTGTGCAACCCTATGCACTGTAGCCCACCAGGCTCTTCTGTCCATGGGATTCTCCAGGCAAGAATACTGGAGTGGATTCCCATTCCCTTCTCCAGAGGATCTTCCTGACCCAGGGATCAAATCCATGCCTCTTACATCTCCTGCATTGGTGGGTGGGTTCTTTACCACTAGCACCACCTGGGAAGTCCATATATCTATATATAAGGGTTATTTTTTTCTTTAATTCAGTCAGCCAAAAATTAGAACCAGATGTTTTATTCAAAACTTACCCCTTTCTAAAAGTTTGAAAATTTGGGACAATTCATAGTTTTATACATTCAAAAAGATCACAATATAATAAAGCAGTGATAGTGGCTTATTCAGAATTTATTTCCCTAAAGCTTTCTTACTTTAGCTCTTTCTGGGTAAATAACAGGAAACAGAAATGGTTACAATTGTACTCAGGGAATTAAGAATCATTTGAGAAACAGAACCCTAAATACTTGCTCTCTGTGTATGAATGTAAGCTCTCTGAGGGACCAGAATTTTTTTTCCCCACTGTGAGATCCCTAGTATGGTTTTTAGAGCAGTTATTGGTTCAATGCAGAAGTTCAATAAGTGAATTTGTCCCCAAAAGACAAGCAGTCATTGTATTACAATGCTAGAAAACATGAGGCCCACACTGTTCCCCTATCCACTCCTTATTATTTTAAAGTTTGTTATTTGTATTGTTAATTTAAAACACAAGTATGCAGATTCGGATCTCATCATTTCAGAGCATCATTTTAATTTTTAACATAATGTGGTCTATAATTGGGCTTCCCTGGTGGCTCAGTGGTAAAGAATCCACCTGCCAATGCAGGAGACTTGGGTTTGATCCCTGTGTTGGGAAGATTCCCTAGAGAAGGAAATGGCAACCCACTCCACTATTCTTTCTGGGAAAACCCATGGACAGAGAAGCCTGGTGGACTACCGTCCATGGACTTGCAGAGTTGAACATGACTTAGCAAATAAACAGCAACAACAATTCTGTAAGTATGTGATTACATGAACACATGTCCAGGCTGCATAAAGCCAGCATGCCTATGTCAAATCTTACCTATGGACTCCAGTAACACTCTCCTCCACTATGCCCTTGATTTTCTTAAACATGTTGGGATACTTCTTATAAATCCAGTGAGTAAGATCCCCTCCATCATCCAAGATCTGGAATAATAAGCATCAATAATGTCATATTTAAAATTTTGTAAATGGTTAAACAAAGTAATTTACAGTGGTCATTATACAGAAGAAAATAACATTGAGATGAAAGGTCAACTGTAATTCTCACAGCCAAGTGAACTTCCCAAATGACATACCTACTAGGCTCAAACTTACAGCAATGCAATGAGGATTTTCTTATGGACTAATAGTTTAAGTGATTATCTAGACCACTAGCTCTTAACTGTACTATAGATAGTCAGAAAGCTTAAACCTAATAGCATATTTATATTAGTTAAATTCAGGACTTTGAATATAATCAGTGAAAGCTTAGTAAAACCAGATAATTAGTCTCTCTCCCAGAACAATGGCTTATAAAACTGTATTTGTTAATCCTTTACTTGTCCCAAAGTACAGGCATTCTCCTACCCAAAATGCTCAGGCAGCACTGTAGGGTTTTGCCTAGCACAACCTCACACTCTCTATAAACCAAATTAAAAATAACTAAGGAACTGTGCAGCATGTAGGTGTGCAAGCATGCCTCTGAACAGCTCATCACTATTTCAGGTTGGGATTAAGGACAAACACAAAGCTGTGCCCACTGGAGCTTTCACCAGCAGAGGAAAGTTTCTGAATTATAAATAAGCTAAAGAAAGATCAGCTTAGAATACGATTAAACAGTAGGCTGTGGCATTTCAGCCCTTTACCTAGCTGTCAGAAATGCTTGGCAAGACTTTCCAAATTGTCACATACACTCTCCCAGAAAGACCCACAGAACTGAGCTGCCCTCTGCTGGCACATGCCCATTTTGCAGTTCCATCAGTTAACTCCACTAAAAGTGTCAAAGGCACCATCCTGGATCCCTGCCTACACACAATCTACAACCTTGTGTCTAATACCTGACCTCTTTTTTGCTTCTGCCCTCATTTTTTTTGTTTTGGGCAGCACCACTTAGCTTGTGGAATCCTAGTTCCCTGATCAGGGACTGAACCCAGGCCCTTGGCAGTGAGAACATGGAGTCCTAACCACTGGACCACCAGGGAATTCCCAATTCTGCTCCTGCTGTTGATCTAATTTCTCTGATTCCACCAAACCTTATTTGAGAGTAGAGATCCAAGGCTGGACTCACTCTTACACTTGCTCCTTACTGTAAGTCAGTGCTCCATTTTTCTTGTGGCAGAAACCCTCAGAACAGAGTCCCTAAGGAACAGAAAGGGTCCTCTGCATTTCTCCCTTTTTACACGTATGAAATCCCTCATGGCATTTTTCCTTGCAGCCTCTGATCCCTAGCATACAAAATACGCTATACAGGAAAGACTGTATCTGAGAGTAACTATTCTCATCCACTTTTTCCTTTTAACAAAGATTTTGAATACAGGCAGGTGGTTGCTATCCCTAATATTTATTTAATGAATAAAGCCTATAATTATCAGCCTGTCATTCTACTGCAGAAAATTCTTGTCACCCAGGAATCTTCCTGAGGTTAGCGAGCAAGTAAAAGTACTAGATCTTTACAGGATCCAAAAAAGATTATGAGTACTGTTTTCTGGGGTCACAGTTCTTATCCTTGTCTTACTCACTTCGTCAGCCTTTCCAGCAGTTTATGCTGATCTACAGTCTGTAAATGCTTGCTATGTACAATGCCCTGTCCTCCCTATGTTCGTGACTATACAATTAATATTTTATTCCCAGTAGAACCTCTGTCAGTCACACTCCGTTCTGGCACTGTTAAACTCTGCTGGAATGAGCTGACTCATTGTGCAGCCAACTCCTCCCTCCCTTTGAGGATACAAAGGTTTTAACCCAGCTTTCCTCAAATCAACCCTTGGTGCATCATGACCTGCATCACAGAATCTAGAAAGACAGGCTGCTTCTCCCTCTGTTTCCCAGGTAAAACCTGCTCTGCAGTCTTTAGCAACAAGTAATAGTTGGACTAGAGCTTCAAGGATTCTTGTTTTTAGCTGATTTCCTTAATTTCTCCTCTCACTCCTATCCAGAAAGGTTTGCAAAGTAGGAGTGCATCGTACTTGTGCAGCTCTGTGCTTCCCCTTATGAATCTAATATGCTATCAGCCTTCAAGCACTTAAAAAAAAAGTGAAACAAAAATAAAAACTAAGCAAAAATTAAAAGCCCAACTTCCTAAAGTGAGAAATGAATAAAGAAGAAATTTGAACTTGAAATCCCTTCAGGTTTACTATAAATTTAGCATGCAATTCTAGAGAGAAAGCTATGTACCACAGGAGCTGTGTGTGTTGGGGGAGGTGCTGGTAAGCAGTGTTAGGAGATAGTAACTCATTCTTCTTACTTTTTAACCAGTCATGTGTGAACCCGGAGCAGTATTTTAATGCTGCTGATGAATATGAGCACTTCTAAGATCAGCACTGACAATTATAAGCACTTTGAGGCTATAAAGAGGTTTAATATTCTTGGGATGTCCTAAGCATAAGCATCTAGTTCTGCTGGAAGCCCAAGTACATCAGATGAAAAAGGAAACATCTTCCTTCCTTCCTTCCTGTTGGGAAACCCTCTCCCAGGCCACATCCTCCCTCCCTGTACCCCCAGGTCCCAGTGAACCGTGCTAACAGAAACCTAACACACCATGTTTGGCTGCCAGCCCTCCACATTCACACATCTGTCAATGCACCACCAGAAGTCATCTTCTGACTCTCCTTTCCAGGCAAACACAGGAAATCCTGAGAAAAAAGAACAAAGAGACACCATTGAAGCCTGAAAAAAGGGCTGACCCTCAGTTTTGGCAAGAAGGTGAAAGTGAAGTCGCTCAGTCGTGTCTGACTCTTTGCGACCCCATGGACTGTAGCCTACCAGACTTCTCCGTCCATGGGATTTTCCAGGCAAGAGTACTGGAGTGGGTTGCTATTTCTTTCTCCAGGGGATCTTCCCGACCCAGGGATTGAACCCAGGTCTCCCGCAATGCAAGCAGATGCTTTACCCTCTGAGCCACCGGGGAAACTAGTTTTTCCCAGTTCCAAACTGTTTTGCTGTTCTTCTTAGGCTGTACGTCTTAAAGTAAAAACAATTAAACATTGTCTTCAGCCCCCTTTATCCATTCCTTCGTCTTTGGTGGTCACTTTATTCTTGTTAGACCAAAGAGGACAAACAAAAGCCCCAAGAGTATGAGGGATGCTAAAAATATGACTAAAGGCAAAAAAGAGAAAACTAGAAATATGTACTTTTTCATCTAGTCCAACTGGAATTCCCACCATTTCCCAATTACATTTTGATCTTTCTTTGCTTCTCTACCTTAGTCATTCCACCTCCTTCATCAGGAAAACCCTTACACTCTTCTCCCTCTGTTCAAATGTTGCTACACCACACTGGCCAATAAGTGGCATGTTCCTAACGAAGACTTATTAACTCAGCTGTAAGTGATCTCTCATGGAATCTGATCTTTTATTAGCCCCTTGCTGGTACACTGAATGTGGGTTTATGATCTGTTGTGGCATTATCATATATGTCCTTGTATTATCATTGTTTGTATATGTGTCTTTTCTCAACTACAATATAAGGTTCTGAGTGCAAAGACTCTCTTATTTGCCCTTAGAGTCAGTCAATAAGCATTTGTTGGGAAAAAAAAAAAAGAAATGAATGTACACGTACAATTAATTGAACTATATATTTATATATGTGTAGTTTCTATACAAAATTTATACATTAATAAAAATTTTACAAATGAATGAATGTAAATGAAAGAACAAATAAAATGTTGATGGTGTTTGTAAAAGGAGAGATATACATGCACTATAGAACATTCCCAGAATTTCTCAAGGGCTCTGAAGCAAATTTTTTGTACCCTGATCTGTGCTGTGCTGTCAGAGAGGGAGCGCAAGAAACCGGCAAAGTACGAAGTACAAATTTCTGTATTTCTTTTTTTCTAACACAGTCATTTATTTTTCTTGCCATTGCCAAACATTTCCCAAATCTTACTCACCAGAAATTAACAGAGCTTCTCCATTTTCCTCCCTGACAATTCTTATGAATGGAAAGGGCTTTAAGGGAGCAACTGCCAATGACAATGTCAAGTGGATCGACCTTGTCCCTGCTTTCTTTGAAAACTACCTGCTCTGGCAGTATCCCAACCAGGTTTCAATGCTCCTGTGTTTCAAAGTGGTCTTCACAAAAGCCCACATTTTAAGGCTATATGGAGGAGCACAGAGAACGGTTAATAGTGGTAATAGCCTTTTAGATTTTGAAAAGGCAGTATTGGTCCACATCAGGGTTAAGGGTCTCTGGCTTTTAATGTGGTGTAAGTCACAAAAATTGGCAATAATATAGAAGACCAATATTTACAGAAAAGGGGAAGAGAATTCAGAAACACAACAACAGAGCTGCTCTAATCAATGCTTCAGGAAAAGCCATCCTGAAGGAGAAGCAGCATAACAGATACTATCAGCTAGGCAAGAGGTTCAGAAAAAGAACTCTTCTTTCCAACTCCAGATAAATATCTACACCTGGTGTCAAAGTGTCAGGTTATAAAGAGGGCAAAACACAATGTCTAAAAAAGAGGGTAGAGGACAACATTCTCAGAAAATGCAGAGAGACAGACCTTGGCTAAAGGGAGATACGAGAACTTAAGAGTGCAGACTAACGATCAGGTCAAGTCCAGGGGAGAAGGAATGTACACCTTGGCTACCAATCTTCATGGCAGTACCAGCAATATTAGGGTTCTGTGTCAAATATCAGAGGCAAAAGGGTATTACTTCTCAATCCTCAAAATCGCAGGAACAAGATAAACTGCAGGCAAGTTGATCTGAGGTGGTATTGATTTGCGCTGCTTTCTTCTTTCCAGTCATTTTATATGAGACTCATTTCTCCTAAGGCTGCATATCATGCCTGTGTGTCTGGTTACTTACTGCCACCTGGGACAAAGTATTTCCCAGGAAAACTTGTGTTCAGCGGGTCTAGCTTTTTTATTCTAAGTATTTTCTCACTTTAAATCCTAAAACCATAATGAGACAACAGCCTCCATAAATTCTGTCACCCAGGCAGACAGGGGAACCTTATTAAAGGAGTGACAACAGTTCTAGGTTCTAAGCTTGTTATATCACAAATACAAAATCTTCAGTCGGTATGGTTTTGAAAAGTTAGTTTGTGGAGAAGGGAATGGCAATCCACTCCAGTATTCTTGCCTGGAGAAGCCCGTGGACAGAGGAGCCTGGCAGACTACAGTCCATGGGGTCGCAAAGAGTCGGACAGAACCGAGCGACTAACACTACTAAAAGCCTAGCTGACGCCACACTCAAAGCTGAGCAGTTGCTTAGGTTCTTTGGTCTGTGGGCTGAGGGATGGAGCTGTTCACATGTGGAGATGTACTGGGTTTAAAAATCAGCTTTGTAAAACCATTCTGGAATAAAGCTCACCTGGAGAAGTGAAGAAAAAAAAAAAGTTTGGAATCATTTTATAAGATAGATGATGGAGTAACTACGGAATCAATGGCACTTCCAAGAACATTCTATACCCCAGTATGGAAAGGATAATCCAACAGGTTTCTTATTCTTGTACAGGGCAAGAGGGCCTACAGTGGACCTTAAGAGGGAGCTCTTTGGGCAAGAGGAGAGAAAATAGGGGGACTCCAATGAGAATATCAGGAAAATCTACCAAAAAGAAGATGGGGGTGGGGGTGGTGGAGGGTTCACAAGAATCAGTAGAAGAAACAGTGACATTTACACAGAAGGAAGGAGCTGAGAGTGTCACAGCCTTACACAAACAGCTGAAATAGTAAATTTCTCTTTACTCGGCTCCCGTGACTTAGGCCTCTCCACACAGGTCCCTGTGACAACAGCCTTCCGTCCACTCTCCCAGGAGTGCTTTCACACTGACTGCCTATTTCTTTCCTCATTTATGACTCATCTCTGGGGACTTGACTTTCTGGAACTGTGTTGGCACCGGCTCCTGCTCTGGTTCTCTACAGTAGGTACATCTCTACAGGTGTCGCCACTAGCAGTACCTCATGATTCCTCCCCTGATCCTTCCCTACTCTAAGACTCGGCTCTGTCTCAGGAAGCTCAGTGCCGGCTGCTGCCGCCACCTTAGAAACCATCGGCTCCTGGGCTACCACCTCCGCTTCTCTTCTTGCCGTCGCTGTTTTATCTTCACCAGCTTCTCAAAGCTTTCGGTTGTTGTCGGGTTGACAACAAACCAATCCTTAGAGTGGACAGAGTCGATGTGATACCTGACACCACTCTCTGACACAAATTCTTTCTGACAGAGAAGACACTTGTATTTTCCAGCCACAAACGTTCCCAATGTACAAGAGCCCAGGTGAGCTTTAAGACCAGATACACTACTGTAGACAGCCTCACAACCCTGGTTAGGACACTGAATGCGATGATACCTTTTGATATCTGACTTCTATTTGTGTAGTACTTCTTGGCTGAAGGTCAGTAGCGAGTATATTTTAACTTCCAATCATCAGGTACCAGATTCTGAAGCACCTTTCTCTTAGGCCATTCCTTGGCCAGTTCAGCAGAAGCCAGTTCCTGCAGGTGGTATACAGCTATCTGCCTCTGAACTCAGCCTCCACTCTTTGACTCCAAGCTCATGTCCTTCAAGCACTCTGGCTGTCCTGACTCTGGAAAGAAGAATATAGGACTATGCTCTTATATGCAAGTGATATACAAGTCCAGTCTTCAATCTATACGGCTTTCCATAGTGGTGACATTTCAGGGTCATCTTCTCCAGCTCAGCAGCCCCTTTGCCGCATTTTCTCACATGGTACAGATATCCCATGATGCTGGTGAAGCTACTGGAGCAACTCTCACGCACGCATCTCAGCTTTCCCAGTTTCTTGAGAACTGTTCAGAGACGTTTCCTCTCACTTGGCTCATCTACTTCATCTCCAGCCTTTAAAATGGGGAAGCTATTATGATTTGCCATGACATGATACTTCATCCCTGCTAGTGAACGAAGCTGTCCCCCACAATGATGACAGGTAAACATTTCCTGTTTGCAGTTTCCCTGTGTTTCTTTAAGCCCTCTATGGTCTTTCTCCCCACTGCCTGGCAGGTAGGACAGGAGATACTGCCTTTATCCACAATTTCTAAGTACCACTGCTCCTCTAAACTACCTGCTGCATAAGCTGATGGTTCCTTCCAAATACGGTGAGTCTGGGCTTTGGGATTAGGCTGAGCTTTAGGCTGCTGCTTCCTCCCATAAAGTTTATGCTTCTTCTGAGGAAATTCTCTGATAGTCTTCATCTCCTTCCTGCCTGGGTTTCCTTTTTCCTTTGGTTGATACTCCATCTGACCATTCTACATGGGAAACAGCAGCTGACTTGATCCTTCTCATCTTCATCCAGTAGGTAGATTTTTGGAAAGATGCTAGAAAATCACTCACTGCTTCACGAAGCAGATGATGAGCTGCTTAAGGAGTCATCATGAGGCATAGTGGACTGGAAACTATTATCCTTTATGGAGCATTGGGTTCTGCTATTCTTAGCTTCCATGATCCTCGTGCTTCTCTGCTGCTTAAAGGGTGTGGGTCCCAGGGTAGCGGGCACTGCACGGAGTCTGGAAGACGTCACTCCCTCTCCTCACCTAACAAATTCACCCAAGGGCTCCAGACAGACAATGCCACTTCCGCTCTCCTCTCTACTCCCAGATGTGGAGCTGGGGCCGCGAGCCCTGTCTGTTGCTTTTGTCCTTCAAGTGTCAGTGGCTGTTGTGTTCAAATATCAGTCTGCCAGGTCAAGTCTTGTTTAGTGCTAAAGCAGAAGTATCAAACATTAAATCAGAGCACACTGCTGAAAAACCAGTAGGACCACAAAATTATATCTGAAGCATTTTCTTTTCTAATCCATATGACCTTGAAAGTGAAAGTGAAAGTCGCTTGGTCGTATCTGAGTCTTTGCAACCCCATGGACTATACTGTCCATGGAATTTTCCAGGCCAGAATACTAGAATGGGTAGCCATTCCTTTCTCCAGGGGATCTTCCGAGCCCAGGGATCGAACCCAAGTCTCCTGCATTGCAGGCAGATACTTTACCAGCTGAGCCACAAGGGAAACCCCATATGACCTTAGACAGTGAATGTGTTCACTGGTGTTCTAATATTAGCAAGGCAAGGCAAAGCATTAACTAATAATGGAATACAGACATAAGAAGATATTTGTGACTGTAAAGCAACATGGTTACCTTGATCATATTTAACAAAAAGAAATTCAGAAAGAGAGAAACCTCATCAAGAATAGGGACCCACCAAAATATGGAAACAGCCTAAGTGTTCATCAACAGAGGAATGGATAAAGAAGATGTGGTATATATATATATAATAGAATATTACTGAGCCTTGAAAAAAGAAAAAAGAATGAAATAATGCCATTTGCAGCAACATGGATATGGACCTTGAGATTATCATACTATGTAAATTAAGTCAGAGAAAGACAAATATTAAATGATATCACTTATATGTGGAATCTAAAAATTAGTATACATGAACTTATTTACAAAATGGAAAGACTCACAGACATAGAACACAACTTATGGCTACCAAAGGAGAAGGTGCAAGACAGACAAATTAGGAGTATGGGATTAAGAGACACACACTACCATATATATATTAGATAAACAACAAGGATTTACTATATAGCATAAGAAAATACATTCAATGTCTCATAATAACCTATAGTGAAAAAGAACTGAAAAAAGAATATATATGTGTGCATATGTGTGTACACACACTTTACTGTATACCTGAAACTAATAAAATATTGTAAATCAACTATACTTCATTTTAAAAAAAAGAATATTTCTTCCAAGACAACTTTAAATGTCAACTTTCCTTACAGATTTACATCAAAACAATGGAAGTTTTTGGAACCTTTAGTCAGGGACAAAGAGAACATGCAAAAGGTCTTACCACTTTCTGCTAGAGCAGCAGCCACTTCGTTGAGGGTGGAATAGATGTTGCAGGCAGCCCATCGGCACTGTGCTCCCAGAGCTCCCAGAGTTTCCATAAGCACCTGTATTAAACAGAAAGCAGATGAGCAAGCACGGGCCAAACAGCTGGTCAAGGAATTAAGTTTATACATTTGACAATGAGAAAGTACATTAGGAATAACTAACACCAATGATTTTCAACTTGTGCTTTGCAGAAACTTCAGCACTTTAAGAATGGGGCAGGGGTTGAGGGTAGGCATGAGGAAGGCTCCCACTGAGCTGTATGCTTTTACTCATATAACCTACTGGTCCTCCCTATAAGATTCAATTAAACCAAGGATTTCAGAGCCACACATCTTTTTAAAAACCACCAATTGATAATTCTGCTTCTCTTTAGGATGTAGAAAGCCGAAAGAAAAGCTTCCACTCTAAAAACAAGAAAAAGCTGCATAATCTACAAAACCATAACTTTTCTTGAGCCTATCAAAGAGCCGAGGTCATAATGCAACCAAGGAACTCCAGAGAGCGGCAAATCCCTTTAGGGAGAGAGGGAACACAGTTTCATCCTTGTCAGAGTGCAGGAGGAAGAGGTGGCTGTCATACAACAGAGTAAGAAAAAATTAACTAAAATTTCAATGAATTAGTAAAGACTGAGTATGGGAAAGTATCAATATGTCAGTTTGGAACTTCTGGTGGCCTGAGCCACAGTGAGATTTCATACTCACGTGAAAGCTCTTTTCTAGGGGTTTCCAACCAGAGCTCATAAAAGATACTGAGGGCAGGGAGCTGATTGCCTGTGCTCAACAATAAGCATGAAATCTGGGCACTTTCCCAGTCTTCTCTCAGAGGAAGCAAAAGTCCTAAACTGTAGCAAGAAGAGCAGGAATTATGCCTGCCATGAGGGACAAGACAAAGACCCACTACTTCTGGGAGAGGGTAGAAACAAAAACTGTCTGCTCCTTGGGGAGTAGCTGAAAAACCCTCTTGGGCCCAGGACCCTATGCTGATACAAAGTAAAAATCCACTGCCTCTCCAGAGGGACAGGAAAATATCTCTGCTCAAGACCTACCATAGGAGAACATTGGAACCCACCAAAAAAAGATACCCCATGTACAAGGACAAAGGAGAAGCCACAAAGAGACAGTAGGAAGGGCACAATCACATTAAAATCAAATCACATGACCTGGCGGGATGGTATGGGGAGGGAGGTAGGAGGGGGGTTGAGGATGGGAACACGTGTACACCCATGGCGGATTCATGTTGATGTATGGCAAAACCAATACAATACTGTAAAGTAATTAGCCTCCAATTAAAATAAATTTATATTAAAAAATAATAATAAAATCCCATACCCACCAGGTGGGGGACCCACAAATTGGAGAACAATAATACCAAGAAGTTCTCACACTGTTGTAAAGGTTTTAGGTGCCACACCAGACTTCCCAGTGTGGGGATCCGGTAAAGGGACTGGTAATCTCCAGGGAATCTGACTTTGAAGGACAGTGGTATTTGATTATAGATCTACCACAGATACAAGGAAAAATTTGGCTGTTATAGACAGGAGTGGCAGGAACACTGAAAAAGTCCTATCTTCACAGAGACCAGCCTAAGAATGAGATTGGACCAGAAAAATTTAAGAACCCCAGTTGCTCTCACTATGAACCTAACTCCGGAAAACAAGGAGCAGCAGCCTTCTGCTGCAGCGGGGACATGCACTTGAAGAGAGAGCCCCCCTGTGGCAAGCATGTGCAGAAGTAGTTGACAGCCTGAGGGTGGAGCAGAAATACTGAGAGCCCTCTGGCTTGGAGAAATTTGTAGCCTTCGGTACAGAACAGAATTGAAATCCAGACCAGATCATGACAATAATGGGAACTAACATACTACCATTCAATATAAAAGTTCAAGACACACCAAAAAAGTGAAAAAACCCAACCCATAGTCAGGAAAGAAAGTATTCAAGAGAACCAGACTGCTGCTGCTGCTGCTGCTGCTAAGTCGCTTCAGTCGTGTCCGACTCTGTGCGACCCCATAGACGGCAGCCCACCATCTGCCATCCCTGGGATTCTCCAGGCAAGAACACTGGAGTGGGTTGCCATTTCCTTCTCCAATGCAAGAAAGTGAAAAGTGAAAGTGAAGTCACTGAGTCGTGTCCAACTCTCAGTGACCCCATGGACTGCAGCCTACCAGGCTCCTCCATCCATGGGATTTTCCAGGCAAGAGTACTGGAGTGGGGTGCCATTGCCTTCTCCGGAACCAGACTGAGATAAGCTAATGTTTGATCAGACGGGAACTTTAAATATGATTATTATATTTATATTGAAGCAGTCGAGTGAAACAGATGACATCCATGAACAGACAGAGAATTTCAGCAAAGAGTTGGAAACTATAAAAAACAAGTCAAATAGAAATGTTAGCATTTTTTTTTAAGGTATCAGATTTAAGAATTCTTTCATTAGACTTATCATCAGACTGGGCATATCTAAGGACAGAATCAGTGAGCTTGAAGACAGATTGATAGAAATCGCCAAACTGAAATAGAGAAAGAAAGAGTCGGAGAAAAATCAGAAGAGAGTATCTAAGATCTATGGGATACCATCAATGGTCTAATTTACATGTAACTGGAGTTCTGGAAGGAGGAGAGAATAGGGCAAAAGATACATATGAAGAGTTAGAGATCAAATTGCCAACATCCACTGGATCATTGAAAAAGCAAGAGAGTTCCAGAAAAACATCTATTTCTGCTTTATTGACTATGCCAAAGCCTTTGTGTGGATCACAGTAAACTGTGGCTGAAAGAGATGGGAATACCAGACCTCCTGACCTGCCTCTTGAGAAACCTATATGCAGGGCAGGAAGCATCAGTAAGAACTGGACATGGAACAACAGACTGGTTCCAAATAGGAAAACGAGTACGTCAAGGCTGTATATTGTCACCCTGCTTATTTAACTTCGATGCAGAGTACATCATGAGAAACGCTGGGCTGGAAGGAGCATAAGCTGAAATCAAGATTGCCGGGAGAAATATCAATAACCTCAAATATGCAGATGACACCACCCTTATGGCAGAAAGTGAAGAGGAACTCAAAAGCCTCTTGATGAAAGTGAAAGAGGAGAGTGAAAAAGTTGGCTTAAAGCTCAACATTCAGAAAACGAAGATCATGGCATCTGGTCCCATCACTTCATGGGAAATAGATGGGGAAACCGTGGAAACAGTGTCAGACTTTAGTTTTTGGGGGGCTCCAAAATCACTGCAGATGGTGACTGCAGCCATGAAATTAAAAGATGTTTACTCCTTGAAAAGAAAGTTATGACCAACCTAGATAGCATATTAAAATAAGCAGAGATATTACTTTGCCAACAAAGGTTCGTCTAGTCAAGGCTATGGTTTTTCCAGTGGTCATGTATGGATGTGACAGTTGGACTGTGAAGAAAGCTGAGCACTGAAGAATTGATGCTTTTGAACTGTGGTTCTGGAGAAGACTCTTGTGAGTCCCTTGGACTGCAAGGAGATCCAACTAGTCCATCCTAAAGGAGATCAGTCCTGGGTGTTCATTGGAAGGACTGATGCTGAGGCTGAAAATCCAATAGTATGGCTACCTCATGCGAAGAGTTGACTCACCGGAAAAGACCCTGATGCTGGGAGGGATTGGGGACAGGAGGAAAAGGGGATGACAGAGGATGAGATGGCTGGATTGCATCACCAACTCGATGTACATGGCTTTGGGTGGACTCCGGGAGTTGGTGATGGACAGGGAGGCCTGGTGTGCACGGGGTTGCAAAGAGTCGGACATGACTGAGCGACTGAACTGAACTGAACTGAATGGGCAATTATTTTCGAAAATTAATGAAAGAGGATCCAGGAACAAAATACTATTAACACTCCAGTAGCAAAGAGCACACTAGTGTACAAATCCACTAAAGGAAAAGGAACCATGGGACTTCCCTGGTGGTCCAGTGGTTGAGGCTCTGGGCTTCCACTGGAGGGGGCACAGGTTCAATCCTCAGTTGGGGAACTAAGATCCCACATGCTACGAGCCACTGCTAAAAGAAAAAATAAATAAATAAAAGGAGAATGTTTAAAAAAAAAAAGAAAAGGAACCAGCTCTCCATGGAGAAGAGGCTTATTCCAGGGATAGGACAGGGAATGTACAAGATGAGCTTAGAGCCTCTTGTACCAGAAGCAAGGAAGTGCTCAAAGAATGAAAGGGATATGTCAAAAGGCAAGGCACAGAAGCAAGATTTAAGGGGTTCCTTCTGGCCAAAATTTCAATAATTTTTATCATAATAAATAATGATAGTAATGGATTATAATCCATTAAGTGAAATGAGAAACAATGACTCCATACCAAAAAAAAAAAAACTGAATGAATAAATGGAAAGTTTGATGAAGAATGGGATATTCACACACTTTCTTATATCTACCTCACAAAATACTTATTAATTACAAAGTGGGAAAAATAACTTTTACAATAGAAAAGTCTGACAGATACCACCTCCATTAAGGGATCAAAATGAACATCAGTTATGGGACAAAATGAGATCAAGTGCCAACTGACAGGATTAAGTGGAAAAAAAACAAAAAAAAAGGCAGCATCATTTCCTACCAAAGGTACATAACCTGAATCTAATAATGAGGAAGCATCATAAAAGTCTGAATTAAGGACATACTGCAGAATAACTTGTCTATAATCTTCAAAGTGTCAAGATCATGAAAGTCAAACAAATCAACTGTCCAGCACTGAAGAAGACTAAAGAGAGATGACAATTAAATGAGACATACAACTAGGGACCAGATCCTTTGGTTATAAAAAGTATTTGGACAATCAGTGAAGCTCAAATGGGACCTGAGGATTAGACAGCAATTATGAATCAGTGTTGATTTCCTAATTTTGAATGGTCATATTCGTTGTATAGGAGATGTCCTTGTTTATAGAAAATACACACTAAAGTCTTTGTGGAAGCACCATCAGGTTGGCAACTTACTCTCAAATGGCCAGAAAATAAAAAGTTATCTGGTACTGTATTTGCAACTTTTCTATAAGTATGTTTATTTCCAATTAAAACAATTATTATAATAAATTTAATCCACTGATTTAATCCTGACTTACCTTCACTTCAATCTGTAAGATGGAGACAGGCAGACAGCCTTCTTTTTAAGAAGGGAGTGTACCACCCCACTGCTTTAAAAGTTGTTTCAACAAGGACAAAACTTTGGTGAAAAAGTTTTAAAATTTCCTGATGGTAGTTAACTTTGGGTATTGATAATTTTCATTTCTAAAAATTTATATTTTCTAATATTTATATACTAAATTAAAACTCTAATTAGAAATATGCTCTACTTCAAAAAGAACAACTTGCAAACAGCTCCATTAATGTAGGCGAACATCCTCACATAATTTATCTAAGGTCACATAGTAAGTTAACAGAAGAACTACTCTAATGTCTTAATTTCCTTACCTTTCAATATCTGATCCCATTTTTTTCTCTCCTGTTTTGCTTTTCACCTTAAAGAATTTCTGAATTCCTATAACTAGGATTTCTGAGTGTGTTAAACAAAAGAATCATACTGAAACATACCTACAAAGCAATATAAATTAACTAGAAAAGTGACTGGGACCAAGAATACAAGAACTATTTAAAGAATATCAGTCAAGACTGCTTGCTGGCTATCAGGGCTCAAGCAGAAGTGCAGGCAGGTGGAAGTGAGAGGGGGACAGAGGTTAGAAGCTGGTTTCACTTGATTTTAAATCATTACTGTTTAGAAAGAGTAGCTAAGAAATCTGATTGGAAAGAACTATGGAAACACACCTAAAAAATATAAGTAGATCCAAGTCTTAATGAAACATGGACAGGAAACTGTTAACTATGATAGTTATTTCTGGAGCACAGGATTATAGGAGACTGTCTTTCTACATTATAGATTGTGGTAATGCTTGAATGGGCTTCCCCAGTGGCTCAGCGGTAAAGAATCCACCTGCAATGCAGGGTGGGGAAGATCCCCTGGAGAAAGGCATGGCAACCCACTCCAGTATTCTCGCCTGGAGAATCCCCATGGATGAGGAGCCTGGCGGGCAACAGTCCATAGGGTCATGAAGAGTTGGATATGACTGAAGCGACTTAACACACACACAATGCTTGAGCATTGTAAAATGAACATGAACTACCTTAGTAATCAGAAAAAATAAAGAGATTAGAAATAAAACAAAGCAGAATTCCTTTGTAATTGTTTTTTAAAGGATAAAGAAAAATGTGGTGAGGGAACAGAAAATAATAAAATTGGTAAACTAATTTTCATTACTCCATTCAGAAAAAAAAAAAAACAACCTTGAAGAGTGGTAATATTCAGTGAGCCAGGGGATAAAAAAGAAACTGGTTGTAATTTGGCAACATGAGAGGACAGAAGCACTTACTATTTTAAGTCACTACACTGGTCTCATGTCCCTGACCGGGGAAGCCCAAAAAAGGTTCCAAGATGGTTTCTGCCTTCATTTATCAGTCTACAGTTCCAAAAAGAGTAGCTTTTCAATTTATTATACTAATTTTGGGTCACCAAGGTACTCTTCCTCAGAGAACATGTAACCCAGAATAGTCTCATAGAGAAGATGCTAACAGCAGCTATCTGTGTCTTGAGGAATCTCTGCTGTTCTTAATAAGCAATGTGAATATGTAAGTGTTGCACTTAGGAGACAATCTTTTGGGAGTTAATCTAGCCATACAAGTGATCTGGATCTTATAAATCCTATAAAAGATTCCAGACAACTTCTCAATACACTAATTTCCTGTAGTGGTCTCATTAGGGTAGGCAACTTAATATGTACTATTATAGCTTTGATGATGACTCTAAGTCAGTGGTTCTCAACAAAGCAACTTTGGTAGACTGTGGGGGCATTTTTAGTTGCCACAATAATTGGTAGGGGAGTGTTAGTGGCATTTAGTGAGTATGGCCAAGGATCTTGACATTTTGAAAGTGTAGAACAGGGACTTCCCTGGTGGTCCAGTGTCTAAGACTCCATGCTCCTGATGCAGGCGGCCAGGGTTCGATCCCTGGTCAAGGAACTAGATTCCACATGCTACAACTAAAGATCCCACGTGCCATAACTAAGACCCCTTGCAATCAAATAAATAAATAAATATTTTTTTAGAAAAGAAAGTATAGGACAGTCTCCTAGAGCAAAAAAAAAAAAGAAATCCATGCCATATCTGGTACAACTTCCAAATGTGCCAATGAAAAGTTCACATGAGTGAGAAACCTATTTATAATGATCTGAGTTTAGAACTTTATTCCACTTTACATATCAACAAAAGTATGGCTGTAGTTTTAATATAAGAATGCAAGAGTTTTCCCAAGAATGCAACAAATATATAAATCAAGAGAAAACACATACTTTTTTATTATTGTTGTTATTCAGAAATTTTACAAAAAGTTGTTTATAATTTCATAAAATTATATAATCTGGCAATATTGCTCTGATACTCTGGAACCAGTAACACATTACTATTATATACATTTATATCACTCATTCAAATAATGCTATAAGTACAAATATCTGACTATACTTGTACCCAAGCACTTACATACTGAAATATGTTATTTTATTATGTTACTTTTCTTTTTTTCTTCTTTCATATTTCAGTAAGGTTTTACATTTTATTTTTTAATATTACATGTACTTAGCTATGTTATGTCTGAATTTCATTTCAAGAAATACGGGGGCACTGCAAGCTATTTTTTTTAAGAGGGGTTCATTTAATCTGATAAAGGTAAAAATTATGGATCTAAACCCATCATGGTAACCCCAGTTCCCTGCTAGGACTGGTGGGGCATAAGCATGTGATCTGGTTCTACTCAATGACATGACAGAGTGTTCTGGAGGACCTCTGGGAGAAGTTTCCTTGCTCTTGGGAGAGAGGAAGAAATGGTCCTTCTTCCTCTTCATGTCCATCTGGGATGGCTTGAAGAACTATCACCATCTTGCTATCAGCCTGAGGATAAAGTGAGTACAGAGAGAGGGCAGCTCCAGGAGAATCACAGACAGGTGAAACTGGAGCCCTGAGAGCCTTCCCCTGAAGCCCACCTTGCCGCTGGACTTCTAGCTATGTAATGTAATGAGTTCTTTTATGCATAATCCGGTTGAATCAGGTTTTCTCTTATTTGCAGCTGAAAGGAGGCAACACAGAGATGCTGGCTAGAAATGACACTGGAAGGGAAGGCAGGGGCAAGCAGTAGAGAACAGTGGAGAAAGAATAAGTTTGGGAATCAGATATGTTGAAGTTTAAATCTTGATTCTGTGGTTTACTAGCTGTATAACGCTGGACAAATTACTTCAACTCCCTGAGCCTCAGCTTCCTCATTTATAAAATGGAATCAGGAATATGTGCTTTTAGAAGGCCATTATGAGGGTTAATGAACTAACACTCGTTAAGCTTTTAAGCTAATACTTGGCATGGTGCAAGCCCTCAATAGCTGGTGGCTATTAACTATTGTTACGTGGAGAAAGGAAAAGGACTCACAGCAGTCTGAGCAGTGATGTGTGTGCAACCCACAATCTTGGCGCCGGCCAAAGGTTTCTCTCCTTGGGCTCTCTTCCGCAAAGCCATCAGTGCTGGCATTTCTGAAAAGACCCAATACATATACAGCAATATTAGAGAGGGGGGATGAGAGGCAAACAATAAACAGAAAAACAGGTACTATCTTAAGATAAGACCCTTCCCGATCAGGTTCTCTGTTATACTAGTCTTAGGTTTTTCAAAGGATCAAGACGCTGATTTTTCTGTTATAAATCCTCTGGGATTTTCAGAGGTAAATACTCCAGTGTTTGATTCATGTGTCTCAGTCCCCTCATCTAGTCTCTCTCCCCTCTTCTTTGTACGGGGGTTCCTTCTAGACCCACTATAGTTTACTCCCTCTCTACAGTGTTTTCTGAACTCGTATCTCTTTTGTTATGTTTCCTTCAAAATCACACTGACATTTCACAGACTACTAGACCCCAGGATGTAAAAGGGAATTAACATAGACAAAAAGACACAGGCAACTCAAGAAGAAAAAGGCAGTTGCTTTCATTACCTTGCTCAGCAATTTCAATTTCTCTTCGTCCAAACTCTGCCTGTTTGATGTTCTTGACACAGAAGTCACTGTTCCCCTTAGAGTTCTTTTGCTGTTTGTCTCTAGGAGAGGTCTCATCATCAGAGCTATCTGTATATGAAGCCGCTGGAAAGACAGAATAAAATACCTTCAGGGGAAAGAATGGCTTCCTCCCTAACCCCAAACCATGGAGTGAACTGAGGCTCTTTTGCAATCAGCACCTTGTAAATGTACGTGTTTAGGAGGCACTTAAGCGGCACTGAGGAACTGTCTCAGTCATCACCTATCCACAGTCATCACCTGTGGAAAGTGCTACCCACAGGTCAGAAAAGGAAGCTGAGAGAGGTTGCCAAAGATATTCCCCCTGGGTAGCATTAACTTAAACTCTAGGGCTATCTTCAGAACATGCACAGGTTCTTGAAAATGAAGAAAGAGGCTATTCCACGGTGGCAATAGGTTCAAAGTCTTAATTCAAGATGATGGTGATTAACCTATGGGTTTATGGGATCCTAGCTACCCTTCTCTGTTTGCTGCCTAAACACTGATGTAATTTGTGTTTTCATACAGTAGCTGAACAGATAAGACCTAGAAAACAAGGAACCCATGAGAAAATAATTAAGAACTACATAAAAAGTGTTTGTCTGACAAAACAGAGCCTTCTTTTTCAAGACTGGCTCTGATGAGGCTGAACTATGCCTGTAGACCCAATTAGACATTGACAATGAAGTATTCAGAGTGTTCTCCCTTCTTGCTGGCCTTAGTAGGTCCAGCATTAGGCATTTGAGATTCCCAAAGAAGCAGATAAATCCTCCTTCAGTATAATTAAATGCTCTAATGACTAAGCCATTTAGCAATATAACTAGAGGGTGGAAGGTCTAAGACTTCTGACTGTGGCTGACAGGCAGCTGTTGCTCTTCCCATGTTTGAGGTCTTTTTAGTCTTCATAGAATTCTGTAGTTATTAATCATTGGCTGGATGATTTGAAGTAATTTCTTTCTTTGATTTACATTTAAATTCCTGAGGATTGTTTCTTTCTAAGTAGTTCTCAAGGTTTTGGGGTTGGGGGACATAAAGCACTGTCTGTATAATATAAAGCATTACACATTTCTCAATAAGATAAGAAGTACTTCTTTTACTTTTATGGGGAGAAAGCAGCAAAAGTTCAGAGCTCCTAGGGTTACCTGATCTGCTTATAGCCAGAGAATTATGGCATTTCTGGGATTTCTTAGCAAAGGGTCTATCTCTGGGAGGGCTGGAAAAGGCAAGTCTGACCTTGCCCAGTTAATCAAGCATGGTGCTACATAATGTTCAGGCAGCAGGGACCCGTGTCTCTCTTGGAGCTGGAAAACTGCCCTAGAGCAAAGTCCTAACACAAAGCAACAAGAATGAACATGGGCACCAGGGGAGGTGAGAGAATCAGTAAATCCCCAAAAGGATTTTTGTTCTTGAAAGGAACTAATCTGTATAAAAAGTCTATGGTTCTCCCTCCTAGGGAGTAAAAGCTCAAAGTACCTTTGGCAACAGAGCCCAGAAACAGTTTCCTGGGCAGTCATCTGTTTCACCAATCAGTACTCAGAAATGGCTTATGAGTTAGAAGCTTAAGGGAACCAGGCTTCTGCCCCCTGAGAGAAGAAGATAAATATAGCCATCCTAATCCTGATCCAAGTGTATAGGAAAGTTGCTTTTGAAAGAAAGTGTTCACATTCACAATATCCTGAAATCTCAAATCCTTTTCCAGAGCCATGATGATTTTTATGCTCTTTATTTGTTCTGGAGTCAGAGAAACTTTGCCCTGGTTCTGGGTATATAAAGCAGAGGCGACAACAGAATCTGGTGGCTAATTCATTCATGTATTCAGTCACGCACTCAATCAATTTTTATTGTGCATCTACTGTGTCTCCACAGTCTAAGTGCTGGAGATACAAGATGGATATGGATTGTCTTTGCCTTCACAGGGTTTTCAGTCTAGTAGGTGAGTCGGACATGAAATAACTCATTACAGAATTAATTATTTAGAGTTCTTCTTTCACATGGTTGCAATATGTGCTATGAAAAAGACTATATAATAGGCAGACATGATTTGTCAGAGTCACGTTGTTGAGAAGATTACATAAAATAATGCAAGTAAAGTGCCTACTGCAATACTTGGCATGAAGTAATTCAGCATGCAGTCAATGATACCTGATATTATTACTGGGTTTTGTACATATTTTTAAAGCACTAGTTTTCTAGTGCGTGCATGATCAGTTGTGTCTGACTCTTTGCAATCCCATGGACTGTAGCCTGCCAGGCTCTTCTGTCCATGGAATTTTCCAGGCAAGAATACTGAGTGGGTTGCCATTTCCTACTCCAGGGATCTTCCTGACCCAGAGATCAAACTCGCATATCTTGTGTCTCCTGTACTGGCAGGTGGCTTCTCTATGCTTTTATTCACTAACAAATATAAAATCTTTCAGGGTTCTTACTTAGCTTTAGGATTTTGAATGGGAAAGGAATGACATACATACAATATTATTTAGCAGTTTCTTTTTTTCTACCTCCATCATCTATCAATTTACCCAAGCAGCAGGTAGTTGGCTGGCAGTGATGATAAAGGTTGAGAGTGAAGTCCTACTCTATCCAGAATAGCTCTCCTCTCCTATGCCTCTGGAGAAGGCAATGGAATCCCACTCCAGTACTCTTGCCTAGAAAATCCCATGGACGGAGGAGCCTGGTAGGCTGCAGTCCATGGGGTCGCTAAGAGTCAGACACGACTGAGCAACTTCACTTTGACTTTTCACTTTCATGCATTGGAGAAGGAAATAGCAACCCACTCCGGTGTTCTTGCCTGGAGAATCCCAGGGACGGGGGAGCCTGGTGGGCCAACGTCTATGGGGTTGCACAGGGTCAGACACGACCAAAGTGACTTAGCAGCAGCAGTAGCAGCCTATGCCTCTTCGGCTTTTAAGGATAAGCCAAGTGGGAAAAGTCAACCAAAAAGCAACAAAACCTCCAAAATTCTCCTTTCAGAGAAGTACTCAAACTTTTTCCAACTCAAAGAAAAAAATTATTATACCATTTCCCTTTTCTAAAAGAAAAAAAAAATGGTATTTTCTTTTCTTAACAGTTGTCAACCGGTTATAGTTCAACCACTGTTTTTCTTTGAGCCAAAATGGATTTGTTTTCAAAGAGCCCTTCATACAGATCTTTGTTGTCTAGACTGTACTAATATGTGAATGCAAAATGGCCAACAGACCTGGACTTAGAGAGGGCTATTTTTGCAAACACAGTGGAAAGATTATTCCTGAACTAGCATAACATTTATTTTTTGAATTTATAACTCATTTCTGCCAGTATATTTAAAGTAGCATATTCATGAAAATAGTTGAGATAGCATTCAAAATTCTTCCTAGGAAAATTTAGAGAAATTCAACACACATGTACACATATGCTTAAGCAGTTTCTAAAGCATTTGTAATTGTCAGCACACTCTGAAGCCCAGGGTCATAATTTAATTAAAAATGTACAACTGATAAGATAATAACCTAAGTGAAGTACAGGTCTGAGACCTAAACTTTTACTTCACTTCTAATTGGTTAAGTGACCAATTTTCAATTTATTCAACCACAGAACTGGAGGTATAACACATCCTCTCTCTCACATGCTCTCCCTTTCCCCTAATTCCTATCAGAAGAATCTTATGAATAAATGAGATAATCACAAACGAAGGGTTCAGTTTCTAGGTGGAAAAGTAATACAAGTACAAAATAACTTTATCATGAGATGTTGTTTCATGATATCTCAGGACCAAAACATAACTTGGTGAATCACTTATCCATAACTGACCCCACGGAACATGCATATATATGTTCTATGGCTTAGACTGATTAAGCCTTTCCTCCCAGCAGCTGTGATATTGTGGGTTATTGCCAAGAGAAGACGAGACTCCTGGTCGAATTGGTCCTATTAGATTATTTTAAATCAGGTAGTTCCTCCTGGGCCCAGTCTAGTCACTTGGTAACTGAATAATAGTAATGACCTGTGTATCAACGTGCTGCAGATTTCACTGATGAATAACTTTAGAAATATTTGAAAAGCCAGGTTAGCAACCAAAATACAGAGCAACAAAACTCTGTTATTTGGAAAAAATCTGAAAATACTTCAAGCTTTAAAAGAACCAGTTACTGTGAACTAAGGGACTTTAGTCCTCTTTCCTTATCCTTAACCAATTAACTCACTGCAAAGACAGCTTTTTCAGAAATATATCACCGAGAATCATTTGACTTTCCAGAAAAGTAGCTTCTATTCATTTTTTTACAAGGGTTTTGCACTTACAGAAAGTTTTTAGAAGTCGTTTTTTTATAAAATAATTTCAAGGACTAATATAGCCCTTTTCAACATGGGTTCCACTAGAATTAAGCCCTACTGTCTTGAAGCATCCATTGAATATATAAATAAACTTCTCTCCTATACATCTAGAAGGGAACTAGTTATGAACCATCCTTTTCTATGTTCTGCACTTCACAGGAGGAACCCAGTTGAAAAGGCTGGAAGGCATTTCTAAATAAAACTTAATATTAGGATCATTACGAAGGGAGAGTGGGCCACAACCTTAGTAAGACTCTAAGTATCTTCAGCAAAACAGGTACTTTGGATAGGAAGATACCTTTTTTTGAAATGTCATGAACCTTCTTCTAACTTTTCACATACACAGAGTTTACAAGAGCTCTATTTCCTTTACAGAGATGTCAAGTAGTATAATAAGAATGTCTCTGGACACCCTTCCCCAGTGTTTATTTGTTGAGCACCTCTCATGTATCAAACACAGTTTTAAGTGGTGGGAAGAGAACAACACAAAAGAGATAAAAATCTCTGCCCTCATGGATCTCATATTCAAGTAAGGGAAGAAAGAGACAATAAATTATATGTTATATGATAATAAGTGCTATGGAGAAAAACAGAGAAGGAAAATTTGATGACAGGGAGTATTGGGTGGGGTGACTATACAATTTTAAAAGAGTAGTCACGATAGGCCTCAATGAGAAGATGATCTTTGATTAAGAACTGAAGGAGGCAAGATACACAGTGAGGGTATTTTAGAGCATTCCAGGCAGAGAAAATAGTAAGTGCAAAGGACTTAAGGCAGGAGAGTGCCCAGCATAACAAAATAACAGTTTCAAAATAACAAGGACAGCACAACTGGAGTGAAAAAACAGCGGAGGGAGGAGGGAAATTTGGAAAATTAGAGATGTGATTAGAAATATAACATGAGGGTGGATGGTATAAGGCCTTGTAGGCCACTGTAAGAACTTTAGCCCTTTACTTAAGAGTGAGACTGGAAAGCCATGGGAAAGTTTTGAGCTAAGAAGTAATACAACCTGATTTATTTTTTTAAAAATGAATCTGGCTGCAGCATTGAGAACAGACTGAAGAGGGGCAAGGCTGGAACTCAGCAATTCAGTTTTTAGGACATGGGAGGGTTGAGATACCTGTAAAACATCCAAGTGAAAGGACTGAACAGGCATTTGAATATCTGGGGCTAGTGTGCAGAGAAGAGATTTGAGCTAGAGATAAAATCTGAGAATCAAACACCAATACGTGGTATTTAAAACTATGAGTCTGAATGAGTTCACCTGAGAAGAGATAAACAGAGAAGGGAAGAAGTCTAATCAATCAATCTTTGGGGCTTTAACAATGTTAGTTTCTATAGTCAATTAAATTATAACATATGCTGAAAATGGGTACCAAGTTCTTATTGACATGCACTTGCATATCTTCTCATATTTAGAAAGCTGTGAGTAATTCAGTTATTCCTGGCTTTTCATCTGATGAGTATGAAGCTTTTTCTGTATCACCTCATTTAACTTTCCCATCGCCTCTGCTACAAGCATTGCAGGCGTCAAGAGTTTTCCCTGATCACACAACAAATCACACATTGATCAAAGCCTAGAAACTAGGTCTGTCCTAACTCCCAGTCCAAGACTCAAGGCAATAGGCAGCGCCATCCATAGTTTGTTTTAAAGAGTTTGACAATTGCTCATGTGGAAACAAGACAAGGTAACAGTGTGTGTGTGTGTGACACAGCTGCAAAAAAAAAAGGAAACATAATCTTAGGTTTCATTCTAAAAGCACTGAGTTTATGGAAACAACACCTATTATAGATTATTTTGGACTATACCTAGAATATTATATTCATAGGCATATATTTTCAAAAGGACACTTAGTCTGGAATATAACCAGATGAGGTTAACCAGGACAGTGGGATGCCCCCCAACTCAGGCAACCAAAAATGAGGATTTTTATTTCTAAGTAAAACCTTTAAATCTCAGAGGTTGTATAAGAACTTATTGGGAGCAAAACTATTAGATTAAACAAGGGTCACCCTATGATCTAAAATGCTCCCAAAGAGGCTGGATAGCTATTTGTCAGGGACACCACCAAGGCAGTTTCCACATTCAGTGGGAAGTGAATAGCTGATCTTTATTTTCCAAGTTCCAGGATGGTTTGACTCCATGCTCCTGAACTTAGTATTCTTAAAGGAATACATAAGGTTTTACTACAGAAATGGCAATGCCATATAGTTCAACCTAAAAGGTCTGACTTTTCCAGGCTGACATGAGCCAGTATCACTCACCAATGAGCAATAGCAGGCAACTATATGTTCACTTAGAAACTAAGGGCATTAAACTCACTCTTCCCTATGTACATCAGTTCAGTTCAGTCGCTCAGTTGTGTCCGACTCTTTGCGACCCCATGGACTGCATGTAGCACGACAGGCCTCCCTGTCCATCACCAACTCCTGGAGTCTACCTGCAGATGGGGGTTCTGGGGGAAGGCTTTCTCTGCAGGAGCATAGTTGGAAATACCAATCTAGTGTGTAGGGAAGAGATTGAGCTGGAGTTAAAATTGAATACTGTTATTGTTTAATTTCAATTTTTAGATAACATGCACAAACTCAAGTGTTTAAATTGCAAATACTCTTTTATAATTTACATTTTCACAATTATGACAATTTCCAGAGTTTTATTACCTGGTTCATGAATTTTCATCAGCTATTAAAAATTATTTAATTTATTTAATTATTTATCATTCTGTTGGTTCTTTCAGCAGAATAAGATATTTACAAAATTCAGTAATCCCTAGGGATTTACATTCTGTGCTTTATATTATTCAGTTATGTGGGGAAAAACATAAAAAAAGAAATGCTAATATTAAGAGTGTAAATAACAATTTATTCAACCTGAAAGTTACAGTGTCTCAAACAAGCTTTCTTCAGTTTTACAGATACTACTTTCCTATTTGTGTGAAAAACAAAATTTTAGGTCACGATTAAAATTTTCTAATGAATATTACTGTTTATAATGTAAGAGGTAAATAGGGCAAGCATTCAGCTTCCTACCACATTCCTACATAAGAGCAAAACAAAATGGCTCCAGATTAGATCAGACACATACTAGGCACTGCTGCATAAATGGTTACTGCTGACGAGGGATTCACAAATGGGATTCAGAAATTCATACTCATCTGACATTAAATGGTAACTCAGGCCTAGGATCCATGTACTGGACTTAACTCACTGCCAAGGAAGGAAGGAGTAACAATACAATGTCACAGCTTAGAAGAGAAAGCGAAGGGCTCTTCACTAGCTACAGTGATTTCACCGTTTCTCAGGGCATTTAAGATTTCCCAGTTGGAAGGATGAAGAAGCCCTCTTTCATTTTCAAAGAGTAGAAAAAACACAAGCGTTCACACATGCTGCTCAGTGAAGGCCAAGGGTGAGCAACATATCCTCACCCTCTGAATAAATCAGACTCAGTTTCCTTAATCATCTTCTGTCTTAACTGGAAGAGCATGCCTCTATTAAGCTCCACTCTGAATCCCCAAGAGAAACCTAAAGATGCCACCTAGAATTTTCATCTAAATTTCAACTGAGAATGAACGTGTTTATGCCAGAGCACAGGCTTTGATTGTGCTTAATTAGCCTTAGATAGACAGGAGGGTCCATTGATCATACTTAATTAGCCTCCACAGGTGGGTCCAGAGCAGTTCAATCCTCACCTGAGCTGTAGCTGTCAGTCGATGACTGGGAAATTGAACGAGACAGAGAGCGACGTCCAATTTTGGTGGGACGTTTATTGAATTCTTGCTTCTGGTCAGCAAATTGGATCTGCTAAGAAAAAGAGCTCTAGTTACATAAAGGAAAAGAACATCCATTTTGAGATACCAAATCAATGCTTGCATTATAGGATCTTACCTTCCCTCACAGCTGATCTGTTTGTATTGACCCACATATGGAATCTTAGACTCGCTGGAGAAAATGATTTTTCATTCTTCTCTGTTTCTATCAAATTTAAATCCTTGAACCACTCTCTGACTATGTATCTTTTGCGATAAAAGGGAGAATGGGACATTCTGATTAAAATAAATGGTTAGAAAGTTGAGTCATACTCAGCAATCCTTTCTATAGTTTTACTGAAAATTAAAGCTGGAAAGAATCATTGAGACTATCTATTCCAATCTTCAGGCTTCCCAGGTGGCTCAGCAGATAGACTCCACCTGCCAAGCAGGAGATGATGCCACAGACTTGGGTTCAATCCCTGGGTAGGGAAGATCCCCTGGAGTAGGAAATGGCAATCCACTCCAGCGTTCTTGCCTGGAGAATTCCATGGACACAGGAGCCTGGAGGACTATAGTCCATGGACTGCAAAGAGTTGGACTCAACTGAAGCTACTGAGCACGGACATACACATTCCAACCTTTTAAGATATGAAACTATAAGATTAATCTTAATTAAGATTAAGACCTGCGTTAAGATTCTCAGGAAACAATATGGTACAATGAAAAAAAAAAAGCTTTCTATTCATGCAGACCTTTCTGGAACTGCATTCAAACCCTGGTTATGCCACTCATTAGCTGTATGATGTTCATCAAGATGTTTTGTGACCCCCATTCTTCTCACAAATACAACAAAGATGAAAGTATTTCCAAAGTTTTAGAGAGGGTTATACAAAACAATGCATGTAAACTGTGAAACTCAGCAGGAGATTCAATTCATCCCTGGCTCCCCAACTCCCACCACTACAAATTTTCTGTTCTCCTTAACTCTTGCAGGTAGTCACTTTAGCTTTTCAAAGGCTTTCTAAAATGCATCAATTAGCTTTTCAGTACTAATAAGTAAACATTCATTTATTATTTTTAATGTTTGGTATCACAATAAACTAAAAGCTACAAGGCTGATAACTTATTAACTATAACAGATGTAGGAGTAGATAACTAGACTGAATATGTATAAACCTCAATACTCCGGAGGTTGCATTTTGGACAATCTCTAATAATGACTTTCTTGCAATTTTATCTCTTTCTCCTACTGTTGGAAGTTCCAGCTGATACTTTATAACACTTTACAAGTCAAAGTTTGTATCATTAAGCATATATCTTTTCTTTTTCTATTTCTCTAATTGAATGTTTGCATAATTGCTTAATTATTCTGGATCCAACTGGCATGGAGGTGGGGAAAATCAAAGATCTGCCAACTGATTCTGCCTTTCCTGATAAAAAAGAGGGTTGCTTACATGAAAGCAACAACTATTGGCTACATTTCCTGCAGTTAGAGGTAACTATAGAGTCATTTGAGTATTCAGACCAAGGCCAAATCAATTAGCATGCCTTTTAGGGGAATTAATAGCATTGTCATAGCTATTGTTGTTCAGTCCTGTTTGACTCTGGATTGCAGCACGCCAGGCTCCCCTGTCCCTCACCATCTCCCGAAGCTGTTCATAGCTTTAACAACCAATAAAGCCTGCATACTACTTTAGAGTTTGCAAATTGCTTACAGTAACAGGAAAATTCACTAGGTTAGAAGCATTTCCCAAAATGAAAAATAGCGAAATTAATTATTTTACTAAAATAGTAATTTATTCCAAAAAGAGAAAGTGCTCTTTCTGTGCACTCCCATGGAATGTACATGAACTCCCATGTACTTCTATCATTGTACAAACTAGGCTCCATAAAGGCAGGAGCTATGTATATATACTTATCCTTATATCCTCAGATACAAACCCCTGACATAACAGTCAACCTTGTGTCAAAACAATGAACCTTACCCTATCTTCACAGTCTGTACTCAACTGAATATTAAGTAACCATAAATCAAGTCTAAAGTTAAAAAAATTAAGGGGAAAACAAAAGTCAAGAAGGGGAGGAATGTGAGTAATAAGATGAGGAGGGGAGTAGCAGTCAAGCTCAAAACCTCGGCTTCAATTTCACCAACCTTGTTCAAGACAATGATATATCTTTATTCTTTTTTAGAAGCCCATCAAGGAAAATGAGTCTTCATTGACTTTCCAAAGGCCACAATGAGTCCTTAATTTCAGCAGAGCCTACTTTTAAAAAAGCAGAACAGACAGACCAGACCCTGCCTTAGATATATACCACCCCCTCCCACCCACACACCACTAGCGGGGGCCACTCTACTTCTTTAGATTTGTAGGATTGGAGACGGTGGGCACAAATCCATCTGTTTAGTCACTAAGTAATGTCCTACTCTTTGTGAGCCTGTGGACTGTAGCCTGATAGGCTCCTCTGTCCATGGGATTTCCCAGGCAAGAATACTGGAGTAGGTTGCCATTTCCTATTCCAGGGGATCTTCCTGACCCAGGGATTGAACCCCAGTCTCTTGTGTCTCGAGCACTGGCAGGCAGAATCTTTACCGCAGAGCCTTCAGAGAAGCCACATACTCATTTACCCCAGCAACACAGCCATCTAGCTGCACCATCATCTTAAACCTTAAGATGGAAACCATCAGTTTCCTTAAGCTGAGTTCTCTCCTCTATTAAGCTCCTCACTACTTACAGTACTTCCTCCCACCTAGGTCATGTTTCAGCTTTTTTTTTTTTTGCCCATACCTTGCATGGGATCTTAATTCCCTGATCAGTGATGGAAACTGTGCCCCCTGAAATGGAAGTGTAGGGCTCTTACCCCTGGCCCCCTCTAGCCCACCAGAGAATTCTTGAGTTCAGGCTATTTTTGGGCACTAAACATTAGGCTGTGTAGACTTTCTCCACTCAGAGACATAGGGGTCTAAAGCTTGTTACTTGTCAGACACTCCCTCAAGTTTCTTTAAGACAGAAGAACATTAGAAAGAGGCTAACCACTTATATAGAATAAGCTATATAATTTCCCCAAGAAATAAATGTTTATCTTTTATTGGCAACCCGTCATCTCTGGTGCCCACTTCCCATCAATAGTTTAAGTGCCGTTACATTTTTCACTCTTACTTGTAATACAGTAATCTCCCTACCCTAGTTGGGGTACCCTAGTAGATTCTACCCCTAACTCTTCTACCTTAACCGAAATCAAAAAGTCCTTTACGGGACCCCTCCTTATCTGTTTCAGAGAAGACTGACTCATTCCAACAGGCTTCAAGGCAAGGAAGGGAGAGAGATTGGAGAGGAGCAGCTCACCTTATGCCAGAAGAAGGGACGAAAGCAGGAAAGAAGGGGAAAAGCAACTGGCCTTTTATAATAGTGGCTAGAGCAGCAGCAAGACTGGTAAATAAGAACTTAGCCTCACCTGGGCTTTAATCCCAGAGTTGCCATTGACAATGTATTTCTTCTTGCTGCTCAGCATAATGACATTACCAGCCCTACAGCCACCTCTCCAGTCCAGGGACCCTTGTGGCTAGGCCTTTAAACTTTCCTCATCAGCAATTCTGTCGGCTCTGGTTCCAGCTAGTTTTGTGTGTGCGTGCGTGGTGGTGGTGGTGGTAAGGGTGGGGTTTGCCTTCCCTGGAAACCCTGAAGCAGCTCCAACAACCCCTCCAGGAGTAGAGCCCAATTAAATAAGGCATTTCTGTTAGTGGTTCATCAGCCATTCCTAATTCTGGTGGCTGTTTTGCTTTTATTATTTTTTTCCCCTAAACACCTAATTACACGGATCCTCTGACCTCTAAACCTTAACAAGTCCCTTGACAAGGCCCAACTTGCACGCGCATAACAATAGCTTATTTATATAACTGGTGCACTTTTTTTTTTGCCTGCTATAATTAACTTGCTAATTAGGTTCCTTTTTAACCTTACCTCCTCCTTTTCCAAGTCAGATGACTTCAGTTAACCTAGTCTCATTAGAAAAAAATTAACTACAGGCAAGAACAGGCAAGAGGCCAGGCAAGAACACTGGAGTGGGTTGCCATTTCCTTCTCCAACGCATGAAAGTGAAAAGTGAAAGTGAAGTCGCTCAGTCGTGTCCAACCTAGCGACCCCATGGACTGCAGCCCACCAGGCTCCTCCGTCCATGGGATTTTCCAGGCAAGAGTACTGGAGTGGGGTGCCATTGCCTTCTCCGACCTAGTCACTAAAGCAGTGAGGAATTTATAAAAACGGTAAGAAAAGAAAATGGAGCCAAGTACTCATGCAGGCCCTAACCTACACTCTGTGGCCTTGTGTTGGTCAGACTGGGGACACTGGTCTCAGGTCTGCTACCAGGAAAATCAGCTTCCTCAGACCAGTGCTCTGCTCTTAACTGTGCACCTTTTTATGCAGGTTTTGACATCTGGTTTCTAGTCCCATCTGAGGAGCATTGCTGATTAAGTGTCCAGTGATCTGCTTGCCTTTTTCAAAAACTGTTTCGTGGAAGGTGCAACTACAATAGGGAATTTCCTATTTCCTTGGAGCCCCCAGGGTCATAGCGACCTTGTTACATATCAAATAGTCAAATGAAGGGGTGGCCCTTCTAGGTACACAGCGCGATACACACAGAGGAAAAGGAAACCGGGAACTGCCAGGAGCCCAGGATGACAAAGAACCAAGTACACGTATACAGGGAGTTAGAAGTGGTGGGCATGTAGTTGAAAAAAATACAAGAGCTAGTTTGTGGAGACTTTTATGCCACGATAAATCAGATAACTTTACAATTCATAAAAATATTCCACAGAAGATATAAAGCAAAATCACGCACAAAAGTGACTCCCAATTAGTCATGAAAAAGATGCTATGGGCTAATGCAAGGAGTGACCAGTGCGCAAACAGGAGCTGGAGAGGTATAGTCCCGAGAAGGCAGATGGACCAGATGAGAAGGGTAGGAGAACAAACCACGGACTATCTATCTAATAAACAATAATGCACCATGCACTTCTCCAGAGACCATTTCCGTTTACCTGCTTGTTATTTTTAGTAATTTAATATCGTTGCTCATCTCCAAGATATGGGAGATTGACCCTAGAGAGAACTGGTAATTTATTTTTGAATTAGAATAGATGATTAAGAAAGGGGGTTAGTGATGTTGACATCTGCATGCCACCAGATGTGTCAGCAAATGGAGGGGACGTTCATCATTGGAACGTGACCCTTGGAAGTGTCATATCGACAGTGCCACAGAAAATCACCACTGCACGGACCAGGAGTGACGCAATCTAATTGGGTTAGTTAGATCCCAGCAGAAGTCAAAGATCCTTCCACATCTAGTTTAATTCATTCTCTGCTTATTTCCTCTGGTTTTCATAATAGATTGTTATCTAATACATACTCATCTCCCCATTAGAAGACAAGTCCTCTGAAGCAGGCCTCAGTTGTGAATCATTTCTGTATTCCCCCCAATGTCTTCCAGATGAAAGTGAAGTGTTAGTTGCTCAGTCATGACTGAATCTACAAGCCCATGGACTGCAGACCACCAGGCTCCTCTGTCCATGGAATTCTCCACGTAAAAATACTGGAGTGGGTTGCCATTTCCTTCTCCAGGGGTCTTCCATATACATGCTGTTAAGATAATAGCTTTGGAAATTATTTGGAATTGTTCACATTCTTTGTAGTTATACCACTTTAAATTTCCTAACTATACCACTCTAGCATTCTTGCCTGGAGAGTTCCATGGATAAAAGTAGCCTGGTGGGCTACAGTCCATGGGGTCACAAAGAGTTGGATGTGACTGAGCTACTAACACTTTCTTTTTCACAAAATTCCAGGTGTGATTTAAAAAATATGAGTGCTCTCTAAGCACAAGAAAGAACATAAAATGATAGATTCTTTTTTTTAGGATAATCTTTATTTTGAGAGAAAAGGTCCCTGGAAGAACAGAATAAGGGGAGGGAATTAATATTTATTAAGAGTCCACTATGCACAGGCCTGTGTATCTGTTATTTCTATTAATCAGTATAATAGTCTCAAAAAATTGGCATCATTATTCCCATTGACAAATTAGGAAACTACAAATGTACTGAGAGAACAAATGATTTGCCTGGAGTCTCACAGCAAGCAAGGGGGCCTAGAAAGTGAGCCTGTGTTTATGTCAGAGCCGAAGCTCTTTCTACTACACTAAACCTTGTGATACTGATCTGAAGATCAAAAACTTCCCTGGTCCTAATTCAGGGTGTACTCAGCCCCACCTCATCCCTCTTAATTTATCTTGCTGTGTTATGCTTAGTCGTTCAGTTGTGTCTGACTCTGCAAATCCATGGACTGTAGCCTGCCAGGCTCCTCTGTCTGTGGGGACCCTCCAGGCAACAGTAATGGAATGGGTTGCCATGCCCTTCTCCAGGGGATCTTTTCAACCCAGGGATCGAACCCAGGACTCCCACACTGCAGGCAGATTCTTTACCAGCTGAGCCACCAAGGAAGCCCTAATTTATCTTAAATTTATTTAATTTAAAATTACTCCTTAAATTTACTTTCTTATTGGATTAGGTTTCAGAAAGGATATCATCCCAGATTATCTTGAGGCTCTGATCAAACCACAGTTCTGAAATGGCTAAATCATATAAGAAACTGAAATCTAGCAGCCTTTTAATTAGCAACTTTGTCCAATGTCACTACCAAAAATTGAAATGGAAATTAACTGAACTAAGATACAGCTATTCACTGTCATCCATGACAATCTTGGTCTCTTATTTACAATTTCAGGAAATGAGACACAACAGTATTTTTCTGCTTGCTTGATGAGTCTCTAATCTGCTCCTCCTAACCAAGGATATGCACCCTAGTATACTCAGCTGGTTCCTCACTCAGATGAAAAGGAACTCCTGGTCTAATGCCTTGAGTTTCTGGGCCTGAGCAAAGGGAGCTGCAGATCTACACCAAACACAACCAGAAGACATTTTAGATGACCATTACTGGAAAAAATCCTTACCACTTAACAAGTTTATCTACCAAAGTAAATTCTCAAATTTTAGAGACATCAAAAGCACCCAGAGGGTTTATTGAAACGCATTGCTAGGCCCTGCTCCAGAGTTTCTGATTTAGTGAATCTGGTTGGGGCCCAAGATTTTGTATTTCTAACAAGTTTCCAGGTGATCCTGATGCTACTGGCCTGGGACCACACTTTAAGAACCACTGCTGGAACACTCCAAGCATGATTTAGTTCAGTTCAGTTCAGTTCAGTCGCATCCAACTCTCCCCGTAATTCTTAACTCTCTCCTTAACCAACCATGTTATCTTACCTATGGCTGTAACCATGGAGCATAGTCATAGGCAAAAAAAAGTTATTTCAAAGATCAGAGAAAGGAATGAGGTGTTCCTTTCTTTATATACAACATAGGACATAAAGAGAACCGGATCTAATTCTGATTTCCACAAATTAAGGCTAAAAGAATAGATGAATAATGCATTAAAAAAAATCAGGACTCATGGGGAGGATAGAAGATCTATTTACCCTACAGAGGAGCACATCAAGAGAAACAAATTAATTCCTTTTCAAATACATAAAGTAGTACTACAAAGAATGATGATCAGTGGTTCTCTCTTGTATCTCCATTTTTTAACATTTCCAGGGTTACTGAACATCTGTAATCCTGATTTGTAAAATAAGAACAATAATACCTACTTTGTCTGTCTCAAGTGTGTGCTGTGAAAGTAAAATAACGCATGTGAAAAGGTTTTGGAGGTGACACACTGGTACACAAATATATTAACATTTCTAATTTTTTAGGTCCAAAGTTCTTCACCTAGAGTCCATGGATGTCCAGATGCTCTAAAACAGAATGCGAAAAGTTTGTGTGTCTATTTTCCTGGGGAGTGGGTCCACGGTTTTCATCAGTTTCTCAAGTGGGCCTCTGCTTTAAGTGTCAATTCTGATCCAGAGTTGCAGTGGAACTACCTCTGCTATCATTTAGCAGATCCCTTAAAGGTTTTCGTCCCACGTCCAAGGAGATATGGTTCAAGCATTCTTATAGACATTGTTCCCTTCCAAGCCAAATGAGCTGCTGGAACAAATTCTTCAACTATAAAAGGGATTACTTCTAGCCAAAAGAAAATCAGGTAACCGGCTGGCTGGGTACTCAATCAAGAAAGTGAATCAGATTTCCTACGGAAAAGTACTAGGTACTACAAAGAGCTTAAGTGGGAGGAGGAATTAAGATGTAGAAACTTAAAAAAAGGTTACTGCGGATCTTCATGCTCATAAGAGAGGAGGTATTTTCACCTACCACTAGGGACTAAAAATTTCTCAGGGGAAGTGAAAATATATTAATAAGGACAATCTTTAAAAGGATGAGTTTCCCAGTCGTTAAGCAGTAAAACTGCCTTAACAAGCTATATGAAAATAGCTGGGGAGCAGAGGCTCTAACAGAAGTTTTCCAGTGACTGATGGAATAGTAACTCGAAGGTCTACTTGTCAAGTCTCAAGACTGTTCTTCAGATTTCGTCTTGGCTTATTTCCCTGCTAGGAGTCAGAGATGTGAGTACTGTCAGCTGCTATTTGTGGTCTTGAGTCCTATCTTCTGAGGGATATGCCAGTCCCTTTTTGCTACAGATCATTTATAAGAAGGGAGGTATTATAATCCACCTTTTCTGCTAAATTTTCCCCCTGAAAGAAAGTTTGAGAGCCTTGTCATATTTTCTTTGGGGGCAAGGATAGTTCTCAGCGGAAAGCTGATTACATTAATATGTAAACTGGAACAGGAGTCATTTGTTAAAAGCTTTCTTTGATCGAAATTTTGACCCAATGTGATAACTGGCTCCAGGGTTTCCTCTTGGGGATTAAAAGGTATTCCAACATGTCATAGGTAAGGTCTGGAAATCTATAGGCAGTACGCTAGAGAATGCTCAATGGCTCATTTTGGTGGCTTCTTTAGGTGGCAGCCTAAAGAAGCACTTCCAGACCAGGTCAGAAATGAACAACTGTGATATCTGAAAGCAAGCCTCAAGAGGTTAATCTCTGGCAAGGGAATAATTCAGAGGATAAAACTGAGTTATTGAGGCCAAGCACCCCCCCTACTTCACCTCATCATTGCTAAAAAAAAAAAAAAAAAAATCTACTGATCAAAGATATTTTCCTGATTTTTGAGAGACAGAGGCCAGGAAATTGCTAAATAAAAGAGGTGCCATGTTGAAAACAAAGCAGAGCTGTGCTTTATTAAAGAATATTTTCTAAAAGCTGAGAAGTCTTAGGTCATATCTCTTGAGCAGTAGTCACACTAACTCCTTTAGGACTGTTATCCTGTTCAGGTAAATAAAGAGAAGGTGAGTGGGTAAAAGTCCAGTAGGAGCTCCTCTTGAGAAGATGTGCTTGGCAGGTAAGACAGAGAGGTGTATTATTTATGAGAATAAGAGTTACTGTAAAACTTGTGTTGATTGAGTTGACATACTAGTGTTCTGTGAAATTCTTCTGTAATATTCTCTTATAGAAGTAACAAAGGTTAATATCTTCATGTGGGCTTTCACTTAAGAAAACCAGAATTCCTATTTCCCCTTCTTGGTATCAGTGAAGGGCTGGAAATTCAAAAACAAACTTAAAAATCCAACTAGAGGGACTTCCCTTGTGGTCCGGTGGCTAGGACTCTGTGCTCGCAATGCAGGGGGCCTGGGTTCAATCCCTGCACAGGGAACTAGATCCCATACGGCACAACTAAAGACCCAGAGTAGCCAAATAAATAAAAATAAATATTTATAAAGAAATCCAGCTAGAATTATTATTTGAAATTTTTCCTGTTATTCTAAAACACTATACTATTTGAAATAAGCTTGCGGATGAGTAGGATTTCTTTAGATCAAATGTTTTAAAACTGAGTACAAGGTTCTGGAGCAACACTAAGAACAACAACAGGAATAACCCTAACAGAAATAATAATAGTTGGTATGCGAATCGAAATGTGGGCTCATCAGTTGGGCCTCGGTTAGGTCTACTATATACTCAGACTCATTACTGGTGGTCACTTCTCTAAGTCCATAATTCCATAAACACTGAAAAGAACTTGTCTAAGCAGTTTTCAATAGGGAAATACATACACATTATACATATTTTATGGGGCTTCCCAGGTGGCGCTAGTGGTAAAGAATCCACCTGCCAATGCAGGAAATGAAGAGACGTGGGTTTGATCCCTGGGTTGGGAAGATTCCCTGGAGGAGGGCAGGGCAACCCGCACCAGTATTCTTGCCTGGAGAATCCCATGGACAGAGGAGGCTGGCGGGCTAAAGTCCATGGGGTCGCAAAGAGTTGGATACGACTGAAGCAACTTAGCATGCACACATACATATTATATATACATATATACACACACACACATATATATAAACCACAAATTGGTATATAGACTGTAAGAAATCAGGCTAAACCTGGAAGAAAGCAATTAGGAACATAAGGGTGGTTGCTATTTTTATAGAAAAAACTAAAGTTGGATCGAAAATACTAGGTTTTATGTGCTGGTTCTTATCAACAAATAACTTATCAAAAACATTCATCAAGCAAATAAAGTATTTTAAAGAACAGTACCAAAAGAGCTATATAGGGACTTCCCAGCAGTCCAGTTGTTAAGACTCCGCGCATCCACTGCAGGGGGCACGGGTTTGATCCCTGGTTGGGGAACTAAGATCCCACATGCCCAGCACAGCCAAAAAATAAATTTAAAGAGAGTTTTATAGTTCCTGTCTTTTAGAAAGACATGTACAAGAACACTTGGGGAAATGTTTTGACTGGCAGGAGAAAACTAGGCAGATAGGGGATAAACTACTTAAATCTTTTCAGACTTGAGAGAGAGAACACACCATTTCCACAAGTTGTTTTTGTTTCCCCCCCCCCATTCTTTTTCTTTACCCCCATAAGAAATAAACTAAGCATCTGCTTGTAAACAGAATGCAAAGCAATCACAGTGTAACACATTCCATGCAGTGTACCAGGAGCAGTGGGGAAGCTCCAGTCCAGTCCAGACAACCAGGCAATAGGCCCTTCCGGCTCACTCATAATTTAAAAATAATTTAAAAAAAAAGAAAAAGCAAAGAAAGCAGCAGGAATGACCCAGGAATTAATCAGAAATTACAGTAATAACTGTTTTCCCAATCACAGCTCTTGGGAGGGACTTCTCACAATGATCCCTATTCTTGTCATTATCAAGAAACAGAGGGAAAAGCAAAGTGACCAAAGAACTCACCATCCACTCAGGCACGTGAAATGCTGAGGCGCCCTCATTACGGTCCCCATTCTCCATAGTGCAGGCTTGGGTAATCTATGTCCTGAAGCAAAAGGGAAAGCTGGCTTGGAAATGCCCGAGTTTTCTGAGTGTCCAAAAAGCAGAGCCAAATCTAGTGATTCAGGAGTTCACAGTAACTAGTAGAAGCTGCATCCCCTTTAAAAGTCTTCCTATTAAAATCAAGATCATTAGTCAACTGCCAGACAAGCCCCTGACTGGCCAGCTGCAAACCTTCTGCTTCTAATTCAAAATCAGAGCAGATACAAGGTTCTACACCCAGGCACTGAACTTTCCATGGAGCACTCACTATTTAATGCTACCCAAACAGTATCCCCTCCTCCCCAGTGGGGACTTTCTGCAGCAGCAGTCAGGCTTCCTCTTTTTCCCTGTGTATAAGGCACTTGTTAACATTCTCCCGCCCCTCAGGATGCGTCACTGGAGGTGCTGATACCAAGATCAATAAGGATCGAGGTCAAGAAGGCACACCCATTTCTGGAGAGTTGCTTGATTTGGATCTGCACGGTAAACAGGCGTTTCCTTGAAATCGAGTTCCTTATGGCTTTCAAGTTTAAACAGTTATGCAAAAGCTCCCCATCTGCTCACACCAGGGGTCTGGCACCAAACCCAGGCATATCTCAAGTTAAATTCTTACTGCACAGGAGATTCAGATGGAGCTGGAGAGGATCTCTGGCAAAACCAAAACTTAGAAGCTCTAAAGAAAGTTCTAGGACCACAGCTCCCTCTGCTGGCTTGCTGTGCTATGGAAGCTGTGCACATGGAAATCTAAGGGCCTTCAGCTACAGAGAGAGATAAAGATGCCCACTATAAATCACCTGCTTCCCTGAGGTTAGTCAGGAACTACCACAGAGTAGGCAGGTTTAGGAGAAACCATCACTTCCAAGTCAGACTAGTGCTGTCTCTTTATTTTATGCACAGGAGTTAATGCCTCCAAATCCCCTATCCCTCTTTCTCTTTCCTCACTGGTAACCAGTTCCATCACTTCATGGCAAATAGATGGGGAAACAGTGGAAACAGTGGCTGACTTTTTTGGGGGGGGCTCCAAAATCACTGCAGATGGTGATTGCAGCCATGAAATTAAAAGACGCTTACTCCTTGGAAGGAAAGTTATCACCAACCTAGACAGCATATTAAAAAGCAGAGACGTTACTTTGCCAACAGAGGTCTGCCTAGTGAAGGCTATGGTTTTTCCAGTAGTCATGTATGGATGTGAGAGTTGGACTGTGAAGAAAGCTGAGTGCCGAAGAACTGATGCTTTTGAACTGTGGTGTTGGAGAAGACTCTTGAGAGTCCTTTGGACTGCAAGGAGATCCAACCAGTCCATCCTAAAGGAGATCAGTCCTGGGTGTTCACTGGAAGGTCTGATGTTGAAGCTGAAACTCCAATCCTTTGGCCACCTGATGTGAAGAGCTGACTCACTGGAAAAGACCCTGATGCTGGGAAAGGAGGATTGAAGGCAGGAGGAGAAGGGGACGACAGAGGATGAGATGGTTGGATGGCATCACCGACTCAATGGACATGAGTTTGGGTGAGCTCCAGGAGTTGGTGTTGGACAGGGAGGCCTGGCGTGCTGCGGCTCATGGGGTTGCAAAGAGTCAGACACGACTGAGTGACTAAACTAAACTGAACTGAACCGCTACAGGGACTTCCCAGGTGGCGCTAGTGGTAAAGAATCCACCTGCCAATATAGGAGCTGTAGGAGATGTGGGTTCAATCCCTGGGTCAGGAAGATCCTCTGGAGAAGAAAATGGCAACCCACTCCAGTATTCTTGCCTGGAAAATCCCATGGACAGAGGAGTCTGGCGGGCTACAGTCCATGGGGTCTCACAGAGCTGGACATGACTGAGCACACATACACTGCACATACAGGAATATAGCCAACACTGTAAAACAACTTTCAGTGGAGTATAATCTATAAAAATATTGCATCGCTATATTGCACACCTGAAACTAATACTGTAAATCAACTACACTTCTTTTTTTGCCACACCATGTGACTTGTGAGATATTAGTTCCCTGACCAGGGCCCTTGGCAGTGAGAGCAGGAGTTCTAGCCATTGAACCACCAGGGAATGCCCTATATTTCAATTTTAAAGAAAGATTAGTGCCACCTCTAAGCCCCTATTCAATGCTGTTTTTTATTCACAGGTCTGGTTTCTGAAACAGGATGCCAACACAGTAGTCTTTAGGACCTCAGAAACTGCTTCCTCCTTATGTCCCCATACTAGTTCCCTCCTCCCTACACACTTCAGAAATTTGGAAATAAGACAAAACTAGAAAAAAGGTGACCTAATCTTTTTTTTGTGTGTGGTCAGTCATATCCGACTCTTTGTGACCCCATGGACTGTAACACACCAGGCTCCTCTGTCCATGGGATTCTCCAGGCAAGAATACTGGAGTGGGTTGCCATGCCCTTCTCCAGGGGATCTTCCCAACCCAGGGATCAAATCTGCATCTCTTATGTCTCTAGCACTGGCAGGTGGATTCTTTACCACTGTGCCACCTGGTAAGTCCCTTCTATTTTACCTTCTTAATTAATTCCTAAAGTATATCATCCAATGAAAGAACCACAGATTTCATTCGGTCCCCTTTAAGAACCAGGGACTCTTTACAGTGTTAAGTCCCACTGCAGAGATAATTTCTCTGGAGTTGACAGTCATAATATTGTGATTAGGATTATAGGTTCATTGCCCTTTAGGGTGTTTCCTAGTTAGGAGAATGGTCCTTTAGATACAGAATGAAGGAGAGGAAGGAAACTTCTAGGGAAGAGATGTCAGAAAGGGCAGAATTCAAATGACCGACCTGGAGGTCCAGACTAGAGAAAAAGGCAATTTAAAACAGAAAGGGACCACTGGACTAGGTGAATGCAGAGGTGTCAAAGGATTAGAGGTCACAAGGCAGGTGGAGAGCAGGTGCAATAAGAAGAGAAAATAGCATGGGTGGAAGTAAAGGAAGTTGTGGTCATGGAGGAGCTATGGAGTGAAGCAATGAATGACAGCAAGATAAAGAAAGTCAATGAAATGAAGGCATGATCTGAGGTCAGGGTTTCAGTTTTGATAAGGCCATCTGTGATCAGAGTGTCAGATCTGATAAAGTGGATTAAAAGGAAGACCATTCTTTTAGTGTAAGGTTTTAACTAAAATAGACTTCGTTTGAAAACTGCAACCTTCTTATACCTTATACTTATTACCTTCTTTCTGTAATGACTCTGAAACAAAAATAAAACAGTACCTATTACAATTGAGAACTGAAAGTCTATTAACTGAGTGGGACTGTATAAGGCACGGTGTATAGGTTTAAGTACTATGAATAGTTATAAAGTTGTTTTCATTCTAATTTAATTTTACTAAAGTGCCTTAAAAGATATACCTACAGCTAGAGCAGAAGTGAGACCCCTGCATGCGATTATCTATAATAACCAGCCTTAACATTTAAGAGTTTGCAACTTCAAAAGGATACACAAACTGCACCTGCTCCTGTGGCCTTCAAGTTTTACAGAAATGGACTGTGTCAACAGCTCAAAGGAACCTCATTTTCATTCTAAGAAGAAGATCAACCTGAAGTTCTATGTGCCAGTGGTGTTCCTACCTTGACACTAGTATCATCATGAAATTAATCAGACAACTTGCTGGAGAGAGTATATGCTTGAGGCTGGAGAGGAAAGGACAAAAAGTTAATATGTCCGGGGCCCAAAGTCAAACAGAACCAGAAGTAACTACAATGTGGTGAAGAAGCAACTACGATGGCAGAAGAGTTTTAGACAGGGGGCAATAAATCTGAAGCCCAGATTCAGAGAGTCATAAGGCACAGGGCAAAGAATACAGGAATGTGACCCTGTCCTCTATTCCTGGCTTGTCACTAACAGTTTTATTAGGTTTTGGCAAGTCACCTAAAGTACTCTCTTCTTCAGTTTCCTTATTACAAAATAAGAGGGAGGTAGGTAAGAGGGCACTGTGGAAGGTGAGACCTGGTTCCTTCCAGTTCTGACGTTCAGTATTTCTAATCTATCTGGCTTCTCAAGGTCATAAGAAAAAGCAATAACTACTCCTTAGTCACCTAAGTTACAGCTTATTGTAGACGCTGAGGTTCCTAACCATCAGAGTCCAAAGTTCCATCTGGTCAATTATGAGGCTGGCTGAAATTGCTAGACTTTAAATCTCCTTTGCCCCTTCAAACCTGAAATGCCCATGTAACCTGAGCAACTGGAATTGTTAAGTCCTCACACCCCCAACTTAAATGTCAGACATTCCACCTCTCGGTTCCTCAGTGATCTTAAGGCTCATATCCCACGGTATTTTTATATTCCAGACGTGGTCTTAAAGACCACAGGCTTTAAGAGTTGGATTGTTGTTGTTGTTTAGTCGCTAAGTCAGGTCTGACTTTTACAACTCCATGGACTGCAGTACGCCAGGCTTCCCAGTCCTTCACTATCTCCCAGAGTTTACTCAAACCCATGTCCATTGAGTCAGTGATGCTATCCAATTGTCTCATCCTCTATCAACCCTTGGGTTTAAACATTGGCTCCACTACTTAAAAGCAGTGTGTCTATCTTTGGTAACCTGTATGACTTTTTGAGCCTTTGCTTCCTCATCCATAAAACAGGTTATAAAACTCTCCTCACATTGATGTTCAGTTCAGTTCAGTTCAGTTACTCAGTCGTGTCCGACTCTTTGAGATCCCCCATGGACTGAAGCAAGCCAGGCCTCCTGGTCCATCACCAACTTCGAGTTTACTCAAACTCATGCCCATTGAGTCCGTGATGCCATCCAACCATCTCATCCTCTGTCATCCCCCTCTCCTCCTCCCTTCAATCTTTCCCAGCATCAGGGTCTTTTCCATTGAGTTAGTTCTTCCTATCAGGTGGCCAAAGTATTGGAGTTTCAGCTTCAGCATCAGTCCTTCCAATGAATATTCAGGACTGATTTCCTTTAGGATGGACTGGTTGGACCCCCTTGCAGTCCAAGGGACTCTCAAGAGTATTCTCCAACACCAGAGTTCAAAAGCATCAATTCTTCGGCGCTCAGCTTTCTTTATAGTCCAACTCACACATCCATACATGACTACTGGAAAAACCATAGCTTTGACTAGATGGACCTTTGTTGGCAAAGTAATGTCTCTGCTTTTTAATATGCTGTCTAGGTTGGTCATAACTTTTCTTCCAAGAAGCAAGCAAGCGTCTTTTAATTTCATGACTGCAGTCACCATTCACAGTGATTTTGGAGCCTCCAAAAATAAAGTCAGCCACTGTTTCCCCATCTATTTGCATACATGACTACTGGAAAAACCATAGCTTTGACTAGATGGACCTTTGTTGGCAAAGTAATGTCTCTGCTTTTTAATATGCTGTCTAGGTTGGTCACAACTTTTCTTCCAAGGAGCAAGCGTCTTTTAATTTCATGACTGCAGTCACCATTCGCAGTGATTTTGGAGCCTCCAAAAATAAAGTCAGCCACTGTTTCCCCATCTATTTGCCATGAAGTGATGGGACCAGATGCCATGATCTTAGTTTTATGAATGTTGAGTTTTAAGCCAACATTTTCACTCTCCTCTTTCTTTCACTTTCATCAAAGACTCTTCAGTTCTTTTTCACTTTCTGCCAAAAGAGTGGTGTCATCTGCACATTGATGCTATACAGATTAAATAATACATGTAATGGGCTTCCAGGTGGCATCAGTGGTAAAGGACCCATCTGCTAATGCTGGAAATATGAGACGTGGGTTCAAACCCTGGGTTGGGAAGATTCCCCTGGAGGAGGATGTGGCGGCTTCCCGCTCCAGTGTTTGTTCCTGAAGAATCCCACGGACAGAGGAGCCTGGTGGGCCATGGTCCATACGGTCACAAAGGACATGACTGAAGCGATTTAGCACACACCTATGCAATACATATATACATAGCACTCAGCATAGTGTCAGGGAACTATTTTGTCCAAAACTAGACAAAGCAGAGTAGTACCAGGCGAATTTGAATCTTGATTCATCAGTTACCAACTGTGTAACCTTAGGCATATTACTTATGCCTTGTGCCTCTGTCTTCTCATCTTTAAAGTGGGGACATTAAGAATATAATCTTACAGGACTGCTGATAATATCAAATAAATTAACATATATAAAACACAGAGAACAGTGCCTGGAACTCATCAGTGCTATTTAACATTTACTTTTATTATTAATAAATATAACACATACGTTCCCCCAACACACTCAAATACATATTTTCTTCTTATACACAGTAAAATCTTTCAATGGAACCACAAGTATTTACTGGGTGCCTGTCATGCACCAAGCAGCAGAGAAAGACAGTCCCTGTCTTCATGGTGCAGGAGAGAGACAGGCAATTAAATAATTACCAAAAATTAAGTGTGAAAAGGGATAAAGTAAAACTGTTACGGGAGAATATGGCAAGGGTACCAATTATGCCTACTGGGAGTGTCACATCAGAGAAGCTCTGTTTAAGCTGAAAGGTAATGGATGAGGAGGGGTACCTGGCGTGCCTTTGGTGGGGAGGGTGAGTGTAATTCCCCATAGAAGAGCATGTTCTCCACATACTCCCCTGCAGTCTGACCTGTTGTCTTCACACCAGCTGTCTAAGGCCTGACCCTCATCCTATCCATCTAAACCAGTGCTTCTTAAACTTAAACGTGCCTACAAATTGTTTGGAGATTTTGTTAAAAATGCCGATTCTGATTTAGTCAATCTGGAATAGGTCCCAAACTTCTACATTTTTAACAGTTCTCAGATGATGCCAACACTGCTGGGTCTAGACAACAGGGCCTAGGTAACTCCATTCCTCCACTTTACTTCAATTCGTTAACTTACTCATCCATGATTATCATCAGCACAATTATTTTAAAGTCTTATCACATAATTCCTCATTCATAATGCTTCAATAGATCCCCACCATCTTCCAAATACAATCCAAATTCCTTAGCATGATATACAAGACCCTTCATGATTTAGCCTCTGCAAATCCCTGAGCCTCAGCCCCCAGCTCTCTGAATTCCCTTGATCCCTACTCTGAACACACACACTCTAACTTCCTTCAGCATGTATTACCAGCTCCAGGTCTAGGTTAAGAATCAATTCTAGGGAATTCCCTGGCGGTCAGTGGTTAGGACTCTGTACTCTCACTGCTGGGGGTCTGGGTTCAATTTCTGGTTGGGGAATTAAGATTCCACAAACTGGGTGACATGACCGTTAAAAAAAAAGAATCAATTCAATGAGTTATTGAGTAATCACCCAAACTGATCTCGATTACAGCACATGTCAGTGCTAATACTATAACTAAACATTTATCTATTTCCATACTAGAACTATAATTTGAATGAAGAGATTATGTGTCTCATTTCTGTATTCCAAGCACATGGCAAATACCAGTGAATATGTGCTGAATTTTTTTTTTTAATGAACTTACTCAAAGAATGGCTAGCCTAGAGTAAAGCCCCAGATGAATAAAACATATGACAGTCATCTGAAGGGTAAAAGGAAGGAAAAGGGATGCAGGTGTAAGAATGGACAAAGCCATAAACAACATCATAACAAAATTAGGCCTAGGTACTCCAAAATGTATCTCCTTACCGATGACTAACCCAGTCACTGTTACAATTAAGCAGTTCAGAGACTACAGTACACCAAATGGTGCCTGCTGACTTTCCCACTCCCTGTTAAGTCCTCTAGAATCTGGGAGTGGAATGTGGACGTAAATCTTCAACCTCTATGACACAGCTCCCAGGGTGCCGCTTAGGTCAGAGTTCAGTTTGCTGCGTGGTTAGCACCTCGAGCTAAAACTGTCCTCAAAAAGTCAAGCTTAAACTTGAAAGCTTCTTAAACATGAAAACAAGGAGAATCAGAGCAGACAGGGATGTGAACTCAGGGCTCTGAATTCTCTCACAGAGTGGAACGTAGGGGGAAGGTAGGAAAGGTGTAAGATAAACTAATGAAGCACAATGCCATTAAATAAATGTGGAATCTAGACCCCTCACTACATTTTTTTACAAAGTTTTTTTCTTACTACATTATTTTTTAAAGATACTTTAAATTGAGGCATAACAGCTACAGAAAAAGTACATAGGTCAAAAGTTATGGTTTGATAAAATTTCAAAAGTCAACACAGCTCTGTAACCACTATTCAGATAAGGAAACAGAACATTACCAGCACCCTAGAGTCTTCTGCCTGTCCCCTCTCAGTCATCACCCCTTCCTGAAGATAATCTCTGATTCCTATCACCACATATCAATTTTGCCTGTATTTGAACCTGATATAAATACCATAAAAGACGTACTTTTTTTCCTGCTCAATATATTTCTAAGAGTTACCTAAGTCTGTTGATTTAGCAGGAGTTCATTTATTTGTGAAGTGAAAAAGTGAGTGTTAGTCGCTCAGTCATGTCTGACTCTTTGAGACCCCGTGGACTGTAGCCTGCCAGGCTCCTCTGTCCATGAAATTCTCCAGGGAAGAATACTGGAGTGGAAAGCATTTCCTTCTCCAGGGGATCTTTCCAACCCAGAGATCGAACCCTGGTCTCTTGCACTGCAGGCAGATTCTTTACCAATGAGCCACCAGGGAAGCCTAAAATATACCCATTGCATGAACATCTAATTTATTGAATCCGTTCTCCTGTTGAAAGTTGGTTTCAGTTTGGGGACCTTAAAAACAATGTTGCTGTGATTGTTCTTGTGTATGTCATGTGGTATTCACATGAACATCTTTCTGTAGGACACAGGTATGTATGTAGGAGAGGAACTGCTTAGGTTATAGGGTATGCATATGTCCAGCTAGGTAGATAATATCAAGCAACTTTCCAAAGTACCAGTACTATTTTGTAGTCCTACCAGCAGGATATCCGTGCTCCAGTTGCTTCATATCCTTGTCAGTGCTTAGTATGGTCGATCTTCTACATTTTAGGCATTCTAAGTAATGGTGTCACTCTGTGATTTTTTCATCTGCATCTTATGACCAGCACTACCATCACGACCACAACTGAGCACATTTTTTATGGCCTTTATTTTGTTGAGTTACATTTCTGCTAAGCCCATTTCACTGAGAGTTTTTATCATGAATGGTGTTGAATTTTGCCAAATGCTTTTTCTGCATCTATTGAGATGATCGCCTTTGTTTTGTTAGTGTGGGGTATCACATTGATTGATTTGCAGATACTGAACCATCCTTGCATCTCTGGGATAAATCTCACTTGATCATGGTGTAAGACCCTTTTAATGACTTGTTAAACTTGACTTGCTAGTATTTTACTGAGGATTTCTGCATCTATGCTGATTAGGAATATAGGCCTGAAACACTGTTTGCATGTATCTGTGCATGTGGTAAAACGGCAAATCTTATAAGATTTTAAAGTGCATAGTTCAGTGGCAGTAAGTACAATCACACTGTTGAGCACCCATCACCACCAGCCATCCTGAGGAATTTTTCATTATCCCAAACCGAACTCTGTACCCATTAAACAAGCACTCCTCATTTCCCTTCTCCCCCAGCCCCTGGTAACCACCATTCTACCTTTTTTCTCTCGGAATCTGAGTAGGTACATCATATAAGGGAAATCATACAGTATCTGTCCTTTTGTCTGGTTTATTTCATTTAGTATGTTTTTAAAGTCCATCCGTATTGCAGCATGTATCAGAATTTCATTCTTTGTAGGGCTCAATAATATTCCATTGTATGTACACAAGACATTTTGTTTATCTATTATTCATCCATTGATGGACATTTGGGTTGTTTGCACCTTTGGGTTATTGTGAATACTGCTGCTACAAACATAGGTGGACAAATATCTGTTAAGAGACCCTACTTTCAGGTCTTTGGGGTATACACCCAGGAGTGGAATTGATGATGCATACAGAAATTTTTGTTTAATTTTTTTTAGAACCTACCATACTGCATTTTATAGAACCTGCATCATTTTACATTCCCATCAGCAGTGCACAAGGGTTCCAACGTGGAGAAACTGGAACTCTCATGTACTGCCAAGCATATCTTTATGCTCATTGGCCACTTGGATATCCTCTTATATGAAGAGGCCTTTCAATTATTCTGCCTATTTTTTTTAACAGATTGTGGATCTTTCCCTTGTTAATCTGTATAAGTCATTTACAGATTCTGATTCTGAGTCCTTTGCAAAAACATCTTCCACTCTGTGGCTTACACTCCTTACGTTGTCTTTAAAAATTTTTTTTTTGTTTTGTTTTGAAATAATTATGGACTTAGAAAAACAATTTGTAAAAATAGTGCAAGAATTTTTCTTCATATACACTTCACCCAATTCCATATACACTTCACCCACATTCCATATATACTTCACCCACATTCCTCTAACTGATATTAAGTGATAAAACCACTGCTGCTGCCGCTGCTAAGTCGCTTCAGTCGTGTCCAACTTTGTGTGACCCCATAGATGGCAGGCCACCAGGCTCCTCTGTCCCTGGGATTCTCCAGGCAAGAATACTGGAGTGGGTTGCCATTTCCTTCTCCAATGCATGAAAGTGAAAAGTGAAAGTGAAGTTGCTCAGTCTGGCCAGACTCTTAGCGACCCCATGGACTGCAGCCCACCAGGCTCCTCTGCCCATGGGATTTTCCAGGCAAGAGTACTGGAGTGGGTTGCCATTGCCTTCTCCTTGATAAAACCACAGTAATTATCAAAACTAATGAATTAACCCACGCCCAAGGCCAGGACCGGCGGCCGGGAGGAGCAATCCGAGGAGCAGTGGCTGCACAGGTGCAGGAGGGCCTAGAGGAGCTATCCCACGTTGAAGGTCAGGAACGGCTGCGGTAAGGAGATACCCCTCATCCAAGGTAAGGAGCAGCAGCTGTGCTTTGCTGGAGCAGCCGTGAAGAGATACCCCATGCC